>CM035162.1:23501143-23911143 GCA_020205615.1 Panax quinquefolius
ATT
This sequence comes from Panax quinquefolius, assembly GCA_020205615.1. Lineage (NCBI taxonomy): Eukaryota > Viridiplantae > Streptophyta > Magnoliopsida > Apiales > Araliaceae > Panax > Panax quinquefolius. Next base: position 23,501,147 of record CM035162.1, read on the forward strand.
CCTCCACAAAATTTTAACTTGTGGTATAACCTTCATAGGCCAGGATATGCCCCTTCCTATCCAACATCTTGACAGTACCTCCTCATACGCTAAGTCTTCTACTATCTCGTCCGGCTCTAACTCAATAACGGAAGTTCGGTCTTCACATATTTACGGCATGAGCATGTGAAACACATTATTAACACGAGACATACTCTGGAGGTAACGCAAGTCTATAGTGCTTACATTTCCTACTTCTGGTCAAGAATTTGAAATGGACCGATAAATCGTGGATCGAGCTTTCCTCTCTTCCCAAATCTTGTAACTCCCTTCCATGGAGCAACTCGCAACAATACACGATCCCTTCACACCAAATTCCACGCCCTTTCATGAAGATCCGCATAACTCTTTTGTCGATCTTCAGGTGGCTTGTACACGCTGTCGAATCATTTCGATCTTTTCTTTAGAGTCATACGCATTCAACTCGTCCCAACAATGTCGCTTCACCCACCTCATCCCAACATATCGGAGAATCCACATTTTCGTTCATATAATGCTTCAAATGGAGCTACACCTATACTTCGCTCGATAACTGCTTGTCGTAGGAGAATTCCACCAATGGTAAATACTTATCCCAACTACCCTTGAAATTCAGGACACGAGTTTTAATATATCTTCAAGAGTTTCGAGTAATTCCTTCTCGATTGCTTTCATCCGCTTCAAGATGGTACGCCAAACCGAATCAGAATTGCGTCTATAGCTTTCTAACCCAAAATCATGGTCAAGTGAATCTTGTCACGCATCTAAAACTATGGATACCGCATGCCATGTAATCTCACAATCTCATTTACGCATATACGGAAAGACGCTCAAGGAATAAGTCTCTCAGATTTGGTAAAGAAATGAGCGATTTGGTTAATCTATCAACAATAACCCAAATAAGATTGATGTCTTGAGAAACCGCAGAAGACCCGTAACGTAAATCCATAAGAATGTGTTCCTACTTCCATTCTGGATCTCAAGTGGTTGCAACGACCCTTAGTACAAGATGCTCCGCCTTTACACGCTGGGCAAGTTAAACACATCGAGATAAACTTTAATCTCTCTCTTCATATCATTGTTCCACCAAAATGTATGTCAAGATCACGACACATTTTAAGACTTCCGTGGATGGATCGCAAATGGCGATGAGTGTGCCTCCATCATAATCTTGTACTTCAAATCGTAAATCGCTAGAACACAAAGTCTAGAGTGGACTCAAGCATTCCTTCTTCATCAATTCTCGCTCGAATAGCTCTTTCAGATTTCTTCTTCATACGCATCACCTCCTGCTCATGGGTCGAGCAACCTTAACTTTTTCTATTAAAGTCAGCTTCTATGCAGATACTTGACATCATCGCACTCTCGCTCCTCGTGATATAATCTTCTACTCATCGCCGCCTACCACGTCAGCTTTCCGTGATGGTAATGATCGTAATACGTGCCGAAATGAAGTCTCTCTCGAAGTTCTTCGCTCTTCCCACATTCCTCGCTTCCATTCAATTTTCAGATTCTACGAAGTCACCATAAGTAATGGAATAGCTGATTCGAGAATATCCTTCAACGAATCTCCGATAATAACCAACTAAGCTTCAAAAGTTACGCCTTTCGATAACCCACTTAGTTGCTTCAACCGCGACTCATATCCCAATTCGGATAAAGACGCCACAACGACACCTATCGCTTTACTATCGCATCTAATACGACGCCCCTACAGAGAGTCTCGGCTTAGTGAATTCCACAAAGGAAGTCACAAGATAAAGGCTCGTGTACCAAATTTATAGTTGAATTTTTAACTCAAGTTCAATAGAGCCATTCGATATAAGATTTTAGAAACGAAGCTTTGGTATCGTGTTCAAAGTCGATCCATAAATTTAATATCGTGCTTTGGGAGTAAGCCAAGAAATTCTTCAGAAATACGCCGAAAATCAATAACAACAGTGAATATTATTCAAATCGACGTTGTCTTTATTCAAATCCATAATACGGACTAAGAAAACTCGACATCCGTAATAAACGAACGACTTTATGGCTTGATATGAAAATGTTTGACTACAATGGTTTGATTGTTTGAATTCAATAACAAAGTTGCTTAGGAATATGAAAACTAACAACCTTACAAAAGCAATCAATTTGGTATTTATGAGTAGCTAACCTTTAAAATCATATCAAAAGCAAATATCTCTATATAAATAAGGTTAATGTGTAATGTGATAGTGCCAACTCAATCAAGCAAGATTTTTAAACAACTGGATGTAATGAAAGTTTTCCCAATCTGAGTCTCCAAAATAGGTCAAAGTCTAATTTCTCCATAGTCAAGTTCAAACGCTGAAATGCAAAGCAAGAGAGATAAAAGAATGGGTAGAATCCCAGATTCAAAGAAGGTATAAACTTCGCTGAATTTATAATTAACTAACTCGTGGCTAACTTCGTCGTTCCTCAGATTTTGACCGGCCACAACAAACGATCTTCCAGAACCGCTGTTTCGACTTTTCCGACATCCTTTCGAGTCACCATTCTCACCGGACGGGTTTCTCATATCATACAATTTCGAAAGCGATATGTCCTTCTTTTCCACAATTATAGCATACCTTAAACTGCTGTGGTCGGGCCAATGATATGTCCTTCTTCCCTCAAGATTTGTAACATACGTGATCGATGGTCTTTCTCCTCCTCGGAACCACCACATCGGCGCCGACGCCTTCACACGGTCGTTGTTGAATCTCCCTTTAAAATCTCCTCCCAACTCGCTTTTCTATTTTCATGGCCACGATTACCACCAGAGTGGTTACCGCTTTGTCCGTATTCTTCTTTCTCCACCGGTTATCGTTATTCGATGATCGCCATCTTGTACGATCCTCGGCATGGTCCCCAATAACGTATCATATCTCGCTCTAACAACCGAGCCCCTCGCTGACAACATCCGAATAGAGAGAAAATTTATGAGAAATGAGATAATCGACGACGCCGGTTTCAAACCTCTCGTAAACATCCGCCATAATGCTTTCATTCTCCACCAAATGAGGTGCAAACTCGATAACTCCGCCAATCTCGCCAGCATCGAGACACCGCCATGTTATTCGCTATAGTCTAATAAACTCCACTTCCTTCATATGACGTAATACTTTCGTGGAAGTACTTATCATTGAACTATTTCTCTCAAACGCTCCCACGACATGCCGAGCGCAACCGATGGGTACGCTTCACGTATTCCCACCAAAGAATCCGCTTCACCACTTAACATAAAAAAGTAGCGAACGGAACTTTCGCTCTTTCGCATCCCAAGACATCGAATATCTTGCAATTTGCTTCACCCATGTTTCCGCCATGATCGGATCCGCTTTCTGCACTCTCGTGGTCCCAACTTTTAATCGCTCACAGACCAATTCGTGAATCGCTATCATTTCCTCCTCAGATTTTGAACACGAAGTCTCCTCGTTCGATTTTGCATTTAACCGCAAAAAGCTTCTAAACATCCCCTCGCTCATCATCTCGCCAAGGTGTTATTCACAGAGGTACATTGCCACTGCACAGACGCTCTCCTCGCTGTTAAGACATGCATCTCCACTGGGCCTCATTTACTCCACTATTAATATTCTCAAATGACATTCTCAAATATCGCTATAAAACAAGGGTTAATTAAGGAAATCAATCACATAATATCCCTATATACCGACCAACTAACAAATAAGCTTAGGTAGGACACACTAAATAAGGATTTACTGCCTCTCCTCCTAGTTCTATTCCCCGATCTCCACCAGAGATCATATCCCTAAACTCGATATTAACTCAGACGCCTCTAAAATAGGTATACACAAACACCCATTCTCGAGTCGCCAAATACATGGTACAAAAAGCAAACTACAACTTCAATAATACAAATGTCGCGGTGAAATACTTACAATATATATCATGAGTTTAAATATAATATCGTCTTCTAGACAATATCCACACGCAAATAAATCCCCATCATAATTATTGATACATTATTTTACAAAAATGGTGAGGACTACTAAACAACTCTCTAGAACCTTCATTCCATACCCCGACTAAGATTTCGCTACATTCTCGCCTCCCGAGAAGAAAAAATGGAACAACAAGGAAAAGGGTGAGCTCAACTAGCCCAAGAAGAATATTACGACTAAGATAATATACAACAAATTATCGTTAGTCTTCAACAGGAAAAATCTGATAGTATACAATGTATAACAAGTTTCGTGATCAATATTCGCAATGCCGAAATAATAATTCATGTAAGAGTTACGTAGAGAATGAAATCTACTATAATCTATGAATTTAATAAATTCATCATCAATATTTTATCCCTCAGAACATCAATCAATATTCATCTCAAATCAAATATTCATCTTTGCACTACAGCCAAAGATATTCATCAATCCACCATGTTCATCTCAACACTGCTCATCTTTGCACTAAAGGCCAAAGATATTCATCACCATTATGTTCATTTAAACACTGCTCATCTTTGCACTACAAAGCCAAAGATATTCTTCAGAAATCATTCATCTTTGCACTACACAGCCAAAGATATTCAATAATATCATCATTTAAGACCGAGGATGATGAAAATATTTTTAAAGAACTAATCCAAAGGAAACAAAATGACAAGGATTAAGGATTAAGGATTCGTGATTTTGTTTTATCCATGTCCAACAATAACTCAAAAATAATCATAGTGGTGTAAAATTCAAGAATGATCAAAACATGGATACAATCAAAGCTAGTATCCGTATAGATATTTTGACGAAAAGAAGAAATTTTATTTTTCTATGAATAGTGCCGATACGCGAATAAAGGTTTATACGTGAATAAGAACTCCTTGCTTTTACGACAAAGATATAGGATATTATGTGATATATCGATTTCTTAATTAACCCTTTGTTTTATGACAAGATTTGAGAATGTCGAATCGAGAATATTAACAATGGAGTAATGAGACCGTGGAGATGCCTCAGATTTACCAACGAGGAGAACGCAACAACAGCTTCGGCAATGTTCCTCCGCGAACAACACCACCGAAAGCAGATGATGAAACTAGGGATGTTTAAGCTTTTTGCAGCTCATGCAAAAAATCGCATTTAGGAGACTTCAGGTTCAAAATACAGAGGAAATGATAGAATTACCGTGGTCACAAATGCAAGCTCAAAGAATCGGGACCACCGTAATCTCGGGGAAAGCCGATCCGATTAAGGCGAGACGTGGGTCAAACAAATTACCAAGATATTCACGTCTCGATGCACGGAGAACAGAAAGTTCCATTCGCCACCTTTTATGTTCCGTATGAGGCAGACATCGGTGGGAATCATAAGTTGCACTCCATCCAAATTCAAGCACTCAAAGATGTCATGGGAGACGCTTTCAAATAAGCTTCAACGACAAGTACTTCCCCAAAGTATTCGGCTATACGGCGGAAGTGGAGTTTATTAGATCAGAGCAAGAATAACACGACGGTGTCCCAAAGACGAGGCGGCAAGTTCATGAGTTATCCAGTGTTTGCACCTCATTCGGTGGAGAATGAGGAACGATGACGCTGATGTTTCGAGAGGTTTCAAACCCGACATACGCCAAGATCTCATTTCATAAATTTTCTCTATTCAGATGTTGTCACAGGTGGCTCAATTGTTAGAGCGAGATAACGAGTACGCTCAACCGAGGGACCATAACCGTGATCATACCAAGATAAGCAATACCATCGTAATAACGATAACCAACTGAGAAAGAAGAATACGGACAAAAGCAGAACCACTCCGATGGTAATCGTGGCCATGAAAATATAAGAAGCGAAGCCTGAGGAGATTTTAAAAAGAGGAGATTCAACAACCACTATGTGAAGACGCCGTCACCAAAGAAAGAACTAGTTTTATGGAGGAGAACGACCACCCCATCAGATGCTACAAATGCGAAAAGAGGGACATATCACCAAACCGCCCACAACAGCTTAAGGTATGCTATAATTGTGGAAAGGAAGGACATATCGCCGAGATCAGACAAGAATAAACCTAGTTCAATGGGATTTTGACTCAAAAGATCGTCCTGTAAAAGTCAAAGTCAACGATTCCGGAAGAGCGCTTGTCGCGACCGGTCAAAATGCGAGGAACCCGAACGGTTAAGACGGGTTAGTTAATTATAAATTTCGCTAAGTATATACCTTACTAGATATTGGTTCTACCCATTCTTTATCTCTTTGTTCAATACCAACGCTTGAACTCGACTACGGAGAAATTAGACTTTGACCTATTTTTGAGACTCTGCTAGAGAAACTTTCATTACATCCGCTGTTTAAAAATCTTGCTTTCGATTCAAGTCAGGCACTATCACATTACCCGTTAACCTTATTTCTATAGAGATATTTGCTTTTGATGTGATTTTAAGGTTAACTACTCATCACGCCAAATTGATTGCTTTTGTAAGGTCATAGTTTTCATATTCCTAAGCAACCTCCGTTATTCAATTCAAGCAATCAAACCATCAGAATCAAACATTTTCATATCGCCATGAAAGTCATTCGCTTATTACGGATGTCAAGTTTTCTTAGTCCATGTTATGGATTTGAATAAAGACACGCCGATTTGAATAATATTCCCGTTGTTATCGATTTTTCCCGACGATTTCAAGAATTTCGCTTACTCCCAAAGCCCGATATTAAATTTTGTATCGACTTTGAACCCTGCATAAAAAACTCATTTCTAAAATCTCATATCGAATGGCTCCTATTGAACTTCGTGAGTTAAAATTCAACTACGTAATTGGCACCGAGCCTTTATCTTGTGACTTCCTTCAGGAATTCACCTGCTCTTATTCCGTAGGGACGCCATATTCGCATGATAAGAAATCGATAGGTGTCATTGTGACGCATATCCAAGATCGGGATATGAGTCACACTTGAGAACAACTTAAGTCAGATCGAAAGACGTAGCTTTCAGGCTTAATGGTTATTATCTGAGATTCGTCAAGGATATTCTCAATCGCTATTCCATTAACGCAAAATTAATTCTCAGAGATACAAAATTCGAATGGAGCAAGGAATGTGGAAGAGTCAAGAACTTAAGAGGAGACTCATTTCAAAGACATGTTCTCGACTACGCCATCCTCGAAAAGTTTAACGTGGTAATGACGCTTACGAAAGTAGAAGATTATATGCGGAACGAAAAGCGATGATGTCAAGTATACGACAGAGCCAACTTTTAATCGAATAGAAAAGTTAAGGTCGCTTGCCACCGAATCTTGAGTCGATGCGTATTTGAAGAAGAAAGTACAAGAAGGAGCTATTCCAAAAGCGTAGAATCGATGAAGAAGGAATACTTCGAGTCCACTCTGCACTTTGTGGTTCCTAACGACTGGATTAGAAGTACAAGATTACGATGGAGGCACACAATACGCCATTTGCAATCCATCCTCGAAGTACTAAAATGTATCGTGATCTTCGACATACATTTTGGTGGAACAATACGAAGAGAGAGATCGCAAAATTTATCTCGATGTGTTTAACTTGCTAACGGTAAAGGCGAGCATCTTGTACCTAAGGGTCCGCTGCAACCACTTGAGATTCCTAATGGAAGTGGGAACACATTACTATGGATTTCAAGCACGGTCTTCCCGCTGCTTTCTCAAGACATCAATGCTATTTGGGTTATTGTTGATAGATTAACCAAGTCTCCGCTTTCATTTCTTACCGATACGGTAGAGACTTAACATTTGTAATATTCATTTAGAACGCAATCAAATTGCATAAAAAGTTATGCGATAAGCGTAAAAATCGTAGTTTAAAAATTTTACAAACCATATACCCGATCACCCTTTATGCACAATTATTAATTAAACGAAAAGATAAAGAATAAAAATCATACCTCAAGATCGAGCTTCCTCGTGATACAAGTTCACCTCCAAATCCTTTTCGCTCAACTCAATCCACCGGTTTGGTTCCTTCCTTTCGATCAACGCTAGCCACCCAAATGTTCGGCCTCTAGAGGTGATCCACCAAGGAAGAAGAAAATTCAAGAAGATGGGTATTTGGCTCAAACCCTAGTTTTCTATCTCTATGTAAAAGGTGTACTCTCCCAACAATTGAATTATTACGTCAGATGTTGTCAAAAGTCAACAACCCATATCCCATAATAAGACTCTCTTATTTATGTATGTGGGCAACCCACCTTAACAATTAAGAATTGGGTTTTATTTAATTAATTAAATTTTTTTAATTAATTAAGCTCTAATAATCTTATTAGGATAATTAATTAAACTCTTTAACTAATTTTCCTTCCTAATCCAATTAGAATAAATGAGAGTACTTATATTAAATTAATTCCTAAACTCTTTAGAAATTAAAATAATAATAATTGTAATAATATTAATAAGACTCTCTTATTAATTTATATTTAATATTTCTAAAATATTAAATAATAATATTAAGCTATTTAATTTATTCTATCACCATAGATTAAATTAAATATACATAACATATTATTACGATTATGCCATTAACTTCTTAAATAATTATTCTTCCTTTTATGGTGTGACCCTTTAGGTTCTCCATATTAAACCTATTGTGAATAAATCAATTAGAATAATTTAATCTTATTTAAATAAATAAATTAAACAATTAATTTATTTAAATAAATAATATTTATTCTACAATAGGATAAGCCTCCCTAAATGATCAACGACTTTCCAGATAATATAGATTTCAACATTAATCATAAAAGAACCTTTCGAGTAAATAGTTACCGCATAATTCAATCCTTCCACCATACAATGTCCCAATTAAATATAAGACATGGAATTACCACAAGTCTTATTTTATTTAATTATATGTATTTTCGATCCTTAAATGCACAACTCCAAATAATGCAAATTAGAAACTCCTTTCTAATTTCATTCTCTTTCGCCAAGGACTACCGGGTCATCATTTATCTAATCACATAGACATTTCTCTTTTTATTGTAGTGGTAGATTCTTTATCGATCATACATTATCTCCACGTATAACTTATTATACCCAAGCATACCCTTTGATATACCCTAAGGGTCTTAAGGAATAAGTCAAAGTATAACTCATCATACACAAGATACTATGATGATCTCAAGTCCAAGGATCACTTGTACTACTATCACTACAGAATTCCTATCGACAGCAAATAAAACTCCATTAGGTATTCCTTAATGAGCCACGCTCAAAGGAACTTATTCTCTAATAAGCACCTACATACTGCTTTTAGTTGTTCCACACAAATGATCACGAGATCAATCATCCTCATCCAACGAGCAAGCAAGAACGATGTACCAATCTATCCTGGATTCACTAATCCCCAATTTAGTAATCCAACGATTGGGAACTATTTTAGTTTTAAGCTTTCTAAGAATTTAGATCTCATTAGAATGATCATCATCATTATTCTAAAAGCATCGCTTAAAACTACGGGTTTATCACATATTATAAAACAAAGATCATGTAGATAATTAAAAGCCTTTAATAAATTAATACTTTTATTAATAAATGAATAAGATTGTTACAAAGTATATGCTTTATCATCAAACATGATCGGGTTTGTGGTGCATACTACTTTCAATCTCCCACTTGCACTAAAGCCAATCGCCATGGTATCTCATACTCTTCTTCTCTAAGTGACGATTATCCCGTCATTGGATAAGCTTTAGTTAATGGATATGTAATGTTGTTCTTGAGAGTCCACTATCTCTATAGTGATTTCCCATCTTCAATGATTCTAATAATCAAATGAAAGTGCCACAACACATGTTTAGATCCAAGATGAGACTTAGAACTATTCCTAGTTCTCAGAATGAACTTTTTAATCCAAACAATCAACTTGCAGCCTTTCATTTATAGCTATATACTTTGTCTTTATCACTAAACCAAAGAACTCTTTGCTGCTTGAAACCTTTCCAATTCACTGCACCACTCGCTCAAGATAACACTTTACCTTAAAGTGGATTTTTCGTCGCTTTGGTCTCGTCTCAAAAACTCGAGTCCAGAAGCCCTCTAGTTTTAATTCGACCCACCATGAATATGATCACATCCTTAGTGCCAAGTAAGCACTTTAAGATGTTTTTCACCGACTCATAGTGAACTTCTCCATAATACGACCGATCAACATCGTGTCTCAGATATTTCATCAGCATACATGATAGTCACCATGCATACTCTCTTTTCGTGAGTCTGTGGGGACTATTAAGAGAGATACACCCATAGCTCATCAACACGAGACATCTCTTGAGTTTGCCATGCTAAACGACTTTAGCATCAAATGAATATACGCTCATCGGGTTAAGTCGAGCATCCTTTTAAATCTATCTATATAGATTTTATCCCCAATTAAGATACTCTTCCCAAATCATTCATGGAGGAATGTTTAGACAACTTTATCTTTACCGATCAGAGCATTGGTATGTCATTCCTCATCCGTAGTATATCAACATATAATATTAGAAATGTCACGATGCCCCACCGCCCTTTTGTACATCTAGGTTCATTCTTTTTTGATAAAATCAAACTTTTTGATCTCTTCATCAAAACGAATGTTCCATCGAGAAACTTGTTCAATCCATTTCTCTCGATCATCATCTTCTATCATCGATGTAATCGATCATCATCATCATCATCATCATCATCCATGATGAATCCATACCTCCTAGGTATCTTCTGGTACTATTCCGCATTTACGATTCTTGGCCAGGTACAATAGGTCTATCTACAAAGTGTTCCTCTTATTCGACTTATAAGATTTTGTGGTTCTTGAACTCTTCAAGATCTATTATCCTCCCACTAGCCCCTTTTAAATGATAAACACCTTTATCTTGTAAGGCAAGCTGTGTTTTCAGAACAAACACCTTTTGCTAAGTAGATTATAGAACATATACCCTAAACTTACTTTTAGATGTCCCACAAATCAGATTTGTCAAATCTTGTCCCAAGCTTATCCTTTGAAACCTTTTCACATAAGTCGACAACCCCTTATCTTAACATACTTAAGATTAGAATCCTCCCCGCCCATAACTTTTATGGAGTCTTGGGGCCGGATTTTGAGGTTACCTTTTCGTAGATATGCAGCCATTTCTAGACATTATCCCGTGTATGATACCGGAATGTCTGTGAAATCATTATGGACCGCACTACGTCCAACAAGGTACGATTTTTCCTTTCAGATACATCAATCAATTATCACAGATCGTGATGTGTCCATTATGAGAAAACCATTTGAGATGATCTAGAAACTTATCAGACAAGTATTTATTCCTCGATCTAATCAAAGAATCTTAATACTTTGCCAATTTGTTTCACTTCAATTCTTTCAACCTTTCAAATAATTCACACTTCAGATTTCAACAAATACATACATTCAACTCTTTCAATGATCATCTCCTTTTCTTATACTAGTTTGTTCAATTTGCAAAATTATTTTCACGTAAGTCAAGTATACAAAATTTATTAAGTAATATTCCAGCTTCTATACAAAACATTATTATTATAAATAAACAACAATTGTTCTTAATTATAATACCAAAGATTTCATCATCCAACAATAAAATGGAAATAATATTTTTAACAAGAACCGGAATACAATAACAACTTATCGACTTAATAGATTTGCCCAGTAGCATTGCTAAACTATAAGTTTCTATAGCTAATGCAAAGAACCTTTGCTTCATTTCCCACATATGATTACTTATATTTGTTTAGCTTTCTACTTCGCTTGTCCCTTCATAAATCTATATTTATGATAACCAAAGCTCAGATCCAATACCCAAGTAGAACCTCGACTTAAAGAAAAATTTATTTTAAATCATGAACAAAAATTTGATTTGTAACCAAACTTCACTAAGCTTCTTTTCGTTAGCCTCTCGCAAGATGCTTCTCAGCTTTTTTCCAAAGGTCCAAAGCTTATTGCAAAGGAAGCAAACCTTTGCTATCCGTATCGCTTTTTGTTCTTATTATCCTTTGTTTATGCCTTTCTATTTACCTTCTTTGAATCGCTCTTCTTTCGTAAGATCCTTTGCCCCTACCAAGAAGACTTGATCTTTCTTCGTCGAAAGTGACTCTCAACATTTTTCAACATGTTAAGCAAATCAAATGAGGCCGACATCTATATCTAGCTTGTTTATATGAAAATTCACAACAATCAGGAAAGGAGTCCGGAGTGAGTGCAAGATCAAATCTTGGCTCAACTCCCATCCATGACAAAACCAAATTGTCCTAATCGATCAATCAAATTGATTATGTTAAGAACTTTTGTCTGCATTATAAAGGCCATCGGGCCATTCTAGATCTAAGAGCTCTTAGATATCCGATATCTATCAGTCCTATTTTCCTCACCATCAACTACTTGATGTGCAGAATATAGTAGAGCATCCATAGTTTCATGCCGACGTCAAGCTCATACTCATGGATGCGAGCATGATGCATCGAGCCAATCAGCATCATCATCTCGCCACTTTCTAAAAGTAGCAATCTCTTCCTCGAGGCATTGTTCTCGCAACTATCAAGTAGGATAGGATTATGACATAAGATAGCTTTTTCAAATATGAGAACTATTCTCAAATTCCTTAACCAATCCGCTTAATTCTTGGCCCGTTAATTTAGCATCTAATATGCTTCGCAAAGGATAGTAATTTTAGACATTGTAAAATTCTCAAATGAATTTGTAATTAACAACATTTTAACATACATTCTTTATTAATTACCAAAATAAATTAGGTCTTGTTTTAAATTGGTATCTCCCACTATTTTCTTCAAACTATATTACCTCACTTATATAGTTCTAAAAAATCTAATTAAAGATTTGCTAGTGAGAATAAGGATCCCATTTCAAATGTATATAGCCTTTGGTGACACACAACAAACTATATATAAATAAATAGTAGACAACTTTTGTCAATTACATCAACTATGCAACTCCTCAGATTTTGCCTCTTAGATTATTTCGATCAAGTGGTGGCACATCCAATCAAAATTATCCAAGTTAAGTCCAACCTAGCACTCCATATATTCAAAAAGAAAAATATCATCCTTGTGGTGACACAACAAAACAATATTGTTCAATTTTCTTTATAAAGATCAAATGTGATAAATTAACATCTTAAATACTTAATACTTGCCTTGTGGTGACACAACAAACTCATATTAAATATTTAATACTCTATTAATTTTATCATGCTAGTAGGCTACACGCTCGATATTCCAAATATCTTCAACGCTAGACTTAATATAAAAAATCGAGGGGTTTGTTATTAATTTGTCTCATCTTTGCTTAGCTAAGCACATTTATTATATATATATAAAATACGCTGGCCATATTAATTAATATGCTAAGCATGTTTGCATAATATATATATATATATATATAAGATAAGCATGCATATATAGAATACTATATTCTACCCTTGATTGATTATGGACTTTTATTCTAGTTCGTCTACTAGAGCCACCAAGTGAACCAAAAGGTCAAACCCTAGGGGTGCAGAAATAATATTTAAATATAACTATTACATTTAAACCCTGCTCCATTACAAACGGTCTTCAAGCAGCCTCGCCTTTCGATCTCCAATTTTTCAAAATTAATTCTAACTATTCCTATTACAAAACTATTTAAAATAAATAGAAACCTCGATCGCTAACCAAGGGAAGTACATAGAGGGAGATAGAATTTACATTAAGAAAAAATTAGAGAAGACGAGGTACGCAGTAATCCCCATTTAATAAAAACCCATACATTCATGCATCCAACTAAAATAAAATCCAATCATATCGTCAATATTCATAATCAATCCCATTTATTATCATACACATCACCATACGCATCAATAAATAACATTCATCTCATTAATAATAAACATTTAATATATATATTGATATCATTTAATGGGCAAATTTAGTTAAGATAAAATCTATTTTTGAATCAAAATAAACTCCTTTATTTTAATCCAAATTTAAATCAAAATAAAACTATTTTATTTTAATTTATCCAATTTTGAATAAAATAAACTATTTTATTTTAATCAAAATCTTTAATCAAAATAAACTCTTTTATTTTAATTAATTATGGAATCCAATTCCATGTAAAAAAAAAATATTAAAGGAAACACGGATTTTCTTTCCTATTCACAAATAAACTCCTTTATTTTGAATAATATGAAATCTTATTTCATATTTAAATAAACTCCTTTATTTAAGGAAATACGGATTTTCTTTTCCTATTCACAAATAAACTCTTTATTTTGAATAATATGAAATCTTATTTCATATCTAAATAAACTCCTTTATTTAAGGAAAAACATAAATCCAATTTCAACTCCAATTAGTTATCATGGAATCCAATTCCAACTCTAATTAGTTAAAGATGAAATTTAATTTTAAAATTAAAATAAACTTTTTTATTTTAAGATTAAAATAAACCTTTTATTTTAATATTAAAATAAACTTTTATTTTAATTATAAAATAATTATATATATATATATATATATATATATATATATATATATATATATATATATATATATATATATATATATATATATATATATATATATATATATATATATATATATATATATATATATATATATATATATATATATATATATATATATAATATATATATAATATATATATATATATATATATATATATATATATATATAACCGTTCCTTATATTGAAATCCGTGCAATCATGAACTTTAAAAGGAAAACAAATCAGCATATGATTCATTTACCGGATGCCTTTTTTTTTTTTTTTTTTTTTTTTAAAACTATTAACATAAATTAATCAATGACTTTCTAAATATCATCTGATTATGCATAAACCAGCAGTATGCTTTAAGGATACGGAAATCATATTGCACCAATTTTTTTTTTTTTTTTTTTTTTTTTAATAAATTTTATACAACAAAATTATGCCCAAAAAATTGTTCTAAACACATATCAATATACATATCAAATTAAAACAATTAATAATTCGTGATAAAGGTTTGGCTCGATGCCACCGTTAGTTTTGTAATATTCATAAACGCAATCAAATTGCATAAAAAGCTAAACGCGTAAAAATCGTAGTTTAAAAAATTTACAAACCATATACCCTTGATCACCCTTTACGCACAATTATTAATTAAACGAAAAGATAAAGAATAAAATCATACCTCAAGATCGAAATTTTCCTCGCACAAGTTCACCTCCAATCCTTTTCGCTCAACTCAATCCACCGGGGTTTGTTCCTTCCTTTCGATCAACGCTACCACCCAAGTGTTCGGCCTCTGAGGTGATCCACCAAGGAAGAAGAAAATTCAAGAAGATGGTGTATTCGCTCAAACCCCTAGTTTTTCATCTCTATAGAAAAGGCGATCTCCCAACAATCGAATTATGTCGATGTGTGAAAAGTCAACAACCCATACACCCATAATAAGACTCTCTTATTTATAGATCAAGCAACCCACCTTAACAATTAAGGAATTGGGTTTTATTTAATTAATTAAATTTTTTAATTAATTAAGCTCCTAATCTTATTAGGATAATTAATTAAACTCCTTTAACTAATTTTCCTTCCTAATCCAATTAGAATAAATGAGAGTATTTATATTAAATTAATTCCTAAACTCTTTTAGAAATTAAAATAATAATAATTGTAATAATATTAATAAGACTCTCTTATTAATTTATATTTAATATTTCTAAAATATTAAATAATAATATTAAGCTATTTAATTTATTCTATCACCATAGATTAAATTAAATATACATAACATATTATTACGATTATGCCATTAACTTCTTAAATAATTATTCTTCCTTTTATGGTGTGACCTTTAGGTTCTCCATATTAAACCTATTGCCAGAATAAATCAATTAGAATAATTTAATCTTATTTAAATAAATAAATTAAATAATTAATTTATTTAAATAAATAATATTTATTCTACAATAGGATAAGTTCTCCCTAAATCATCAACGACTTTCCCGTATAATATAGATTTCAACATTAATCATAAAAGAACCTTTCGAGTAAATAGTTACCGCATAATTCAATCCTTCCACCATACAATGTCCCAATTAAATATAAGATATGGAATTATCACAAGTCTTATTTTATTTAATTATATGTATTTCGATCCTTAAATGCACAACTCCAAATAATGCAAATTAGAAACTCCTTTCTAATTTCATTCTCGCCGCCAAGGACTACCGGGTCATCATTTATCGAATCACATAGACATTTCTCTTCTTTTATTGTAAGTGGTAGATTCTTTATCGATCATACATTATCTCCACGTATAACTTATTATACCCAAGCATACCTTTTCGATATACCCTAAGGGTCTTAAGGAATAAGTCAAAGTATAACTCATCATACACAAGATACTATGATGATCTCAAGTCCAAGGATCACTTGAGACTACTATCACTACAGAATTC
This sequence comes from Panax quinquefolius, assembly GCA_020205615.1. Classification (NCBI taxonomy): domain Eukaryota; kingdom Viridiplantae; phylum Streptophyta; class Magnoliopsida; order Apiales; family Araliaceae; genus Panax; species Panax quinquefolius. The sequence continues at coordinate 23,517,604 of CM035162.1, forward strand.
CTATCGACAGCAAAATAAAACTCCATTAGGTATTCCTTAGCGAGCCAATGCTCAAAGGAACTTATTCTCTAATAAGCACCTACATACTTGCTTTTAGTGTTCCACACAAATGATCATGAGATCAATCATCCTCATCCAACGAAAGTAGTTAACGATGTACCAATCTATCCTGGATTCACTAATCCCCAATTTAGTAATCCAACGATTGGGAACTATTTTAGTTTTAAGCTTTCTAAGAATTTAGATCTCATTAGAATGATCATCATCATTATTCTAAAAGCATTGCTTAAAACTACGGGTTTATCACATATTATAAAACAAGATCACGTAGATAATTAAAAGCCTTTAATAAATTAATACTTTTATTAATAAATGAATAAGATTGTTACAAAGTATATGCTTTATCATCAAACATGATCGGGTTTGTGCATACTACTTTTACATATCCAGACTTCAGAATACGTGAAAGACCAACCACGCTATCGAAGTTAGATCCCATTTAGATAGCCAAGACTTAACGATGATAGTAGGAGGTACCGCCAAGATGTTGATGTAATGAAGATGTCCTCTACGCTAGAAAGGTTATACCACAAGTTAAAGTTTTCAGGAGGAATCATACGATGTAGAGGAAACGACTTCTGAGTCGAAATCTAAATGAAAGCGTAGGTATCCTCACCTTTTCAAACACCAGTATGTACGCCAATTTCAAATCAAGACGAAATTTCATAAGTGAGGGGAGGTCAGAAGACCTCAAATTTTTAAATAAAGAATTTCCTTTATTTATTATTTTGAAATAATATATTGATTTGATTAATGTGATAAGCTAGGGTTAATATGCAAATATTTCAAATTAAGCAAGTGGTTATAAATATTCATTATCGCTTGTGAATATTCGTTCGTCGCGGGAATATTCAAGCATCGCCTGTGAATATTCGCATAACTGCAGATTACGCTATACCCCATAACTGGAAAGTGATCGATGAAGAAAACGACATAAATATAAGTTGTTTTTAAATAATAGCTATGTAGCTTGTTACCGCTAATATCGGTTGAATACTTTATGTTAAAACACACTAATACGCTTACTTAATAAAGACTTGCGTATCGTTATTCAATTATTGATTCTTACGAAGAAGGCACTACTCAATAATGGTTACGTGCATCATCGCTCAAGATTTTATCGAGTTAATAATTGCATTGATATTTTATATTAACGTTGTTTCAATAATTGTCATTACGCTAAAGATCTTCATTATCGATTTCAATAATTCATATTATCTAAATAATATTATTAGATAACATTATCGCAATGTCTAGAAAGTTCGCTCTAAGGAGAGGTTCATTCACCCAATCAATTCCAAGAAGAAGAAATTTTATCGAAAGTTCCCTTTCCCCGAACCGCCTTTCACAATATCGGATTCGTAATATTATTGTGAATAATTAATTATTGATTTATATGATGAGAAAATATTGATTTTATGTGGATATAGATGGAGAAAATTTTTAAAATGACAATTGTTGAAAAATTAATATTTTATCTTTTTCGACATATAATTCATTTAAATATATTATTTTAATAATATATTAATTTGATATTTTTACAACTTAATGTGGGATATATAAAGTATACTTGAGAAGAGATTTTGTTGCAATAAATGTTTAAAACATGTTAAATATGTCGCGGACCCCATTTATCGACCGCCAAATTTGATTATATTTTCGCCCACTTTTATGTGGGAATTTGGAAAACTTTCTTCCGCAAAGTTGTAGAGAATTGAATTTCCTATAAAACGCATTTAGATTCGAATTTTTGATGAAAGAGCTATTTATTATGAATTATCAAGCTTCAAAACTTTTGTAAGTTTTAATTATTTATTTTATGAAAAGCGATCATTTCTTTCTGTAAGGTGGCATGGGAATGCTAGATCTGAATTCTAAGGTCAAGTATGAATTTGATATATATATATATTAATTTATTAAATTTTCTGCTTTTAAGCCTATAAATAAAGTGGTGTTGTTAGTTAGAATTGAAATCAACCGTAAACCCAAGTTTTCTCTATCATCGAGTCGTGTATTCTTGTGAGTATTTCACGAGTATACTTGAATGTATTACCGCATATCATACTATTTCATTAAGATCTTCGAGGTATATATTTTTTTTCAGAATTTTTTTCAATATCATTACCGAATGTCGATCAAGTTTTTATCAAATTGGAACTTTTTCATGCTTGGTTACTATTCATGAGTTACTATTCAGAAAGTTATTTCACGAGGTTACTGACGTTGTGGAATTTCTACTTATACGCATCATTCACGATATCATTTATTCAATTAAAATATCTATTCTGATACTCTCCTGATTTGTGATTCACGCATCACAAAATAGGTATACACAACACCCATTCTGAAGTCGCCAAATACATGGTACAAAAAGCAAACTACAACTTCAATAATAATAAAATGTCGTGAAATACTGCATAATATATATCGTGAGTTTAAATATAATATTGTCTTCTAGACAATATCTATACTCAAATAAATCCCCATCATAATTATTGATTCATTATTTTACAAAATGGTGAGGACTACTAAACAACTCTCTCTAAACCTTCATTCCATACCCCGACTAAGACTTTCGCTACATTCTCGCCTCCCGAGAAGAAAAAAAATGGAACAACAAGGAAAAGGGTGAGCTCAACTAGCCCAAGAAAGAATATTATGACTAAGATAATATACAACAAATTATCGTTAGTCTTCAACAGGAAAAATCTGATAGAATACAATAAACAACAAGTTTCGCATCAATATTCGCAATGAAATAATAATTCATGTAAGAGTTACGTAGAGAATGAAATCTACTATAATCTATGAATTTAATAAATTCATCATCAATATTTTATCCTCGTAACATCAATCAATATACATCTGAATCAAATATTCATCTTCGCACTACAGCCAAAGATATTCATCACCGGGTCATGTTCATTTAAACACTGCTCATCTTTGCACTAAAGGCCAAAGATATTAATCAATCCACACGTTCATCTCAACACTGCTCATCTTTTCGCACTACAGCCAAAAGATATTCTTCAGAAATCATTCATCTTTGCACTACAAAGCCAAAGATATTCAATAATATCATCATTTAAGACCGAGGATGATGAAAAATATTTTTAAATAAACGAATCCAAAGGAAACAAAATGACAAGGATTAAGGATTAAGGATTCGTGATTGGTTTTATCCACGCCCAAAAATACCTCAAAAATAATCATAGTGGTGTAAAATTCAAGAATGATCAAAACACGGATACAATCAAAGCTAGATCCGTATTAGATGTTTTGACAAAAAGAAGAAATTTTATTTTTCTATGAATAAGACCAGATACGTGAATAAAGTGTCAGATACGTGAATAAAGGCCGTATACGTGAATAGTAACTCCGACACCAAAAGATAGAAATTCCACAAAACATCTTCACGCTTCACGAATAGTACTCGTGAATAAGAATCGTGAATAAGAATCATTAATAAGAATCGTGAATAAGAACTCATGAATAAGAACTCCATAATAGTAACCCCATATGAAAAAAGTTCCAAATTTGATAAAAAGTTCAACTCAATATTTCAAAGATAATGATATCAAGAAATAATATCATTACGAAAAAAAATAATATCCCTTACCTCGAAAGATCAAGATTTCTAAATTAAACACCTGATATAAAGCATGACTGACTTGCACCGTAGAGCAGCAATACTCAAAGTATACTCAAAATACTCACAAGAATACGCCGATAATATAGAGAGAGAAAACTTCAGCTTCGTGTGATTTTCAATTCTAACCCAAGACCCTATTTATAGAAATCGCTAGAACACCAAAGCAGTAAAATTTAATAAATTAATAATATAATTATATTATTTTCACACATGTCTAGAATCTGATTTCAGCCATCAAACACATGCCACCTTCTAGAAAAAAATAAGAAAAACGTTTTTCTAATTTTTTAAATATTTTAAACTTCCAAAATCAATTATTTTGAGCTTCGTAACTTCAATAATTCATAATAAATAGCCCTTTCATCAGAAAATTTCGAATCTCATGAGTTTTTATAGGAAATTCAATTCTCTACAACTTTGCAGAAGAAAGTTTTTCCAAATTCCAATCAGAAATTGACCAAATCCACAAACGGGCAATTTATAAAGTGCTATAATCAAATTTCACCAATAAATGGGGTCCACCGACATGTTTAACATGTTTTAAATATTTATTGCAACAAAAAATACTCTTCCTCCTCAGATACTCATATATCCCACATTCGTTGTAAAATATCACCGCTAATATATTATTAAAATAATATATTTAAAACGAATTATTTTATCGTAAAAAGATAAAATATTAATTTTCAACAATTGTCATTTTAAAAATTTTCTCCATCTATATCCACATAAAATCAATATTTTCCTCATCATATAAATCAATAATTAATTATTCACAAATAATATTACAGAATCACAATATCGACAACCGTGCAGCTCCTGTGAAAGAGGGGCTTCCAATAAGAATTTCTTCTTCGGCGCAATTAGTGACCAAACCTCTCCTGTATGTAACTTTCTAGACATCGCCAATAATGTTATCTAATAATATTATTCAGATAATATGAATTATTGCTTCGATAATGAAAGATACCGTAAAATGACAATTATCAAAACAACAAAGAATATAAAATATCAACGCAAAGAATTATTAACTCAATAAAATAATCGAATAAAGAATTATCGTAACCATTATCGAGTAAGGCCTTTTCACGTAAGAATCAATAATTGGTGTAATACCGCAAGCACTGCTCAACAACGCCAGACAGTGTGTTTTTAACCACCCAGTATTCCAACAAGATAATCTGTGAATAACTACGCCGCTATTTAAAAACAACTTATATTTGTGCTTTCTTCATCCAATCGCTTTCTCACATGGGCTCCACACACATGGTCATACCTGGTCAGCATTTAATATTCCCCGACAAAGCATTTAATATTCCACCACCAAACGAATATTCCCGACAATAATGAATATTTAATAACCACTCATTTATTTTGAAATATTTGCATATTTAACCCTTAACTATCCACATTAATCAAATCAACCCTTACTATTTCAAAATAATAAATAAAGGAAATTCCTTTATTTAAAAAATTTCGGTCTTACAACCTCCCTCCTTATGAAATTTCGCCCTCGAAATCGACGACGACTGTGTGTTTCAAAAGGTGAGGATACCTCGCTTTCATTTCCGCTTCCAATTCCCAAAATATTTCCTCTATAAAGATGATTCCTCCACAAAACTTTAACTTGTGGTATAACCTTTCATACAGTAGACATGCTCCTTCCTATCCAAAATCTTGACAGTACCTCCCTCATACGCTAAGTCTTCTACTATCTCGTCCCTGCTCTAACTCAATAACGTGGTTCGGTCTTTCACATATTTACGGTACGAGCATGTGAAACACATTATGAACACGAGACATACTTTGAGGTAACGCAAGTCTATAGCTACATTTCCTACTTCCTTGGCCAAGAATTTGAAATGGACCAATAAATCGTGGATCGAGCTTTCCTCTCTTCCCAAATCTTGAACTCCTTCCACGGAGCAACTCGCAACAATACATGATCCCCTACACTAAATTCCACGCCCTTTCGATGAAGATCCGCATAACTCTTTTGTCGATCTTGTGCCGCTTTGTAGATACGCTTGTCAATCATTAGTCATATATGTATTAACTCGGTCCCAACAATGTTGCTTCACCCACCTCATCCCAACATATCGGGGAACGACATTTTCGGCCCATATAATGCTTCAAATGGAACCATGCCTATGTTTAATAACTATTGTTGTATGAGAATTCCACCAATGGCAAGTACTTATTCCAACTTCCTTTGAAATCTAGGACACGTAGTTTTAATATATCTTCAAGAGTTTGAGTAGTCCTTCGATCGCCCATCCGCTTTTGAGGATGGTATGCCAAATCAATCAGAATTGCGCTCTATAGCTTTCTACAAACTAACCCAAAATCATGAAGTGAATCTTGGGTCACAATCCAAAACTATGGATACAGTGCATGCCATGCAACCTCACAATCTCATTCACGCATATACTAGCAAGACGCTCAAGGAATAAGTCTCCGTGATTCGGCAAAAAAATGAGCAGACTTGGTTAATCTATCAACAATAACCCAAATAGCATTGATGCCTTGAGAAACCGTAGGAAGACCCGTAACGAAATCCATAGTAATGTGTTCCCACTTCCATTCCTAATCTCAAGTGGTTGCAACGGACCCTTAGGTACAAGATGCTCCGCCTTTACACGCTGGCAAGTTAAACACATCGAGATAAACTTTGCAATCTCTCTTCATATTGTTCCACCAAAATGTATGTCAAGATCACGATACATTTTAGTACTTCCAGATGGATTGCAAATGGCGATTGTGTGCCTCCATCATAATCTTGTACTTCAAATCGTAGTCGTTAGAACACAAAGTCTAGAGTGGACTCAAGTATTCCTTCTTCATCAATTCTCGCCTCCTAATAGCTCCTTCTTGACTTTCTTCTTCATACGATCAACTCCGGCCTGGGGCTCGAAAGAACCTTAACTTTTTCTATTAAAGTCGGCTCTATGCAGATACTTGACATCATCGCACTCGCTCCTCGCAGATATGATCTTCTACTCAACGCGTCACTACCACGCTCGCTTTTCCAAGATGGTATGGTTAGTAATATGTGCCAAATGAGTCGCCTCTTGAGCTCTTGGAAAATCTTCCCATTCCTCGCCCATACTGAATTTCAGATCTCTTCGAGTCACTAAGTTAATCTGAATAGCGATTCAAGAAAATCCTTCCACGAATCTCCGATAATAACCAACTAAGCTTGTAAAGCTACGATTTCGACATCGACTTAGGTTGCTCTCAACCGCGACTCATATCCCAATCTTGATAAAGACGTCACAATGACACCTATCGCTTTACTATCGCATCTAATACGACGCCCCCCACAGAGAGTTCGGCTTTAGTGAATTCCACAAAGGAAGTCACAAAATAAAGGCTCAGTACCAAATTTATAGTTGAATTTTTAACTCCTCAAGTTCAATAGAGCCATTCGATATGAGATTTTAGAAATGAGTTTTGTCGGGTTCAAAGTCGATACAAAATTTAATATCGTGCTTTGGGAGTAAGCCAAGAAATTCTTCAGAAATACGCCAGAAAAATCAATAACAACAGAATATTATTCAAATCGACGTGTCTTTTATTCAAATCCATAACACGGACTAAGAAAACTTAACATCCGTAAATAAACGAATGACTTCATGGCTTGATATGAAAATGTTTGACTACAATGGTTTGATTGTTTGAATTCAATAACAAAGTTGCTTAGGAATATGAAAACTAACAACCTTATAAAAGCAATCAATTTGGCATGATGAGTAGTTAACCTTAAAATCACATCAAAAGCAAATATCTCTATAGAAATAAGGTTAACAGTAATGTGATAAAGCCAACTTGAATCAAGCAAGATTTTTAAACAACTGATGTAATGAAAGTTTCTCCTAATGGAGTCTCCATGAGAGGTCAAAGTTTAATTTCTCCGTAGTCAAGTTCAAACGCTGAGCGCAAGTAAGAGAGAGATAAAAGAATGGGTAGAACCAATATCTAGTAAGGTATATACTTCGCAAGAATTTATAATTAACTAACCCTGTGCTAACTTCGTCGTTCTCGATTTTGACCAAATACAACAAACGCCTTCTTCCCTAATCGCTGACTTTGACTTTTCTCGACATCTTTTTCGAGTCACCGTTCCCTCATTGAACTAGGTTTCGCATCGCATAATCTCGAGCGATATGTCCTTCCTTTCCACAATTATAGCATACCTTGAACTGTTGTGGGAAGTTTGACCGATATGTCCTCTTTTCCGTGATTTGTAACATACGACCGGTGGTCGCTCTCCTCCCTTAAAACTAGTTGCATCGGGCGCCGACGCCTTCACATGGTCGTTGTTGAATCTCCTCTTTTAAAATCTCCTCCCGACTCGCTTCTTCTATTTTCATGGCCACGATTACCACCAGAGTGGTTACCGCTTTGTCTCAGATTCTTCTTTCTCCGCCGGTTATCGCTATTCTCATGATCGCTATCTTCTAGATGATCCTCGTTATGGTCCCCATTGAACGTATTTCAAGTATCTCGCTTCTAACAACCGAGCCTCGACAACATCCGAATAGAGAGAAAATTTATGAGAAATGAGATATCGACGATGTCGTGTTTCAAACCTCTCGTAAACATCCGCCATATATGCGCCTCATTCTCCACCAAATGAGGTGCAAACTCGATAACTCCGCTAACTTTGCCTCGTCGATCAGACACCGCCATGTTATTCTCGCTTCTAGTCTAATAAACTCCACTTCCTTCATACGACGAATACTTTCGTGGAAGTATTTGTCATTGAACTGCTTCAAAACGCCTCCCACGATATGCCGAAAGTAAATGATGGGTACGCTTCACGATTCCCACCAAGAATCGCTTTCGCCACTTTAACATAAAGGCGGCGAATGGAACTTTCTGTTCTCCCGCATCCCAAGACATCGAATATCTTGGTAATTTGTTTGACCCACGCCTCCGCCTTTAATCGGATCCGCTTCCCTGCACTCGTGGTCCCAACTTCTTTGAACTGTCAATGTGTGACCACCCGTGAATTGCTATCATTTCTCCTCAGATTTTGAACACGAGTCTCCTCGCCCGATTTTGCATGAACCGCAAAAAGCTTCTAAACATCCCCTCGCTCATCATCTCGCTTCAAGCAGGTGTTGTTTCACAGAGAGAACATTACCACCGTCAGACGCTCTCCTCGCTGGTAAAGACAGCATCTCCACTGGCCTCATTTACTCCATCATAATATTCTCACGACATTCTCAAATACCGCACATAAAACAAGGGTTAATTAAGGAAATCAATATATCACATAATATCCCTATATACCACCAACTAACAAATAAGCTTAGTAGGACACACTAGCGAAGGATTTACTCGCCTCCCTCCTAGTTCTATTCCCCGATCTCCGCCAGAGATCATATCCCTAAGCTCGATATTAACCGCGACGCCCAAAATAGTATACACAACACCCATTCTCGAAATCGCCAAATACATGGTACAAGAAGCAAAACTACAACTTTAATAATACAAATGTCGTGTGAAATACGACAATATATAATCATGAGTTTAAATATAATATTGTCTTCTGTATAATATCTATACTCAAATAAATCCCCATCATAATTATTGATTCATTATTTTACAAAATGGTGAGGACTACTAAACAACTCTCTCTAACCTTCATTCCATACCCCGACTAATTAGTACTCGCTACATTCTCGCCTCCCGAGAAGAAAAATGGAACAACAAGGAAAAGGGTGAGCTCAACTAGCTCAAAGAAGAATATTATGACTAAGATAATATACAACAAATTATCGTTAGTCTTCAACAGGAAAAACTGATGTAATACAATAAACAACAAGTTTTAGATCAATATTCGCAATGAAATAATAATTCATGTAAGAGTTACGTAGAGAATGAAATCTACTATAATCTATGAATTTAATAAATTCATCATCAATATTTTATCCTCAGAACATCAATCAATATACATCCGAAATCAAATATTCATCTTTGCACTATGTGCCAAAGATATTCATCACCGTCATGTTCATTTCAACACTGCTCATCTTTGCACTAAAGGCCAAAGATATTAATCAATCGGTCACGTTCATCTCAACACCTGTTCATCTTTGCACTACAGCCAAAGATATTCTTCAGAAATCATTCATCTTTGCACTACAGCCAAAGATATTCAATAATATCATCATTTAAGACGAGGATGATGAAAATATTTTTAAATAAACGAATCCAAAGTGAAACAAAATGACAAGGATTAAGGATTAAGGATTAAGATTCAGTACTTGGTTTTATCCACGCCCAAAAATACCTCAAAAATAATCATAGTGGTGTAAAATTCAAGAATGATCAAAACACGGATACAATCAAAGTTAGTATCCGTATTGATGTTTTGACAAAAAAGAAGAAATTTTATTTTTCTATGAATAAGATCAGATACGTGAAATAAAGTCCAGATACGTGAATAGTAATCTCGACACCAAAAGATAGAAATTCCACAAAAACATCTTCACGCTTCATTTAATAGTACTCGTGAATAAGAACTCGTGAATAAGAACTCCGCTTAATAAGAACTCGAATAAGAACTCATGAATAGAACTCATGAATAAGAACTCCCATACATGAAAAAGTTCCAAATTTGATAAAACTTCAGATCAACATTTCAAAGATAATGATATTGAAGAAATAATATCATTACAAAAAATAATATCCCTTACCTCGAAAGATCAAGATTTCTAATTTAAACACCTGATATAAAGCATGACTTGACTTCAGACCGTATAAAGCAATACTCAAAGTATACTCAAAATACTCACAACAATACGCCGATAATATAGAGAGAGAAAACTTCAGCTTCGGTGTGATTTTCAATTCTAACCTAAGACCCTATTTATAGAAATCGCTAGAACACCAAAGCGAGTAAAATTTAATAAATTAATAATATAATTATATTATTTTCACACATGTCTAGAATCTGATTTCAGCCATCAAACACATGCCACCTTCTAGAAAAAAATAAGAAAAAAAAACGTTTTTCTAATTTTAAATATTTTAAACTTCCAAAAATCAATTATTTTGAGCTTCTAACTTCAATAATTCATAATAAATAGCCCTTTCATCAGAAAATTCGAATCTCGCGAGTTTTTATAGGAAATTCAATTTCTACAACTTTGCAGAAGAAAGTTTTTCCAAATTCCAATCATAAATTGACCAAAATCCACAAACGGGCAATTTTACAAAATATAATCAAATTTCACTAATAAATGGGGTCCACCGACATGTTTAACATGTTTTAAACATTTATTGCAACAAAAATACTCTTTCCTCCTCAGATACTCATATATCCCACATTCGTTGTAAAATATCACCATAGTTAATATATTATTAAAATAATATATTTAAATGAATTATTTTATCGTAAAAGATAAAATATTAATTTTCAACAATTGTCATTTTAAAATTTTCTCCATCTATATCCACATAAAATCAATATTTTCTCATCATATAAATCAATAATTAATTATTCACAAATAATATTACAGTAATCACAATATTGACAACCGTGCGCCCTCAGAAAGAGGGGGCTTCCAATAAGAATTTCTTCTTCCATGCCGCAATTAGGTGACCAAACCTCTCCTGTATGTAACTTTCTAGACATTGCCAATAATGTTATCTAATAATATTATTCGTATAATATGAATTATTGCTTCGATAATGAAAGATATCGTAAATGACAATTATCAAACAACATTAATATAAAATATCAACGCAAAGAATTATTAACTCAATAAAATATCAATAAGAATTATCGTAACCATTATCGAGTAAAGCCTTCTTCACGTAAGAATCAATAATTGGTGCAATACCAAGTGCTACTATTCAACAACGCCAGATAGTGTGTTTTAACCACCGCTATTCAACAAAGATAATACAGAATAACTACGCAGTTATTTAAAAACAACTTATTTTTGTCGTTTTCTTCATCCAATCGCTTTTAGTTATGGGCCCACATGGTCATGGCGGTCAGCATTATTCTCCAATATTCCACGACCAAACGAATATTCCCTGGACAACAATGAATATTTAATAACCATTATTTTTTTGAAATATTTGCATATTTAACCCTTAACTATCCACATTAATCAAATCAACCCTTACTATTTCAAAATAATAAATAAAGGAAATTCCTTTTATTTAAAAAATTTCGGTCTTATAAGTACTATTCACGAAACGTGAAGATGTTTTTTTCAAAATTTTTATCTTTTGGTGTTCGAGAGTTACTATTCACGATATCGCCTACTATTCATCAAAAATGAAATTTCTTCTTTTGTCCAAAATATCTAATTCGGATACTAGCTTTGAATGTATCCATGTTTTGATCATTCTTGAATTTTACTCCACTCGATTACTCATGAAGTATTTTTGAACTTGATTATTTAAAATACTTAATCCTTAATATTTGTTCTTTTGTTTCACCGGATTCGCTTCCTTTATAAAATATTTTTCATCATCCTCAACCCTTAATGATGATATTACTAATATCTTTGGCTTATTTACAAAGATGAATGATTTCTTGATGAATATCTTTGGCTCAGTAAAAGTGCAAAGATGAGCAGTGTTAAGATGAACATGGACCGATCGATTAATATCTTTGGCCTGGTAGTAGTGCAAAGATGAGCAGTGTTTAGATGAACATGACCAATCGATGAATATCTTTGGCCTTTAGTTCAAAGATGAATATTTGATTCGGATATATATATTGATTGATGTTACGAGGATAAAATATCGACGATGAACTTTTAAATTCATATATAGAAGATAGTAGTTTGCATTCTCTACTTAACTCTTCTAATGATTTATTATTTCATTGTGAAGATTGATTTAAAACCGGTTGTCTATTGTATTCTATTAGATTTTTCCTGTTGGAGACTAACGATAATTTGTTGTATATTATCTTAGTCATAATATTCTTTACCGGGCTAGTTGAGCTCACCCTTTTCTTGTTGTTCCATTTTTTCTTCTCGTGAGGCGAGAATGTAAATGAAGTACTACTTTGGTATGGAATGAAGGTTCTAGAGAGAGTTGTTTAGTAGTCCTCACCATTTTGTAAAATAATGTATAAATAATTGTGATGAGGATTTATTTGGGTATGTATATTGTCTGAAGACAATAATTGTATTTAAACTCACAATATATATGTTGTCGATTTTGCACGACAAATGTATTAATAAAGTTGTAGTTATTTCTATACCATGTATTTGGCGACTTCGAGAATGGGTTGGATGGAATGGACCTATTTTGGGGCGCCACACTACGCCTCATGACAACTTAAAGAATATGAGAGGAATAATAAAGACGAAACCAGTCCCACAAACGCATGCATATATGATGTTCCAAATGTAATAATAAAGACGAAACCAAAGTCCGGTCCAGAGAACGCATGCATGTGATGTTCCAACAAAATGATAAATAATGGAACCAGGTCTGGCGTAAATCATGTGAATCAATAGTATAATCATGTGAATAAATAGTATAATCATGCGAAAAAATTAATTACTGTAAGACCCCGAATTTTATGAAATAAAAGTATTCAATTTTTCTTATAATTACTTTTCAGTAAATGATTAAATTGATAAAAGTTTAAAGTTAAGGGTGATATATGAAATTTTTTAAAAATATGCAAGTGGTTATAAAATATTCATTGTTGTCGGGGAATATTCGTTTGGTTGTGGAATATTCTTCCGCTTGGAATATTCATATGACGGCGCACTTTTTGTGGGCCCATAATGAAAAAGCGATTGGATGAAGAAACGACAAGTATAAGTTGTTTACAAATAAAACAGAAGTTATTACAGCTTATCTTGTTGGAATACCCGGTGGTTAAAACACGATGAATACGCTTGTTGCATAAAGAGTAACACCAGTATTGCACCAATTATTGATTCTTACGTAAGAAGGCATTGCTCAATAATTGTTACAGTAATTACTGTTCAATATTTTATTTTTGTTTCAATAATTGATGCGTTGATATTTTATATTATTGTTGCTTAATAATTGTCACTGCACAGTATTTTCCATTATCAGATCAATAATTCATATTATTTGAATAATATTATTATATAGCATTATTGACAATGTCTAGAAAGTTCTGTCAAGGAAAGGTTTGGTCACCTAATTACGCTTAAGAAGGAGAAATTCATATCGAAAGCCCTCTTCCTGAACCGCCTTTTGTCAATATTGTGATTCTGTAATATTCTTTGTGAATAATTAATTATTAATTTATATGATGAGAAAAATATTTATTTTATGTGGATATTGATGGAGAAAATTTTTAAAGTGACAAATGTTGAAAATTGATATTTTATCTTTTCTGATAAAATAATATTTTATTATATAATATAATAATGGTGATATTTTTACAATGAATGTGTGATATATGAGTATATGAGGAGGAAGAGTATTTTTGTTGCATTAAATGATTAACACATGTTTTGTGTGTTTGGTTGGACCCCATTTCTCGATCGAAATTTGATTATAAATTGTAAAATCGTCTGCTTATGGATTTCGATCAATTTCTTTTGGAATTTGGAAAAACTTTCTTCTGCAAAGTTGTATAGAATTGAATTTCCTATAAAAATTCGCTAGATTCAAATTTTCTGATAAAATGGCTATTTATTATGAATTATTGAAGTTGCAAAGTTCCGAAATAATTGATTTTTGAAAGTTTTAATTATTTTTAATAATAAAACGCGTTTTTTTGATTTAGTTGACTATTGGTGGCTGATGTTGGATCTGATTTGAGTAATGCGTAGAAATTTAATATATATTATATTAATATTATATTAAATTTTCGCTTTTGTTTCTAAGCAATTTCCTATAAATAGGTGCTTAGGTTAAATTAAAAATCACATCGTAAACTCAAGTTTTCTCTATTTCTCTCTATATTATCGAGTGTATTCTTGTGAGTATTTTGATATCTTGAGTGTTGCTATACTCTGATTGCAAGTTCGCTCATAAGTTATTCCAATGGCATCGCTTTCTTTTGAGGTAAGGGATAGTAAGGAGATTATTTTCTTCATAAATGATATTATTTCTTCAATATCATTATGCCAAAATATTGGTTTGAACTTTTATCAAATTTGGAACTTTTTCACGTATGGGTTACTATTCATGAGTTACTATTCACGATTTACTATTCACGAAGTTACTTATTCACGATTTACTATTCACGAAGTTATTATTCACGACGAAGTTATTGCTCATGAAGTTATTATTCACGAGTTACTATTCATGAGTTACTATTCACGAAGTTACTATTCACGGTACTATTCACTACAAAATTGGTTTTTTTCTTACCAAATTATAGTTGATTTATGAATATTACTCTGGATATTAAAACTATGTATTGATTATATTGATTTTATTATCATATATAACATTTTTATAACCCTGATGTTGAAATTCTCTTTCACTGGAGTGTAAAGATGGGTAGATTATTGGTATGATCATGACTAGGGTTCTCTTTGGCCAAGAAGTGAAAAGTTGAATTGTGGATCGGTATGATCATGACCATCAATTTATAATTGAATATCTTTAGCTTAAGTGCAAAGGTGAATTGATCAACATGGTTATAATTATTGTTTATATAAATTCAAAATGATTATATATTTTTTAAGATATGAATATCTTTGGCCCAGTGTAAAAGATGGTCTGTTGATGAATATCTTTGGTAGTAGTGCAAAAGATGAAATTGTTAGTATGATTATGAATGAACCGTGATTTGGTATAACCATGATCTTTGATGTTTCGTAAAGACAGTGATGAAAATTATATTCGCCTTGGATGCGAAGAGGAATTTAGAATCACAATTATGATTATGAGTTATTCATATGATTGTGGAAAGGAACTGTTGATTGATGTTACAGGGATAAAATATTGTTGGTAGACTTTTAATGTGAAGAAGATAATAGACTTTATGGTCTATTTGACTCTTCAAATGGATTGCTCGTTCCGCTGCAACTATGGTTGAAAAGTTTTATTATCTACCAAATGTTCTAAATCTCTGATTTATTACTGATGAAGTCTATTGATAATGTAATTATCTTTAGTCATGATATTCTTTACTGAGCTAGTTGTGCTCACCCTTTTGCTTCACAATTCCTTTAAGGTAATAAGAGTGTAGTTGGGTCGAGCGAGAATAACAGGGGAATAGAATGGTGGTCTATAGCTGTTGAGGTTCTCCCTAAATAGGTGAGGCGAACCCAACTTTGTAAGGGTGTTTTGTCACTATCATACAAGATGTCTAATGACATACAACCTCGAGTCATCATAAGACAGGGATGTGCTCATCCACTTGTTGAGTATATCTACGAGCACTACCTATATGATCTTGGAGTTTGGTTGAAGTATAATTCTCAATTAGAGACGGTGGAGATAATGATATGTCAAGAGAAGACACACCATTGTGAAGAATATGATAGTAATCTTCTCGTTTTTCTTTGGGGTCTATTGGGTCAACCAAGGATAATTCTATGGCCATATGATATCTATTATAACCTGATCGCACGGGCCTCCCATGTATGCGAAGGTTTCTTGAGCACTTTCCAAAGATTCTAATTTCTAAAACAGTTTTCGACTATACCTTTATGTAAGGTGTCATTATGAGGTGCTGTCCACGGTTGGGACATGAGTCACAGTTGTATTTAAACTCACAGTTTAAGTGTTGTCGTATCTTGCACGACAATTATATTAATAAAGTTGTAGTTGTTTTCTGTACCATGTATTTGACGACTCAAAATGGGTTGGATGGAATGAACCTATTTTGGAGGCGTTACAATTACAGTATAGTACCTTCAACTATACCTCCATTTCTAACTTAGTCATGCAAGTATTATCAATCTTGCACCACCACCCCTAATAGTATAAGAATGTGAATCAATAGTACCCCGTGAATAATAACTCGTGAATAGTACTCCGACACGAAAAGTGCTCCGAATACCCGAGTGAACAATATAACCTCCAGACATCAATTATCATCGAAATAAATGTCAATTTCTACTAACACTAATACTCCCAATACAATGGAACAATCAATTTCATCTTTAATCAACACAACTTATTCATCATTAATATTATAACTCACAATATTTAACAACCAGGTCATTCCTAGGAAAGAGGGGGCTTTTCGATAAGGATTTCTCCTTATTGGCGCGCAATTAGGTGACCAAACCTCTCATTGACAGAACTTTCTAGACATTATCAATATTGCAAATAATAATATGAATAACTTTGTCGCCTCAATTATTGATTTAATAATAATAAATATTATGCGAGATGATCTTGTGACAATAATTGAATTAATAATATGAGAGATATGATGCAAAATTATCAGAGCAATAATTGAGTATAACCGAGTGACTTCTCACGTAAGCATCAATAATCAATACCGCGTGTCTACTTATGCAACCACACGATTCATCGTACTTTTAACACCGGTGTTTTCAACAGCTTAATCAGTAAAACTTCCGCCGTTATTTTCATAAGTATTTTTGTCGCTTTCTCAATCCGACAATAATTCCGCCAATAGGGTCCACTAATAATTGTCTTATCATTGTGCGGATATTCCCCGACAAAAAGAATATTTCCCGACCAATCGAATATTATATAAAAACTTACGTACTTTGCAAAATTTATAAATATTACCCACAACTATAACATTATATCAAATCCACACCATAATATTTAAAAAATTTATTTCGAGAAAATTAAATATTTATTCATAAAATCTGGGGTCTCAATATCTCCCCTCCTTATGGAATTTCGCCCTCGAAATTTACGTGCGATACACAGTATCTTAGGACAACAATGAGCATACCTTGACTTCACTTCAAATTCTAACCCTTGAGGTATAACCTTTGAGTGTCGAATATAATCCTTCTTATCAAAGATTTTAACACGTATCTCCTCATACGTTAAATCTTTTTCTATCTCGTCCGGTTCTAAATCAATAATATGGTTTGGGTCGTCCACATATTTACGTAATATTAATATGTTAAAAACGTTATGAACATGCGACACACTTGGCGGTAAAACTAGTCTATAGGCCACAGTTCTTACTCGATCGAGGATTTTAAATGGGCCAATTAAATCGAGGGTTGAGATTTCCTCTCTTCTTCGATTCTTGCTTCTAGAATAAAGCCCTCTTGAACCTTCTTAATTCTTCAAATTCATCAGCTTCAGGTGTGTAGCTTGAGCGGCTTTAACTTTATCGATTAAAGTCGATTCTACTCGTATATTCGTTATCTTCATGGGGGTTCGTATATTCGCACTTGTAAACGCATACGATCTTCTACTCAACGCGTCAGCTACCACGTTCGCTTTTCCACGATGGTATTGAATGATATGATCGTAATCTTCAACAGCTCGAGCCAACGTCTTTGGCACATATTACGTTCATTTTAGGTGAAAAAAATATTTGAGAGTTTAAGAAATGGGTTTTGCACTAGGGTAATACAAAATTCGATTTCACGCTCTAGGGTAGGCTAAGAAGTCTTCAAGAATACGTCAGAAAATTTATTAACAATAGAAATATCATTCAAAACTGTGACTCTCATCCAAGACTTGGATAATACGTCACATTGATACCTATCAACTTGCCACCGTTATTCACAACGTCCCCTACGGAAAGTTCGGCTTCGGTACATTCCACACAAAGAAGTCACCAGCGAAAGGCTCGGGGCTCTTTACTTATGGTTTGATATAACAATGATTGACTTTAGTGGTTTGGTTACTTTGAATTCGCATAACAGGTTGGTTAGGAGTATGAAAGCTAACAACCTTACGAAAAGTATAATGAGTTGTTAACCAATCGTTTCCGAAAATCGCATCAAAGGCAAGTATTTTTAAAGAGATAAGATTGACAGGTAACGCGAAAGTGTCAATTTGAATTAAACAAGATTTATAAATAGTGGATGTAACGAAGGTTTCAAATATCGAAGTTTCAACCAATAAGTCAAAGTCTAACTTCTCTGGGGTTAAATTTAAACGTTGAGCGCAAGCAAGAGAGATAAAAGAATGGGTAGAACCGGTATCTAATAAGGTATAGACTTCGTAAGAATTTTATAATTAACTAACCCGTGCTAACTTCGTTCGGGTTAATCGCTTTTTGAGAATCACAAAAAACGCTCTTCCTGAAACCACAGACTTTTTTTTGTCCGTATCCGCCTTTGGTGCCACCGTCCTAGCTGGACTTGACTTTGGTGCACTACAAAATCGAGCTAAATGACATTCTCTTCTTGAAATTTCCACTTCTATTATCTTGGCCATGATTACCATCGAAGTGGTTACCATTCTTGGCATGATAATTTCCCCCACGATGGTTATCATTATTCCGATAGCCGTTGCCACCGATATGATTATTATCGTTTTGTTGGTCGTTACCTTTTGCTTGAGCTGAATCAATGATCTCATGTGTTTCATTGCTTATCTCAGCATTTTCAGATGCCATTCTCAAACACTGTCACAAAACAAGGGTTAATTAACATATCACATATTATCCCTATACTCTGACCGACCAATTAAATACCAAATAAACTTAAGTAGGTCATACTAGCGAAGGAATTCTCCGTCTCTCCCCTCCTAGTTCTTGTCTCACATCTTAGCCAGGGATCATATCCCTAAGATTTGATACCAACTGTGACGCCCCCAAAATTAGGTATTCATCACCCATCTTGGGTCGCCAAATACATGGTACAGAATACAAATACAATCTTAAATATACAACATGAGCTGTGAGTTTGAATACAAATATTATTTACTAGAGAGTATACAAACTCAAAAGAAGTCCTCATTACTATTATTATCACACTATTTCATAGAATAGTGAGGACTACTAATGCAAGCATCTAGGACCATCACTCTTCTTCACGACTAGTCCCAGCCACGTCTCATTTCAA
The DNA here is from genome assembly GCA_020205615.1 of Panax quinquefolius. Classification (NCBI taxonomy): domain Eukaryota; kingdom Viridiplantae; phylum Streptophyta; class Magnoliopsida; order Apiales; family Araliaceae; genus Panax; species Panax quinquefolius. Next base: position 23,537,260 of record CM035162.1, read on the forward strand.
GAGAAGAACGGTGAAGAAAGAAAGGGTGAGCTCAACTAGCCCAATAAAAATATTATGACTAAGATAATGCGAGAATAAATTATCATTAGCCTTCAACAAAGATAACAAATTTGTTAGAATATAATGAGACAACAAGTTTTAGATCAAAAACTGCAGCGGAATAAACAATCCATCAAAAGAGTCAAGTAAAATATAAAATCTACTATCTTTTATGATTTAAAAAGTTTTTCACCAACTTTATTGTTGAGACTCAGCTTAATAAATAATCCACATCATTAACTCATCCCTGCACTATGACCAATGATATTATTTAGTATCACGACCACGAATTATCCATGTACTACGGCTAAAGATAATCATGTTTTCATCAACGGTCCTAATCATGCCATAAATCAATTCATCTTTGCACTATGGCCAAAGAGAATCCATAGCCATAATCATACCAAAAACTGTCCATCAATGCACTACGGGCCAATGAGGACTTTTTCCACATCATTTGTAATATTACAGTTATGATTATACCAATAATCCTCATCATAATCATACCAAGTCCATCTATACACTACAGAGCCACAAATGACTTTCAACAAAATATAAACATTAGGATGATGACAATGATATAAGAATTCAATAAAACAAGTTCAAGAATTAATTTATCTAGAACCGATAACGTCCAAATTGTCGACATGATCTTTGCTTTGTAGAGTAAAATTCAAGAATGCTCAAAGAATATTTCCATGAAAAGATATTGGATAAAGCGAAAATATCGAGGATATTCCACTAATTTCATGGAGTATAGAAGTCAAAGTTTTAACCAACCGAGTATAATAAAGAATGGAATAACAAAAGAAATCACCATGCATACGATGACCGCATACAGGTGAGTTATTCCAATAGAATAATAAATAACGGAACCGTGTGCGGCGTAAAAGCGCGTAGGTATGGATATTACAACGTAATAATAAAAAGCGGAATCGAGTCCGCATAAAACGCATGCAGACGGGATATTCAACAAGAATAATAAAGACGGAACCAGTCCGGTGTAGAAACGCATGCAGACGGATGTTCCAATGTATAATAAATAATGGAACCCGTGTTTGGCGTAAACGCACAGACAGGATGTTCCAACAGAATGATAAAGAATGGAATAACATAAGAATTTCACCAAGTATTGTGTGAGACCCTAGATTTTATCAATAAAGATTTAAATTTTGTCAAAATAATTTTAATATTATGGTGTGAATTTGAGATAATATTATAGTTGTGGGTAGTATTTATAAATTTTGCAAAGTATGCAAGTGGTTATATTATATTCGATTGGTCTGGGAATATTAGAACTTAGCGAGGGAATATTAAATATAACTACCAATCATTGGTGGACCCCACAATGTATTATCATTTGGATTGAAAAACGACAAAAATATTTTATTGAAATAACTACGGAAGTTTTACTGTTGATCTTCGTTGAACTACTTCGGTAGTAAAAGTACGATGTAATACGTGTGGTTGCATAGTAAAGACACCTGTATTGATTATTGATGCTTATGTGAGAAGTCACTTCACCGATTCCATTATCATCGATTAATAATATGAATTATTATAGCGATAATGACGTTTTGTTTTATTCAGTATTATTAACGTAATAAAATGCGAAACATCTTTTATATAAAACAAAATACTTTATTAAAGTTATTCTATAAATAGAATATATTATATTTTATTATGCATAGTGTTGCATAGTATTTTTGCATAGTGTTTGCATAGTAAAATGTTTTTATATAAATAGAATATATGATATTTTATTTAAAAGATTTTGCTTTTAAATATGGATAGTCAGATTAAAGTAAATCAATCTGACCCGTTCATGGATTAATTACTATGCATTCTATTTTCCTATAAATAGAAGCTCATTCCTTCATTATTTTCTTACGAATTCATTGAAACTCTGTAGAGAGAAAACTATAGAGAAAGAAGAAAAGTATTCTCGCTACTTCACTTTTCCAATATTCATTCTTCTAAGGTAAGGGATATTATTTGTTGTACCCGTAAGGGGTGTTATTCTTTCTTATTCATGAAGAGAACTTCATTATTCCATTCATTATTATTCTGTTGGAATAACTTTTGTAAAAAGTGGCATACCCTATACATAACTCAGATACGCCAGATACCCTATACTTGGTGAAATCCTTATATTATTCCATTCTTATTTATTACATTGGAATAACTTTGATATCTGCCAATCCCCTATACTTGGTGATCTTCTTCTTCATTATTCCATTCTTTATTATTACATTGGAATATCACATGCGTGTGTTTTACACCTAACAGTTCCATTGTTTATTATTCAAATTTATTATTCATTTGGAATATCACATGCGTGTGTTTTACACCTACACAGTTCCATTGTTTATTATTCAAAGATTTATTATTCTCATTGGATCATCCTATAGGTGTGAATTTCACGACTGGTTCCGTTATTATTATTCTATTGGAATAACTTTTATACATCTTAGTCTGCGTGCATGGTGATTTCTTTTGTTATTCCATTCTTTATTATACCCAGTTTAGTTAAAACTTTGACTTATATATTCCATGAAATTAGTAGAATATCTTTGATATTTGCGTTTCATCCAATATCTTTTCATGGAAATATTCTTCCGATTATTCTTGAATTTTACTCTACAAAAGCGATATCATGTTGACAATTTGGGCGTTAATAATTCCTGGATTAAATAATTCTTGAACTTGTTTTATTGAATTATTATGTCATTGTCATCATCCTCATGTTATATTATGTTATCTTTGCTTACGTGCGTAGATGAACTTAGTATGATTATGACCGAGGATCATTCGGTATAATCATGGCTTGTTATAAATGATGTGATAAAAGTCCTCGGTGGCACATGAATGCAATTGATGGATAGTTTTTGGTATGATTATGACCGAGGGGTGATTCGGTATAGTCATGACCATTGATAATTTGATGAAAATCCTTGGCCAGTGAATGCACGGGATGATTAGATATTGTGGTTTATTCATTAAACCGAGTCTTAGTGATAAAATTGATGAAAACCTTTCAAAACCTAAAAGATAGTAGACTTTATTTTCTACTGACTCTTTTAATGGATTGCGATATTCCGTCAGTAGTTAAACCGGTTGTCTATTGTATTTTATCGGTTTAACATTGTTGAAGACTATTGATAATTTATTCGCATTATCTTAGTTATAATATTTCTTCTTTGGGCTAGTTGAGCTCACCCTTTCTTTTCACTTTGTTCTCTTCAGAAATGAGAATATATAGGGACGACTAGTCGGGAAAAAGAGTGATGGTCCAGAAGATAGCATTAGTAGTCCTCACTATTCATTAAATAGTGTGACAATAAATGTAATGAGGACTCCTTGAGTATGGATATTGTCTAAATGACAATATTCCTATTAGAACTCTCGGTTTATGTATTGTCGTATATTACACCTACGGATGTATAATTAAGTTTGTATTTGAATTTATGTACCATGTAAGTGGCGACCCAAGATGGGTGACGTATACCTAATTTTGGGGGCGTCGCGGTTGGTATCGAGCTTAGGATATGATCCTGGCTAAGATCTTGAGATAAGAACTAGGAGGGAGAGATCGGAATTCCTTAGCTAGTATGACCTACCTAAGTTTATTTGTTATTTAATTGGTCGGTTAGAGTATAGGGATAATATTTGATATATTAATTAACCCTTGTGTTGTGGCAGTGTTTGGAAATGGCAGCTAAAAATATTTACAATGGAGTGAATGTGACCGTTGTGACACCTTTAATCACTAATCAGGTTAATGCAGTGTCAGACGAGGAATAAATTAGAGATATCCACGTAGTGAATGAAGAACTAATTGTTGCACCTTAGCTAGTTGGTTGCAGAGGTAGCGGTGAGAGTGAGGAAGAAGAGGAACCCGAGGAGAATTGGTTAAAGAAATTTATGATCAAAACTTAGAATTACAAAATCGTGTTTGTGAGCTAGAAGAACAAAGTTGAAGAACGGCAAACGATCGTGGAACAAAGGGATATAACAATTCAAAATTGGGTTACCCGATATGTGATGCTCGAACAAAATCACGCTTTGGCGGTGTAAGATATTAAAGTTGGAATCGAGAATTTAAAAATCAAAGATCAAATGAAAGAAGAAACAATCGAACGAAGGAGAATAGGCGATGCATGGGTAAAAGGCGCACAACGCGTTGATAGTGTGAAAAAAAGACGTCCGATCCAATAAAGCCAAAATAGATGAAATGGACTTTGCTTTTTGACATGACAATTGGGAGAACCCACATCGAATTGAATTACCACATGCATAGCGGTCAACCCGAATTCGATATGGATCGAAGAATAATGATTCAAATCATGGATCGGGGAATGTGAAGAAGCACTTAAGGGTGGAATGTACCCTATAGTAAAAGTCAATGGGTAATTTAAGCGAGGCGTTTTTAAAGAAAACCCGAACGAAGTTATTACGGGTAAATTAATTATTGCGAAGTCTATACTTTATTCAATACAAGTTCTACCCACTCTTTTATTCTACCTAGTTGTGTTCAATGTTTAAATTTGACTCCGAAAAAAATTAGACTTTGATTTATCTATTGAAACTTCGTTGGGAGAAACCTTCGTTACCTCCACTGTTTATTAATCTTGTTGTTTCAAATAAACACTTTCACGATCTTATCTCTTTGAAAATACTTGCCTTTGAGGTAATTTTTGAAAACGATTGATTAACTACTTATTATTCTTTTTGTAAGGTTGTTAGCTTTCATATTCCTAACCAACTGTTATACTGAATTCAAAGTAACCAAACCCTAAAGTTAATCAACATGTTATATCAAGCCATAAGTAAAGAGCCCCGATTCTTTCGTTGTTGACTTCCTTGTGTGGAATGCAAAGCCGGACTTTTTGTAGCGACGTAATGTGAATGACGATGACAAGTTGATAGGTATCATTGTGAGGTCTTATCTAAGTTAAAGGATAGAAGTCACAGGTTGGTATCAATATAACGTCTTATCCAAGTCTTGGATAAGAGTAGCGATTTTGAATGATATTTCTATCATTAATAAATTTCTTGACGTATTCTTGAAGATTTCCTAGCCTACCTAGGCGTGAAATCGAATTTTGTATTGATTCCCCAAAGATCAAAAACCCATTTCTTAAACCACAAAATATTTCTTCAACTAAAAGGATCATTTACGAGGATTATGATGAAAGTCATAATAAAAGCATTGGACTAATGAAAATCATGGGTATATGAAGTATTAGTAAGTGTTATGATGAGTTATGTGGTTATTATGTGAAAACATGAAAGTTTCTTAGAAATCACAAAGGGTTGAAAAATCAAATTTTGGTAAAAACGTAACATGAAATTCAATTGACCATATCTCCTATTATATTTTGAATTTTTGAGTGTGGTCAAGTCCTAGAGTTAGATCTATGAGTTTTGTAGCTTATCCAAGTGGAATCACTGGAAAAGGTGCTGTAGATTTTTCGTGAACTGAATTTAGCAAAAGAGTCCAAAGCTGCAAATTACAAAAACGCTCTTGCTTGAAACTTTAAGGGCTGTTTCGGCCACTAAATTTATGTGAAAAATTCTGGCCTTTTGGGACATGAAAATATATGTTATAAAGTACCTCCTGTCCAAAAATGAGCTCATTCTGACTTAAAATGAACAAGTTATGACCATTTCAATATTTAGGTTTTTTTGACGAAAAATGCTATAACTGGAGTTCTATAACTCCGATGACCATGAAATTTAAATCGAGGCTCACATTAACATGTGTAAGGTCCTGCCAAGATTTGGGAATTTTGGAGTTAAACTTGAGGTAGCTAATTTCTTAAGGAATTAATTAGAAATTGATTTTTGAAAAATAGTAAATGAATTTTAAAATTACGAGAAAAATATATTTTCATCATGGGACAGTATTATGCTAAATCCCGGAAAAGAAATATTTTTGAGACTGATTTGGTATTTTTCATGAAAATAGTTTAATTCTGAACATATGAGTTAAATATGTTATGTGAAGTAACAAAAGTTGAAAATAGGATTTTATGGCTGTGAGAATCCTATATAGAGTATATGCATATTTTTTGATGAGGATTTGATAATTGGTGATGATATCTTATGAGTATGGCGGTTTTGAATGATTAAATGCATTATATGGTAAAAGCGTAAACAATTGAGATAAATTGTTTATAAATTTAAAAGTATTGTTATAATATTAATGATATTAGATTATGAGATTATTAAGTGATTGATAACATGGGATATTCTTGAATTACGGATAAATTATATTATAAATGTTTAATATTTATCCTTTATCTCATTTGATTGATTCTTTATATCATTATCCTCATGCTTATATTATGTTGAAAGTCATCTACATGGCTGTGTAGTGCATAGATGGACTTGGTATGATTATGATCGAGGATTGTTCGGTATAATCATAACCGTAATTGAAAACATGATTATCTTTGTACGTAGTGCATGGATAATTTGTGGTCGTGATACTTAATGAATACACGACGATTATCTTTGGTAGTAGTCATGGATAATTTGTGGTCGTGATACTAATGAATACACGATTATCTTTGTACGTAGTGCATGGATAATTTAATGGTCGTGATACTAATGAATACATGATTATCTTTGGTAGTAGTGCATGGATAATTTGTGGTCGTGATACTAATGAATACACGATTATCTTTGGTAGTAGTGCATGGATAATTTGTGGTCGTGATACTAATGAATACACGATTATCTTTGTACGTAATGCATGGATAATTAAGTAGTCGTGATAATAAAGAATATCCTTGGCACGTAGTGCGAGGATGATTCGATGATGTGGATTAATTATTGAAATGAGTCTCGTGATGAAATATTAATTCATGGATGTGGTAAAAAGTCATCTTTGGTAGTAGTACATTGATGGACTTGGTATGATTATGACCGAGGATTATTCGGTATAATCATGACCATAATTAAAAACACGAATATCCCTCGGCGATGGTGCATGGATAATTCGTGATGGTCGTGATACTTATTAAGGTGAGTCTCAAAGATATTGGTTTTACAATTGTATATCTTTGGCACAGTAGTGCAAAGATGAATTGTTAATGAATATCTTTGGGTTGGATTGCAAAGATGAATTTAATGTTTTCAACGATAAAGGTATTCAAGGTATCCTCACCTCTTTATTATACGGTATGTACCCTAATTTCGAGGGCTAAATTCCAAAAGAAAGGGAGATTGTGAGACCCCAGTTTTTATCAATAAAGATTTAAATTTTGTCGAAATAATTTTTAATATTATGGTGTGAATTTGAGATAATATTATAGTTGTGGGTAGTATTTATAAATTTTGCAAAGTATCACAGTGGTTATATTATATTCGATTGGTGGGGGAATATTAAACTTAGCGGGAATATTTGTACAAAGGCTCAATCATTGGTGGACCCTACAATGTAATTATTGTCGGATTGAGAAAATGACAAAAAATATTTTATTGAAATAACGGCGGAAGTTTTCTGGTTGATCTTGTTGAACTACTTTCATTAGTAAAAGTACGATGTCGTGTGGTTGCGTAAGTAGCACTGCGGTATTGATTATTGATCTTATGTGAAAGTCATTCGGTTTGATTCCATTATTACGATTAATAATATGAATTATTATAGCGATAATGACGTTTTGTTTTATTATTATTATTAACGTAATAAAAGCGAAACATCTTTATATAAAATGCGAGAATACTTTATTAAAGTTATTACATAAATAGAATATATTATATTTTATTATGCATAGTGTTGCATAGTGTTTTGCATAATGTTGCGTAGTGTTTGCATAGTAAAATGTTTTTATATAAATAGAATATATGATATTTTATTTAAAAGATTTTACTTTAAATATGGATAGTCGATTAAAATAAATCAATCTGGACCGTTAATGGATTAATTACTATGCATTCTATTTTCCTATAAATGAAGCTCATTCCTTCATTATTTTCTTACGAATTCATTGAAACTCTGAGAGAGAAACTATAGAGAGAAAGAAGAAAAGTATTACTATTCTTCACTTTTCCAATATTCGGTTCTTACAGGTAAGGGATATTATTTGTTGTACATTCGTAAGAGTGTTATTCTTTCTTATTCATGAAGAGAACTTACATTATTCCATTCATTATTATTACATTGGAATAACTTTTGTAAAAGTGGCATACCCTATACATAACCTTTGTATCGCAGCATACCTATACTTGGTGAAATCCTTATATTATTCCATTCTTATTTATTACATTGGAATAACTTTGTATCTGTGAATCCCCTATACTTGGTGATCTTCTTCCATTATTCCATTCTTTATTATTACATTGGAATATCACATGCGTGTGTTTTACAGGACTGGTTCCATTGTTTATTATTCGCATTTATTATTACATATGGAATATCGTATACGTGTGTTTTACAGGACTGGTTCCATTGTTTATTATTCAACATTTATTATTATGTTGGATCATCACGTTGCGATTGTAATTTCACGACTGGTTCCGTTATTATTATTCTATTGGAATAACTTTTATGTCTGAAATCTGCATGCGTGGTGATTTCTTTTGTTATTCCATTCTTTATTATACCCAGTTGGTTAAAACTTTGACTTCATATTCCATGAAATTAGTAGAATATCTTTGATATTTGCGTTTCATCGATATCTTTCATGGAAATATTCTTACGATTATTCTTGAATTTTACTCTACAAAACAAGATATCATGTTGACAATTTGGGCGTTAATAATTCTGGATTAAATAATTCTTGAACTTGTTTTATTGAATTATTATGTCATTGTCATCATCCTCATGTTATATTATGTTATCTTTGGCTTACGTGCATAGATGAACTTAGTATGATTATGACCGAGGATCATTCGGTATAATCATGGCTTGTTATAAATGATGTGATAAAAGTTCTCAGTGGCCTGTAATGCGGTGATGGATAGTTTTTGGTATGATTATGACCGAGGGTGATTCGGTATATAATCATGACCATTGATAATTTGATGAAAATCCTTGACCGTAGTGAATGCGAGGGATGATTAGATATTGTGGTTTATTCATTAAACTAAGTCTTAGTGATAAAAATTGATGAAAACCTTTTAAAACCTAAAAGATAGTAGACTTTATTTTCTACTTGACTCTTTTAATGGATTGTGTGACGCCCCTAAAATTAGGTATACGTCACCCATCTTGGGTCGCCACTTACATGGTACATAAATTCAAATACAAACTTAATTATACATCTGTCGTGTAACATACGACAATACATAAACTAAGAGTTCTTATAGGAATATTGTCATTTAGACAATATCCATACTCAAGGAGTCCTCATTACATTTATTATCACACTATTTAACAGAATAGTGAGGACTACTAATGCTATCTTCGGGACCATCACTCTTTTCCCCAGACTAAGTCCCGGTATATTCTCATTTCACGAAGAAACGATGAAAGAAAGGGTGAGCTCAACTAGCCCAAAGAAGAAATATTATGACTAAGATAATGCGAAATAAATTATCATTAGCCTTCAACAATGTGTTAAAGCGATAAAATACAATAGACAACCAGGTTTAAGCTGCAGCGAATATCTGATCCATTAAAAGAGTCAAGTAGAAAATAAAGTCTACTATCTTTTAGGTTTTAAAAGGTTTTCATCAATTTTATCACTAAGACTCGGTTTAATGAATAAACCACAATATTTAATCATCCATGTACCACGGTCAAGGATTTTCATCAAATTATCAATGGTCATGACTATCTTAATCATCACCCCAGTCATAATCATACTAAAACTATTCATCAACGCATTACAGTGCCATTGAGGACTTTTATCACATCATTTATAACAAGCCATGATTATACCGAATGATCCACAGTCATAATCATACTAAGTTCATCTATGCACGTAAGCGAAAGATAACTTTCAACATAATATAAACACGAGGATGATGACAATGATATAAGAATTCAATAAAAACAAGTTCAAGAATTAATTTCTCTAGGATTTATTAACGTCCAAATTGTCAACAAGAATCTTTGTTTTGTAGAGTAAAATTCAAGAATGATCGGAAGAATATTTCCATGAAAAGATCTTTGGATGAAACGCAAATATCAAGGATATTCTACTAATTTCATGGGAGTATAGAAGTCTAAGTTTTAACCAACTGGGTATAATAAAGAATGGAATAACAAAAGAAATCACCATGCATGCAGATTTGCTTTGCATGAACAAGTTATTCAACGAGAATAATAATAACGGAACCAGGTCGGGTGAAATTCACAATCGACGGGATGATCCAATGTAATAATAAATCTTTGAATAATAATAAACAATGGAACCAGTCCTGTAAATCACACGACGAGGATATTCCAATGTAATAATAAAAATGCGAATAATAAACAATGGAACCGTCCGGTGTAAACACACGCGAGCGGATATTCCAACGAGAATAATAAAGAATGGAATAACGAAGAAGATCACCAAGTATAGGGGATTCCGCGTGATACAGTTATTCAACGAGAATAAATAAGAATGGAATAATATAAGTTTCACCAAGTATAGGGTATCGCGTATCTGAGGTTATGTATAGGGTATGCCACTTTTACGAAAAGTTATTCCAACGAATAATAATGAATGGAATAACGAAGTTCTCTTCATGAATAAGAAAGAATAACACCCTTTACTGGGTACAACAAATAATATCCCTTACCTTAGAAGAATGAATATTGGAAAAGTGAAGTAGCGAGAATATTTTCTTCTTTCTCTATAGATTTTCTCTCTATAAACTTCTCTATAATTTCTCTCTACAGAGTTTCGGTGAATTCGTAAGAAAATAATGAAGGAATGAGCTTCTATTTATAGGAAAATAGAATGCATAGTAATTAATCCATGAACGGTCGAGATTGATTTACTTTAATCGACGGTCCATATTTAAAGCAAAATCTTTTAAATATAATATAATATATTCTATTTATATAAAACATTTTACTATACAAACACTATGTAAAACACTATACAAAATACTATGCAACACTATACATAATAAAATATAATATATTCTATTTATAGAATAACTTTAATAAAGTATTCTCGCTTATATAAAAAGATGTTTACGTTTTATTACGTTAATAATACGAATAAAACAAAACGTCATTATCGCTATAATAATTCATATTATTAATCGACAATAATTGAGTCAAACCGACCAGACTTCTTACATAAATATCAATAATCAATACCGTAATACTCTTGTCGCAACAACGCGTATTCATCTTTATACTTTTACTACTGAAGTAGTTCAACAGTTTTAACGGTAAAACCTCCGTCATTATTTTCATAAAATATTTTGTTGGTGAATAGTAACTCATGAATAGTAATTAAGTGAATAGTAACTTCGTGAATAGTACTCGACACAAAAAGTGTCCCAAATACTCGAGTGAACAATACTAGAGTGAATAGTAATTTCAAAGGAATAGTAACTTGAATAGTAACTTGTGAATAGTAACTCCGACACAAAAAGTGTCCCAAATACTAGAATGAATAGTAATTTGGGTGAATAGTAACTTAGTGAATAGTAACTCATGAATAATGGCAAGGGTATTTTATGACAACTTGTCTACTTTGAAAAATTTTCAAATATGACCCTTTAACTTTAAACTTTTATCAATTTAACTATTCACCAAAATAGAAAAATTGAACACTTTTATTTCATAAAATTTGGGGTCTCACAGATTGCATATTCCGCTGCAGTTAAACTGGTTGTCTATTGTATTTTATCAGTTTAACATTGTTGAAGACTATTGATAATTTATTTTGCATTATCTTAGTTATAATATTTCTTCTTTGGGCTAGTTGAGCTCACCCTTTCTTTCACTTTTCTCTCTGTGAAATGAGAATATAAATTTGAGACGAGTCGGGGAAAGAGTGATGGTCCAGAAGATAGCATTAGTAGTCCTCACTATTACATTAAATAGTGTGACAATAAATGTAATGAGGACTCCTTGAGTATGGATATTGTCTAAATGACAATATTCCTATTAGAACTCTCAGTTTATGTATTGTCGTATGTTACACGACAGATGTATAATTAAGTTTGTATTTGAATTTATGTACCATGTAAGTGGCGACCCAAGATGGGTGACGTATACCTAATTTTGGGGGCATCACATATAGGGTAGCCCGCATATACAGGTTATTCCAATAGAATAATAAAGAATGGAATAACAGAAGTTCTCTTCATAGATAAGAAAGAAATAATACTCCCTACAAGTACAACAAATAATATCCCTTACGAGTATTGAAAGAAAATAACTCTATTTATGAATACGAAAGAATAATACTCCTTACGAGTACAACAGATAATATCCCTTATGAGTATTGAAAGAAAATAACTCTCTTCATGAATACGAAAGAATAATATCCCTTACGAGTACAACAAATAATATCCCTTACCTTAGAAGAAACTTGATATAGAAGTAGTGAAGTAACAGAATACTTTTCTTCTTTCTCTCTATAATTTCTCTCTATAATAATTGCTCTATAACTTTAGTGAATTGGTAAGAAATGAGGGAAGAATAAGCTTCTATTTATAGAAAAATATAGTTTCGATAATTGCACGTTTTGGGGATCGAAATATTACAGTACAATACCTCCAACTTTTCTTTCATTTTTAATTTAGTCCTGCAAGTATTATCAATCTTGCACCAACTCCCCTAATAGTAAATCATGTGAATCAATAGTACAATCATGTGAATAAATAGTATAATCATGTGAAAAAATTAATTACATTATAGTACCTTCAACTATACCTCCATTTTTAACTTAGTCATGCAAGTATTATCAATCTTGCACCACCACCCCTAATAGTATAAGAATGTGAATCAATAGTACCACATGAATAATAACTCGTGAATAGTACTCAAAACAAGAAAAGTGTCTAAAATACGAGTGAACAATATAACCTCCGGACATCAATTATCATCGAAATAAATGTCAATTTCTACTAACACTAATACTCCCAATACAATGGAACAATCAATTTCATCTTTAATCAACACAACTTATTCATCATTATAACTCACAATATTTAACAACCAGGTCGTTCCCAGGAAAGAGGGGGCTTTCCGATAAGGATTTCTCCTTATTAACGCGCAATTAGGTGACTAAATGTAAGACCCCAACTTATTATTAATGAAATTTAATTTTCTCTATTTATTATTTTGAAATAGTAAGGGTTGATTTGATTAATGTGAATAGTTATGGGTAAAATACGCAAATATTTCAAAATAAGCAAGTGGTTATAAAATATTCATTGTTGTCGGGGAATATTCGTTTGGTCGTAGAATATTCTTCTTTGTCGGGGAATATTAAATGCTGACGGCGCATTATTTTGTGGGCCCATAACTTGCGATTAAATGAAGAAAGCGACAAATATAAGTTGTTTAAAAATAACAGAAGTAGTTATTCTGATTAATCTTTATTAAAATACTAAATTGGTTAAAACACGATGCTACACCTGTATTGCACCAATTATTGATTCTTATGTAAGAAGGCACTACTCAATAATGGTTACGATAATTACTTTAATAATTGTTGCGTTGATATTTTATATTGTTGTTGTTTCATAATTGTCATTACACAAGATTTTTTCATTATCGAAGCAATAATTCATATTATCTGAATAATATTATTAGATAACATTATTGGCAATGTCTAGAAAGTTACATCTAAGGAGAGGTTTGGTCACCTAATTGCTTGCGCAATGAGGAGAAATTCTTATTGGAAAGCCCCTGCTTTCACAGGAACGCTGCTTTGGTTGTCGATATTGTGATTACATAATATTATTTGTGAATAATTAATTATTGATTCATATGATGAGGAAAATATTAATTTTATGTGGATATAGATGGAAAAATTTTAATGTGACAATTGTTGAAAATTGAAATTTTATTTTTTTGATAAAATAATTCATTTAAATATATTATTATATTTTAATAATATAATAATGGTGATATTTTTACAACGAATGTAGGATATATGAGTATACGAGGAGGAAGAGTATTTTTGTTGCAATAAATGTTTAAAACATGTTAAACATGTCGGTGGACCCCATTTAATGACCGAAATTTGATTATAGCACAATAAAATCGCTTGGTTTGTGGATTTCGGTCAATTTACATTTGGAATTTGGAAAACTTTCTTCTGCAAAGTTGTAGAGAATTAAATTTCCTATAAAAAGTTGGGAGATTTGAATTTTCTGACAAAAGGGCTATTTATTATGAATTATTGAAGTTCTGAAGCTCCGAAATAATTGATTTTTAGAAGTTTTAATTATTTTTTTCAAGAAAAACGTTTTTGGTGTGTTAAGTGGGTCTAGCATGTGTTATTAATTGCTGAAATTAGATCTCCAAGAGTGGGCGTATAGAATTTTAACAAATAATAATAATATTATATTAAATTTTCTCTTTTGTGTTCAAGCATTTTCCTATAAATAGGGTCTTAGGTTAGAATTGAAAATCACACCGAAATTGAAGTTTTCTCTCTATATTATCGGCGTATTCTTGTGAGTATTTTAAGTATATTTTGAGTATTGCTTTATCTGGTCTGAGTTCAAGTCATAGCTTTATATCAGGTGTTTAAATTAAAATCTTGATCTTTCGAGGTAAGGGATATTTTTTTTTTTCGTAATGATATTATTTCTTCAATATCATTATGTTGAAATATTGATCTGAAGTTTTTATCAAATTTGGAACTTTTGGTGTCGAGTTTCTTATTCACGTATCGACCTTTATTCACGAATCGACACTATTCATCGAAAAATAAAAAATTTCTTTTAGTCTAAAATATCTATTACGGATACTAGCTTTGATTGTATCCATGTTTTGATCATTCATGAATTTTACACCACTTTGTGATTATTTTTGAGGTATTTTTGGGCGTGGATAAAACAAAGTACGAATCCTTAATCCTTAATCCTTGTCATTTTGTTTCCTTTGGATTCGTTTCTTTAAAAATATTTTTCATCATCTTGATCTTAAATGATGTTATTATGGAATATCTTTGGCTGTAGATGCAAAGATGAATGATTTCTGAAGAATATCTTTGGCCCGTGGTGCAAAGATGAGCAGTGTTTAGATGAACATGACCAATGATGAATATCTTTGGCTGTAGTCTGAAGATGAATATTTGATTCGGATATATATTGATTGATGTTACGAGGATAAAAGATGAGCGATGAACTTTTAAATTCATACATAGAAGATAGTAGTTTGCATTCTCTACTTAACTCTTCTAATGAATTATTATTTCCATTGCGAATATTGATTTAAAAACTTGTTGTCTATTGTATTCTATTAGATTTTTCCTGTTGAAGACTAATGATAATTTGTTTTATATTATCTTAGTCATAATATTCTTCTTGGGCTAGTTGAGCTCACCCTTTTCCTTTTTGTTCCATTTTTTCTTCTCGGGAGGCGAGAATATAAGCGATACGAGTCGGGGTATGGAATGAAGGTTCTAGAGAGAGTTGTTTAGTAGTCCTCGCCATTTTGTAAAATAATGTATCAATAAATGTGATGAGGATTTATTTGAGTATAGATATTGTCTAGAAGATAATATTTGTATTCAAACTCACGATTTCTTGTTGTAATAATAAAGTTGTAGTTATTTCTGTACCATGTATTGACAACTCAGAATGGGTGATGTATACCTATTTTGGGGGTGTCACACTAAACCTCTCATTGTGTAACTTTCTAGACATTGTCAATATTGCAAATAATAATATGAATAACTTTGTCGTCTCAATTATTGATTTAATAATAATAAATATTATGTAGATAATCTTGTGACAATAATTGAATTAATAATATGAGAGATATGATCACGTTAATTCTTTGTAGCAATAATTGAGTATAAGCGAGTGACTTCTCACGTAAGCATCGATAAATAATCTGGATTTCTTATTATGTAACCCAGACATATTCTTGTACTTTTAACATCGGGTTGTTTCAACAGATTAACGGTAAAACTTCCGCCGTTATTTTCATAAAAAATATTTTGTCGTTTTCTCAATCCGAATAATAATTCCGTTAATGGGTCCACCAATAATTGTCTGTCGTCGTGCGGATATTCCCCAACAAAAAAAGAATATTCTGAACCATCGAATATTATATAACAACTTGCGTACTTTGCAAAATTTATAAATATTACCTGACTATAACATTATATCAAATCCACACCATAATATTTAAAAAATTTATTTCGAGAAAATTAAATATTTATTCATAAAATCTGGGGTCTCACACCTAGCATTGAGCATGGGTTGGGTTGTTATTGGGCGCCGGCTTGGCGAGAATTATGAGACCCATAGTCTAAAAAGAAATATATCGACAAAAAGGAAGGTAAGGGTGTAAGACCCCAAATTATTAATAAATGAAATTTATTTTCCTCTATTTATTATTTTGAAATAGTAAAGTTTGATTTGATTAATGTGGATAGTTATGGGTAAAATACGCAAATATTTCGAATAAGCAAGTGGTTATAAAATATTCATTATTGTCGGGGAATATTCGTTTGGTCGTGGAATATTAAATGCTTGTCGAAGAATATTAAATCTGACGGCCTTGATCTTTTGTGGGTCCCATAACGGAAGCGATTGGATGAAGAAAACGATAAATATAAGTTATTTATAAATAACGGCGTAGTTATTACAGATTATCTTGTTGAATTTACGGTGGTTAAAACACACTAATACTGGCGTTGTTGAACGATAGCACACGGTATTGCACCAATTATTGATTCTTACGTGAAAGGCACTACTCAATAATTATTACGATAATTACTATTCAAGATATTTTATTTTATTGATTCAATAATTCTTGCGTTGATATTTTATATTCTTGTTGTTTCAATAAATTGTCATTACATAGTATTTTCCATTATCGAACAATAATTCATATTATCTTAATAATATTATTGGATAAAATTATTGGCAATGTCTAGAAAGTTACATACAGGAGAGGTTTGGTCACCTAATTGCGGCGTAAGTAAGGAGAGATCCTTATGGAAAAGCCCCTCTTTCCTGGGAGCAGTGCAGTTGCGATCTTGTGATTCTGTAATATTATTTGTGAATAATTAATTATTGATTTATATGATGAGGAAAATATTGATTTTATGTGGATATAAATGGAGAAAATTTTAAAATGACAATTGTTGAAAATTAATATTTTATCTTTTTACGATAAAATAATTCATTTAAATATATTATTTTAATAATATATTAACGGTGATATTTTATAATGAATGTGGGATATATGAGTATATGAGGATGAAGAGTATTTTTGTGGCATTAAATGTTTAACACATATTTTGTGTGTTGGTGGACACAATTATTAATCAAATTTGATTATAAACTTGTAAAATCGCCCGTTTATGGATTTGGGTTAATTTCTGTTTTGGAATTTGGAAAAACTTCCTTCTGTAAAGTTGTAGATAATGGAATTTCCTATGGAAAGTCGCGAGTTTCGAATTCTTTTGATAAAAGGGCTATTTATTATGAATTATTGAAGTTCTGAAGCTCCGAAATAATTAATTTTTGGAAGTTTAAAATATTTTTAATTACAAAAACGTTTTTTACATTGTTGGGACTCATTTAACATGTGTTAGGATTGCTGATTTCAGATTCTAAGTGTGCGTAGAGAATTTGTAATATATGTAATATTATTATATTAAATTTTCTATTTTGGTGTTTTAAGCATTTTCATAAATAGGGTCTTGGGTTAAATTGAAAATCACACGAAAACCAAGTTTTTCTCTCTATATTATTGAGCGTATTCTTGTGAGTATTTTGAGTATACTTTGAGTATTGCTATACTGATGCAAGTTCAAGTCAAAGCTTATATCCTGTTTTATTGTAGAAATCTTTGTCTTTCGAGGTAAGGGATGTTATTTTATTCGAAAAATGATATTATTTCTTCAATATCATTATGATGAAATATTGGTTGGAAATTTTATCAAATTTGAAACTTTTTCATGTCGGGTTACTTATTCATGAGTTACTTATCACGAGTTACTATTCATGAGTACTATTCACGAAGCGTGAAGATGTTTTTTTATGAAATTTCTATCTTTTGGTGTGAAGTTACTATTCACGTATCGTCACTTATTCACTTAAAAATGAAATTTCTTCTTTTTGTCCAAAATATCTATTCTCGGATACTAGCTTTGATTGTATCCATGTTTTGATCATTCTTGAATTTTACTCCACTCGATTACTTATGAAGTATTTTTGAACTTGGATTGTTTAAAATACTGAATCCTTAATATTGTTCTTTTGTTTCACTTTGGATTCGTTTTTCTTTAAAATATTTTTCATCATCCTCGGTCCTAAATGATGATATTCTTGAATATCTTTGGCACGTGGTGCAAAGATGAATGATTTCTTGATGAATATCTTTGGCCGTAGTCTGAAAGATGAGCAGTGTTGAGATGAACATGACCGATCGATTAATATCTTTGGCCCGTAGTGCAAAGATGAACAAGTGTTTAGATGAACATGACTAATGATGAATATCTTTGGCACAGTAGTGCAAAGATGAATATTTGATTCGAGATATATATTGATTGATGTTACGGGGATAAAATATCGACGATGAACTTTTAAATTCATATATAGAAGATAGTAGTTTATATTCTCTACTTAACTCTTCTAATGAATTATTTATTTCATTTGTGAAGATTGATTTAAAAGCGGTTTGTCTATTGTATTCTATTAGATTTTTCCTGTTGGAGACTAACGATAATTTGTTGTATATTATCTTAGTCATAATATTCTTCTTTGGGCTAGTTGAGCTCACCCTTTTTCTTGTTGTTCCATTTTTCTTCTCGGGAGCGAGGATGTAGCGAGTACTAGTCGGGGTATGGAATGAAGGTTCTAGAGAGTTGTTTAGTAGTCCTCACCATTTTGTAAAATAATGTATAAATAATTGTGATGAGGATTTATTTGGGTATGTATATTGTCTAGAAGACAATAATTGTATTTAAACTCACAGTATATATATGTTGTCGTATTTTGCACGAAAAATGTATTAATAAAGTTGTAGTTATTTCTGTACCATGTATTTGGCGACTCAGAATGGGTTGGATGGAATGGACCTATTTTGGGGGCGTCACAGTTGGTATCAGAGCTTAGGGATATGATCTTTGGCGGAGATCGGGGAATAGAACTAGGAGGGAGAGCGAGTAAATCCTTGCTAGTGTGTCTACCTAAGCTTATTTGTTAGTTGGTTAATATATAGGGATATTATGTGATATATTGATTTCCTTAATTAACCCTTATTTTATGTGATGTTGAGAATGTCGATGAGAATATTAACGATGGAGTAAATGAGGCCGTGGAGATGCTGTCTTTACCAGCGAGGAGAACGTGGAGCAGTTTGGCAATGTACCTCCTGTGAACAACACCACCGAGCGGATGATGAGCGAGGGGATGTTTAGAAGCTTTTTGCGGTTCATGCAAAATCGAGACGAGAAGACTTCGTGTTCAAAATACGAGGAAGAAATGATAGCAATTCACGGGTGGTCACAACTAAGCGATTCAAAGTTGGGACCACCGAATCTGAAAAGCGGATCCGATTAAAGGCGGAGGCGTGGGTCAAACAAATTACCAAGATATTCGATGTCTTGGGATGCGGAGGAACAAAAAGTTCCATTCGCTACTTTTATGTTAAAATGAGGCGGATTCTTGGTGGGAATCAGTGAAGCGTACCCATCCATTTACTTTTCGGCATGTCATGAGACGTTTGAAACAATTCAATGACAAGTACTTCCAAAAGTATTACGTCGTATGAAGGAAGTAGAGTTTATTAGGCCGGAGCGAGAATAACATGGCGGTGTCCCGATGACGAGGCGAAGTTCAGCGGAGTTATCCGAGTTTTGCACCTCTCATTTGGTGGAGAATGAGGAGCGTATGCGGATGTTTACGAGAGGTTTGAAACCCGACATACGTCGATATCTCATTTCTCATAAATTTTCTCTCTATTCAGATGTTGTCAACAAGGCTCGATTATTAGGCGAGATAACGAAATACGTTCAACCGAGGGACCATAACCGAGGATCATCTACAAGAAGATAGCGATCATTAGAATAACGATAACAAGCGGAGAAAGAAGAATCTGACAAAGGCGGTAACCACTACGGTGGTAATCGTGGCCATGAAAATAGAAGAAGCGAGTCGGAGGAGATTTTAAAAGAGGAGATTCAACAATGACCATGTGAAGACGCGTCGAAGTATGGTTCGAGGAGGAGAAAGACCACCCGGTCGTATGTTACAAATCGAGAAAGAGGGACATATCATTGAAACTACCCTAGCAGGTTTAAGGTATGCTATAATTGTGGAAAAGAAGGACATATCGCTCGAGATTATGCGATATCGAAACCAGATCCAGTAGAATGGTGACTCAAAAGGATGTCCCGAAAGGTCAAAGTCAATCGGTTCTCGGAAGAAGCGTTTGTGCGTGGCCGGTCAAATCATCGAGAACCCGAACGAAGTTAGCATAGGTTAGTTAATTATAAATTCTTGCGAAGTTTATACCTTACTAGAATCTGGGTTCTACCCATTCTTTTATCTCTCTTGCTTTGCGCTCAACGTTTGAACTTGACTACGAAGAAATTAGACTTTGACCTATTTATGGAGACTCAGTTAGGAGAAACTTTCATTACATCCGTTGTTTAGAAATCTTGCTTGATTCAGTTGGCACTATCACATTACACATTAACCTTATTTCTATAGAGATATTTGCTTTTGATGTGATTTTAAGGTTAACTACTCATCATGCCGAATTGATTACTTACGTAAGGTTGTTAGTTTTCATATTCTAAAGCAACTTTGTTATTTGAATTCAAGCAATCAAACCATTGTAGTCAAACATTTTCATATCAAGCCATGAAGTCATTCGTTTATTACGGATGTCAAGTTTTCTTAGTCCATGTTATGGATTTGAATAAAGACACGTCGATTTGAATAATATTCTGTTGTTATTAATTTTTCCTGACGTATTTCTGAAGAATTTCTTGGCTTACTCCCAAAGCCTGATATTAACTTTTGTATCGACCTTTAATCCGTACAAAACTCATTTCTAAAATCTCATATCGAATGGCTCTATTGAACTTGAGGAGTTAAAATTTAAATATAAATTTGGTACACGAGCCTTTATCTGGTGACTTAGTTGTGGAATGCACCAAGCCGAGACTCTCAGTAGGGACACCATATTAGATGCGATAGTAAAGCGATAGGTGTCATTGTAACGTCTTATCCAAGGTTGGGATATGAGTCACGATTGAGAACAACCTAAGTCGGTAATCGAAATCGTAGCTTTCAGGCTTAGTTGGTTATTATCGGAGATTCGTTGAAGGATATTCTCGAATCGCTATTCCATTAACACAAATGACTCGTATGAATACAAAATTCGAATGGAGCAAGGAATGTGGGAAGAGCTTGAAGAACTCGAAGAAAGACTCATTTGAAAGACATGTTCGCACCATGCCATCCTGAAAGCGAGCGTGGTAGGCGGCGTGTTGAGTAGAATATCGTTATACAATACGAGTACGATATTGTCAAAGACTCATTTCGTATAATTTATAAATAATAGAGATGGAGATGAAAACTCTAGGTACCCACGTGATGATATACGAGTATAATCGACTTTAATCGATAAAGTTAAAACTGCTCAAGCTACACACCGAGGTGATGAATTTGAAGAAAGAGGTGCAAGAAGTTGTTATTTCAAAAGCGAGAATCGGTGAGGTGAGAAAAGCTCAAACCTTAGATTTATTAATCCATTTGAAATTCTCGTAGAATAGGAGCTGTGGCCTATAGACTCGTTTTATCGCCAAGTATGGCCGTGTTCATAACGTTTTTCACGTATCGATGTTACGTAAATATGTGACGACCCGAACCACGTCATTGAGTTAGAAGCCGGACGAGATAATGTAAGAAGACTTAACGTCTGAGGAGATACTGTCATCAAGATATTGGATAGGAAAGAACATGTCCTATGTCTGAGGGTTATACCACAAGTTAAAGTTTTGTGGAGAAACCATGCTATTGAGGAAATGACACAGGAGTTGGAAAGCGGAAAAAAAGCGAGGTATTCTCATCTTTTGAAACACCGAGTACATACATAAATTTCGAGGACGAAAATTTCATAAGGAGGGAGGTTGTAAGACCCCAAATTATTAATAAATGAAATTTATTTTCCTCTATTTATTATTTTGAAATAGTAAGGGTTGATTTGATTAATGTGGATAGTTATGGGTAAAATCACGAAATATTTGAATAAGCAGTGGTTATAAAATATTCATTATTGTCGGGGAATATTCGTTTGGTCGTGGAATATTAAATCTTTGTCGGGGAATATTAAATGCTGACGATGCTTGATCTTTTATGGGCCCCATAACGAAGCGATTGGATGAAGAAAAGCGATAAATATAAGTTATTTATAAATAGCTTGGCGTAGTTATTCAAGAGATTAATCTTTGTTGGAATACCCGTTGGTTAAAACACACTAATACTCGTTGTTGAGCAAGTAGCTTTGCGGTATTGCACCAATTATTGATTCTTACGTAAGAAAGGCCTTTACTCAATAATTGTTCTGATAATTACTATTCGATATTTTATTTTATTGATTCAATAATTGCTTTGCATTGATATTTTATATTCTTTGTTGTTTGATAAATTGTCATTACATAGTATTTTCCATTATCGAACAATAATTCATATTATCTTAATAATATTATTGGATAAAATTATTGGCAATGTCTAGAAAATTACATCTAAGGAGAGGTTTGGTCACCTAATTGCTTGTGGATAAGGAGATATCCTTATTGAAAGCCCTCTTTCTTGAGGAGCAGCACAGTTGCGATCTTGTGATTACGTAATATTATTTGTGAATAATTAATTATTGATTTATATGATGAGAAAATATTGATTTTATGTGGATATAAATGGAAAAAATTTTAAAATGACAATTGTTGAAAATTAATATTTTATCTTTTTACGATAAAATAATTCATTTAAATATATTATTTTAATAATATATTAACGGTGATATTTTTATAATGAATGTGGGATATATGAGTATATGAGGATGAAGAGTATTTTTGTGGCATTAAATATTTAACACATATTTTGTGTGTTGGTGGACACAATTATTGACCGAAATTTGATTATAGCCTATAAAATCGCCCGTTTGTGGATTTCGGTTAATTTCTGTTTGGAATTTGGAAAAACTTCCTTCTGTAAAGTTGTAGATAATGGAATTTTCTATGAAAAGTCGCGTATTTTGAATTTTTTTGATAAAAGGGCTATTTATTATGAATTATTGAAGTTCTGAAGCTCCGAAATAATTAATTTTTAGAAGTTTAAAATATTTTTAATTACAAAAACGTTTTTTACATTGTTGGGACTCATTTAACATGTGTTAGGATTGCTGATTTCAGATGCTAAGTGTGCGTAGAGAATTTGTAATATATATAATATTATTATATTAAATTTTCTACTTTGGTGTGTTCTAAGCATTTTCCTATAAATAGGGTCTTGGGTTAGAATTGAAAATCACACCGAGAAATCTGAAGTTTTCTCTCTCTATTATCGAAGCGTATTCTTGTGAGTATTTTGAGTATACTTTGAGTATTGCTATACTGGTCTGAAGTTCAAGTCAAAGCTATATCCGATGTTTCAACTAAAATCTTTGTCTTTCGAGGTAAGGGATGTTATTTTATTCGAAAATGATATTATTTCTTGATATCATTATAATGAAATATTGGTTGGAAATTTTATCAAATTTGAAACTTTTTCATGTCGGGAGTTACTATTCATGAGTTCTTATTCACGATTACTATTCATGAGTTCTTATTCACGAGTTCTTATTCATGAGTACTATTCACGAAGCGTGAAGATGTTTTTTATGAAATTTCTATCTTTTGGTGTCGAGTTACTTATTCACGCGTATGGCACTATTCACGAATACGGCCTTTATTCATTAGAAAAATAAAATTTCTTCTTTTGTCCAAAATATCTATTCGGATACTAGCTTTGATTGTATCCATGTTTTGATCATTCTTGAATTTTACTCCACTCGATTACTTATGAAGTATTTTTGAACTTGGATTGTTTAAAATACTGAATCCTTAATATTTGTTCTTTTGTTTCACTTTGGATTTGTTTCCTTTAAAATATTTTTCATCATCCTCGGTCTAAATGATGATATTCTTGAATATCTTTGGCTCATAGTGCAAAGATGAATGATTTCTTGATGAATATCTTTGGCCGTAGTGCAAAGATGAGCAGTGTTGAGATGAACATGGCCGATCGATTAATATCTTTGGCCCGTAGTGCAAAAGATGAGCAGTGTTTAGATGAACATGACCAATGATGAATATCTTTGGCACAGTAGTGCAAAGATGAATATTTGATTCGGATATATATTGATTGATGTTACGAGGATAAAATATCGACGATGAACTTTTAAATTCATATATAGAAGATAGTAGTTTGCATTCTCTACTTAACTCTTCTAATGAATTATTATTTCCATTAGCGAAGATTGATTTAAAAGCTGGTTTGTCTATTGTATTCTATTAGATTTTTCCTGTTGGAGACTAATGATAATTTGTTGTATATTATCTTAGTCGTAATATTCTTCTTTTGGGCTAGTTGAGCTCACCCTTTTTCTTGTTGTTCCATTTTTCTTCTCGGGAGGCGAGAATGTAGCGAAGTCTTAGTCGAAATTATGGAATGAAGGTTCTAGAGAGAGTTGTTTAGTAGTCCTCACCATTTTTTAAAATAATGTATAAATAATTGTGATGAGGATTTATTTGGGTATGTATATTGTCTAGAAGACAATAATTGTATTTAAACTCACATAAGATATATGTTGTCGTATTTTTTACACGACAAATGTATTAATAAAGTTGTAGTTATTTCTATACCATGTATTTGGCGACTCAGAATGGGTTGGATGGAATGGACCTATTTTGGGGGCGTCACAAAGGGACATTGCATATAATTGAATAAGAACCAAAATTTGGTTCACTATAAATGTAGTTTTTTACATATAATTGTAATTTTTTACATTTACTCCTCAAATTGTAGTCTGATAATATAATTGTACTCCTCAAAAAGTTGAGTCTTAAAAGCTTAGGGGGTGTTTATTTAGAAATTTGAATAGAAATGAATCTGAATAATTTGAATCGGTCAGGTCGTTTGTTTTTGATCTGAATAAATTTGAATCGATAAGATAGACCAATTTGAATGGCTAAAACCAGATTTTTTTTGAAATTTGAATGGTTTGAATGAGTAGCTGAATGAAGTAAAAAAAAATAAAAAAAAAGTAAAAAATTAAAAAAAATATTAACTATTATATTAAGTAATATTAAATAAATTTACAACAATTTTAAATTTTTTTAGAGGGGGTAAAATAATAATATTTTGTCATTCAGATGTTTCAGACATGTCAATTATCAAATAACTTTTTTCATTCAGATTCAGATTCAACTCATTCAGATTCAGATTTATTCAGTTTTTATCAAACACCCCCTTAGTCTAAAATTGTATGCAATGTCCCTTACCTCCCTTTTTGAGGAGTCTAAAAGCCTAGACTAATATTATCAAACTACAATTTGAGGAGTAAATGAAAACTACAATATAAGTGTAGTAACTCTTTTAAAATTTGGTGAACTAAAATATTATCAAACTTGGCCTTTATATAGCAACAAGGAGGGGTAAAACAAAAATAAATAATACCTAGAAATATGAGTGACATTTTTTAAAACAAACACTATTCATAAACAATTATTATTATAAACACATTTCATAAACGGGTTCGTGTCATAAACATTATTTTAAACACGTGTCTATTTTTAACACGAACAAAATTCATAAACGGATTCGTGTCATAAACACATGTATACACGAGTTTCGACATAATACGATTGTCACTCCTACCTACCTAGAAAAGCCTCAATTTTCAAGTTTTTTTGGTCAGACTTTAGGTTTTAGTTTGTTTAAGCTAGAAATTTGAGCAAGTAACCAAATGGGCAAAACCACATTTAAAAAGCGCATGAATCGCACCAATTAAAATCGCACCATCGGTTCCGGCGTATGTGACGGTTTTAGATGGGTTGAATAACCAAATTTACGGTTTCGGTTTGGTTATTAGCCGAAACCGCACGCATAAAACCGAAACCGCACCATGTGTGTGTATGTATGTATTATCTCTAGTAAATTCTAAAGTTACTTTTCACTTGAACACGCTCAGAGAAAACTCGAGTCTTGCATTGTCATTTTTTCACCAATTGAAAGAAGATGTTAGAGGTTATAGAATCAAAAATTAAGCAATTGGGTTTTAGAATTTCGAATTTGTTTGATGTGTTATTGGAGGGGCTTATAGCTGAGGGGCTCGAGCACTTGATGCATTGGTTAATGTCAATGCTATAATAGTAATAATCTAATAGATTATTTTTCATATTAGCTATCTCCAGTATATACTTTTAATTTTTGGGAAACTAGATAAACATTCTTGCTTGTTATCGAATATATGGTCTCCGTTGTTTTATATAGCGTATGTTTTAGTTTTAAAGCATGTTTGATATAATTTTTATTGTCGACTTTGTCACTAAGTTAATTGCTCGATGTAAGTTCTATGTTAAATTTTATTGAAGGCTTAGACTTTTTTGTTGTTTCAATTGGTTTTGGGCAAAACCGCACTTAAAAAAACCGCACCGCACACTTTAAAACTGCACCACACCAATCACAAGCGGTTTCGGGTGCGGTTTTGAATTTTTTAAACCGCACCTAAGCGGTTTCGGGTGCGGTTTGAACTTTGAACCACACCAAATCGCACCATGCTCACCCCTAGTTTAAGCCCGAACTTCCAGGCCGAGCTTTTTCATCTTTTGAAAAAAATAATAGGTTTATTTAGGGACCACTACCACTAGACCAAGTTTTCTTAAGCTTTTTTAAGACCAATTTTAGACTCGGCTTTTAGACTCAAACTTTTTGTGCAAATATGGTTTAAGAACTAAATATAAAAAACTACGATTTGAGGAGTAAATGTAAAAAATTGCTATATTTTGAAAATTAACAAGAAAAATACTCTCTCCGTCCCATAGTTATAAGCTGATTTTTCATTTTGAGATGTCCCAGTATATAGGCTACTTACTATTTACTCACTCCGTCCCATAGTTATAAGCTGATTTCTTTTGGCACATAGTTTAAGAAAATCAATTTAAGTGACAATTTTAACATAAATTTTCCATATATACCCTTTAATATGGAATTAATGAATAAATTAATTACTCCTTACTTATCACACTGGAACTCTCAACTTCATTGATTGACGTGTTAAAGTCTATAACCATAGAACTTTAACCAAAGATAATACAATAACATTAAATGCGGTGATAAAAATAATGACATTGAATATTATTTCTTCAAAAAAAGAGTAATGGTTGAATATTTATTATAAGGGCATAAAAGTAAAACAATAAACCAACTAAATTTTATAAATAGTAAGTAGCCTATATATTGGGACATCTCAAAATGGAAAATCAGCCTATAACTATGGGACGAAGGGAGTATAAAATTTAGTTGGTTCATTGTTTTACTTTTATGCCCATATAATAAATATTCAACCATTACTCTTTTTTTGAAAAAATAAAATTCAATATCATTATTTTTATCACCATATTTAATGTTATTGTATTCTCTTTGGTTAAAATTTATGGATTTTAATGGTTAGTACACGTCAATCAATGAAGTTGAGAGTTCCAATGTAATAAGTAAGGAGTAATTAACTTATTCATTAATTTCATATTAAGGGGTATATGTGGAAAATTTATGTTAAAAATTGATACTTAACTGATTTTTTTAAATTATGTGTCAAAAGAAATTAGCCTATAACTATGAAACGGAGGGAGTATATAACTTGAAGAAAAAAAAGTTTATTAAAATATAAAACGTGAAAAATAATTTGGGGACTTGGGAAGAGATTATCCCAATAAGGAATATGTAGACAAGCCCAACCATGAAAAAACAAAGCACCATCTTTATACTCCATATCGAGGGGACCTCCAAAATTCAAAATTCAAAATTCAAAATTCAAAATCGTAGTATTCGTATACACCTGTGAAAAGAGGAAACGAAAAAGGGACAGAGAAAATGGGACATAGTCATCATCTCCAGAACCACCAGCACGAGGCAATGGATGGTCTAGTGAATCTGTTCACCAAGGCAAACCATGACCTCAATGTTGTTCAGCACAGACTAGAGAAAGAATTTCAACAAATTTACCCTGAAAATGTAACAAAATTAGACAAGCCCTTTTGATTTTCGTCAACTTTTCTCTTGTGGGTATTCATTAATTTGTGTTCATTTATAGGCAAATCCGATGAAGCTCGTTTCACGGATCAAGAAGATACAGGATGATGTATCATCGCTAAAAGAACAGTGCGGTGACCTACTTGCTGCCAAACAGGTACATATTTGCTCTTATGTATATGTATAAATGTATAATTCTGTTTTATACATATGGTGGAAAATTAGAAAATGGATTCCTAATTTGTGTTTTTTTGCTAAATAATTTGTGTTTATTTGGTTACTGAAGAACTGTTTGGATATAAAAGGGATTTGAAATTGCTTAATTTAAAGGAATCTGTTGTTGACTTGTTGTAGTTATTCAGTTGTGTTCTGTTTGGTTGATGAGAAATTATTGGCAATGAAAAGTGAAAAATTTATAATCAAGGGTTTAGATGTGAATCCAAATCATTTATGTTCTGTTTTGGAATTTGGCTCCACATATATGGCAAAAATTTTGATATTCCAAAATTTCAATTAATTTCTCCTTTTGTTTTCTTAACTGCTGTAGAGGGTTTAATTTATTCTTGTGAGAATATAAAGAAAAGATGAATTGTAGTAAAATAGAATGAAGTATTTTGTAGTGGATATGTGAATCTTGATGTTGTTACAATATGTAGAGGTCCCATTATTTAGCATACAAGTCAAGTGTGAATACAAACATCTGTAATGGTGTACAAACGATGTTGGGCTATATGTGAAGAAGACAATAGCATTGAGGGCTATGTTTGGAGAACACAAAGACAGTGAGGGCTATTTTTTTTTTTGGGGGGGGAGTGGGGACATTATAAAATTTTATATTATTGGCAATATATATTAACAACCCCTTCCCCTCAAACTTGAGGTGTAGGATTAATTATCTTGAGTTTGGAAACTATATCCTGAAAATCCCCGGGTGGGTGCACCTTTGTGAATATGCTGTTTGATCTGTGGTGGGGACGGATAATAGGCAAAGAGTACCACAAACAAGATGTTGATGCACAAATTGGCAAACAATTTCTATATGTTTGGTTTGTAGTGTGTTCATGGAACATACATTTATGTGCAATTTGATTTGATTGGCACTGTGTTTTTCACAATTCAAGACAGTAGTAGAGAATGTGTAATCTATCTTCCAAGCCATCTTAATCGTAGGAATTCTTGTGTTGTATTAGCTAGAGCACAATACGTCTGCTCTGTGTTGGACTTCAAGTTCCTCAATGTAAGACTTCTTTTCTTTCTGGGCCAAGAAATGAGAAAATCACCTACAAAGAAACAATAACCGGTAGTAGAGCGACGAGTAGAATCACCAGCCCAGTCTATATCAAATTAGGCATGTAACTCAAGGGATGAGTGAAATGAAAATTGAAGTCCATGAAACAATTTACCTTTGATATTATCGAAGAATGCGGAGACAGTTGTGAATAAGTGGTGCAAGTAGCAGACAAAAACTGACTAACAGGATGAACACAGTAGGCAATATCGAGACGAGTAACAGTAAGGCAGACAAACTCCTGTTTACACCTTGAAAGATTCAAGCATTAAAAAAAGAGCAACAAAATTTTCTAGATTAAACCTCTGTAATCTTTACCAAAGTCTTCAATTTTTAATAAGTCCAAAAACAGTTGTAACGCCGTTTTTGCTATAGAAATTTTATCAAGTACATTACATTGTAGAACATGTTTATTAGTACCATACAAAATAAAAGCACTTAGATTAAACAACGCAAGTTTTGTTACTTTCACTTTCACGAGTCCTGATCCAGTTTCCATATCCAGAATAAAATTGATGTCTAGTTCTCTTCAAGTATCTTGTTACTAGTCCGTTGACTATAAGTCTATAACATGCCTGAACCATTGTTAACCAGTCTGGAGGGATGCTTTCAAGTCTCAACTGATACCCTGAGGCAAATCAGATTATAGTAACCTTTGAGCATGTCCTCACATGCTATTGTTTGCTCGACTTTTCCAAAGCAATGTTTTGTTCTTTCTCTTTTTCCACTTTACCTGAATTGAGGAGATGACAGGCTTCTTATGCAGGTATGGATCATCCGTATTAGCCACATTTATTAAGATTTTAGCTTTCAAATGCTATCATCTGAACATTCTGTACTCGAGAAAAGCTTATTTGCAAGAAATTTCTGGCTCCAGCTTCAACGGAACCATAAGATAGTAGGCTCGACAAAACAGAAAGTCTCATAGTATAGTAGGTCATCCCGGAAAAGTATAGTTAAGTCAACATCAGTTAAGTCAAAGGACCAGACATCAACTCCTGTGATCTTAGTATCTCTAAGAACAACTGGTCTCTACATACCTGACAAACCATGCAAACAATAAATTTATTACAATGTATAATTATTTATATCCTCAACAAAATTAGGTCAATCAAATTCCTGGGAAATATGAAAACAAAAACTTGTTTGCATTGTATTTATTATGCTTATATATAATTATGCAAAGCATAGACGTTGCTGTCATCCGTTCAATGAACTGAAAGTATGACCGAACCTAAGAATAACATTAGGTGAAATAGTAAGTTAGAGAAGACATCCACAGCTCTAAACTTAGATAACCATCAGTATGGAACATTCAGGATTCCAAAAAGTAGTATATTGTAGTAACTAACCATAACATATTATGGAACATATAAAAGAATTTAGTCTTAATGATAATGGGCAATTTTGGAGTTATAAATCAGCCAATCAGGCTATGCATCAGTTCATTCTAGATCGTTCCGGAGTCTTACAGGTGAAATTACTTCACACATGACAACTATTGTTCAAATTATGAAAATCTATTTCATAGTGCAGTCCCCAAGGGGATGAGATGTGCGTTTTTGACTTAACAATTGCAGCCCTCCTTTCACCATCCTCTAAACGGCTGGACTACAGGCTTCACTAGATATTTAGTACCTCAAGAATTCACGTTAGCAGATGAAATTAACATGGCTAGTAATTTCGTATATTAACTGGCCCACACTAATGAAGAAAGTCCATTGCTTTTATTTTTTCTGTTTCTGACTCTCCAAATAGTTTAAAAAATATATTAATGCTATTATGATTTTCAAAGTTACCATGAATCACTCGGTTCTTCTCAGTGTTCGATTTGTGACCAATGTCGTGGTTTTCCAAGTAATTCTTTTCAACATTTTTGAATCATCGACATCAATTCTTTACATTTGGTATTATAGATAAAAATTCACCCAATAGTTTAGAGTAATCGCATTCACCATCACCAAAATTAAGTTGATATGATTGTTGATCCTTTCATTTTTTTGCTAGAATAGAGTTTATAATCAAAACTTGGAGCATCTTATCACTTGCAGGATCTGATTGACAAGGCCAGGACAACTCTAGTTGGGAACAGAATATCATTGCAGCGGTTGCAAGCATCCACTGGTGTTCCTATCACTAGTGATTCTGATGATCCTGCATACAGCAACTTCAACCAGGTAGTTTTATTGATTCGCATCATATCAGGCTAAATATGAATATTTCTTCTGTGGCTTGAGCTTCAGTTACTTTAATTTTCTCTTGGAAGTGTACAACTATGCATAATCAGGTGGGAACCAAATATAAGACTCTAAAAGTAGATTTCCTTCCATCCATCATTCAATGACTCTGTAGAGTGTCTCATTCATATTTTTTCTTTCCCTAAAATTTCATCACATTTAGAGTGTGTTTGGACAATATAATTTAACTGGGGATTGAAAATTAAGAAGTGTTTATTAATACTAATTTTAAAATCCCTCATATTAACCATGTAAAGGATTCTTTTGAGAAACTCCATCTCAAACATGACTTATAAGTACTGCTCAAAAAGAAAAAAGAACGAAAAAGATATTGTTCAAACCTAAAGTCTACCTGCTCTTCTATGGGCCTCCTCTCTCCTCTCTATCTCTGCCTCAACCCTCTGTATGTGTGTCGGTCTGTCTATGTCTTGGTCTCTATCTATATATACACACACAATCACACATACATATTGATGTTTGTCTACGTATATCTGACCTTCCTTAGATCCTTCTATTTGCGAGAGCACTGTGAACAGGGTATGACCTTGTATATATATGGGCATAATGCAAGTGCAAGGCCGTGCAACCTTTTGTTTTTTTTACTGGCAAGATAGGTGAAACAATGTAATATTTGGTCTTCACTTGATAATTCAACTGAAGGATGTGAAGGGCATGCATAAATATGAGAGCATGTAAATGTTCATATGATTTAGTGATGTGCGTCAACCATTATAATAATGAAAAATAAACAAATAGGAGAGGTCGAAAAACATCCTTATTTTACAAATTTAATAATGGTGCTCCATGACATCAAATCAAATAAAAATTGACATTTGCTAATATTTTTGCATGCTCTTTATATCCGTACGGTTGGATTATTGAGTGAATGGTCAAAATTAGGTAATTTTACCTACCTTGCACAAAGAAAAAAGAAAGTTGCACAACGCACCTCCATTATTCCATACACGTACATATGTATTATATACAATTCCCACAATTCCATAAAAAGAGTCCCATTTGCCAATTTTGTCTCAAAATAAATTCTTTTGGTTTTAGTACATAATGACACAATGACCTCAAGTTTATCATCACAATTCAATATTATGACATCACTATTAAACTAAACACTCACTTATTTTAGGGATAAACTTGGAACAAAAAATATATCCTTACTGTTTGTAATTTTTTTTAAATTGGACTCTTTTTGGGAGTATTATGTATTATTAATGTAAGAGTTAACTGCAGCTAGATCTCGGATTTGTTATATACTTATCCAGTCATTCTTTGTCGGGGTGTCCTAATTCAGATACAGGCCAGGGATAGTGACCGGTGAATAGAAGTTATAAATTATGTAAACATTGATTTCAAACCTTGGGACTATGTTGCGAAGAGGACTTTGGCTGAGATATGTTGGAAAATAATATTGAATATAGTAGTCGTTGGGTAACCCAAAGGGGTTGCTCAACTGTTAGTGGGCGTCATGATAAGTATCTTTAGTAGGGACAGTTTATGCGTTCAAAACTTCATAGAGACACTTTAGGTCAGAGGATTACCCAGTGCACACCCAAAGGCAAAGGCCAAAGGGTGGTGAATAGTTACTGTGGGGTGCTTCACCAAAAGATACAAAAAAGAAAAATCACTAGGCGGGCGTTATTGCAAAGAGTACCTTGTACCAATTTTTCGTCAACAACTGAGATATATGTGTTCTATATGTTGACAGTAGACTAATATATTTTTTAAGAGTCATCATGCAGTCAAAAAAATTTCTAAACAAGATATTTTGAAAGCATGACATTTAAAGTGAAGGGAGCAAATGAAAGAATCTAAAAAATGCTATGTGATTTAAAAATAAGGAACATATTCTTATATAGCCCTTGGACAATGACTAGATCAAATTTAATAGAAGGTTAGGATCCACTATCTAGAATCATCCTTAAAATTATCTAGGATATTTACATTTATAGTAATTACATGGGTAAATATAGAATACTCTTTTTGAAACACTAATATGTGAAGGAAGATTCTACGGAATGCCACCTAGTGTAGCTAACTAAGCGCCTTATGCATGTCAAGTAAACGATGACATGGTGTAATCTCATTGAATATGCGCTTGTTGTGACGCTACGCTTAAAAATTACTCAATCAATTTTAACTATATATCAATTGGTTTTAACTATCTTTTTTGAAAGTTATTCTCAGCGCAACACATTCCAAATAAATTTATTTGTACCAGCTAAGTGATTTGATGAAACCTACCCCTATCATACTCTGTACCACGAAAAGTGACATTCGTTTCCGATTTTGTTTCACGTACCACATCAAATCACGATCTAGGTAACATTAGGAGAGAAGCTCCAAGGTTTCAGAAACTGTCAACAGTGCCCTCATAATTTTATGTTGCTTATTTTGGTTACAGTCTGTGAAGGTTGTCTATTTTCCAAATGGTGTCTAAAGAATTTACACCATTTGCCAGCAAGCAACCGAAATGGAAAGATGGCGAGGTTTCCATGAGTTGCTACCAGGGCAGCAGTGTTATGCGCTGGTGGTTTCTGGTGCTTACTTATGTTAAGGAACCAAGCTTCGCTACATATATTGTTCTCTCGACTCTTATTTTGCTGAAATGATATTTGGTTGGAAGAATATCTACCTGACCATGTGATCATTTTACTCATGCTTTGCAGATAATTGATGAATGGACTGTACAAGTGAGTTCCAAAACAGGTAAAGAATCTGGACTTTTCTGGGTTTGTAACCTATAAATCTTGGAGCATAAACTTGATGCAACAATATTGCTTAAAGGAATGTTTAGTAGCAAATCACATAGTTGGTGGGTTTGGAGATTCTAATGCTTGACCCACGTCCTAATAAGATAGAAAAAGTAGCTTAATGTTTTCGGGTGTGTTGTGTCTTGTGGCAATTGATGCCTCAATATTTTTCCCTTTTTCAAAAGCATCTTTCTTGTTCCCATTTGCAAATTTATTTTGTTCCACAAAAGGAGCCCTATTTTTATTGAGTAGTATAAAACGACACAATATCCTCAAATTTGCTATCCTAATTTTATTATCATACTAAACTTACAACTTATTATTTTTAGGTATAAATATGTAATTACAAATACATTCTTAATATTCGCAATAATGCAAATGGGACTCTTTTTGTGCAGCGAAAGTACTAGTGTACTACTGTTTATACTTATCCTAAAACTATCTAATTTCAAGTATAACAAGAGAATGTTTCTGGTCATCATCCCTTGTGATACATTTACATCCAATACTCATAGCCACAATCCTGTCTAAATCTGCTACACTCTAAAAACATTCAAAAGGTTAGTAATTTAGGTATATAGTTCTTGATTCAAGAATCCATCCGGATAAATGATCCTTCACATTACTCTAGATGGAATTATTTTATGGGAAACGAGCGAAGTATCAGCAAGGAATTAATTTAAATACATGCTACATTTGATCAAATAATATATATATATATATATATATATATATATATATATATAGAGGAGAGGATCAGGTAAGGACTCCCTTACAATACTAAAATGCGGATTATTTATTTATTTATTTTTTTTAAAACAACTAAAAAAAAAAGTTTAATATTTTATGGAACTAATTTTTTTTCATAATACAATGTTTTGGACGTGATTTGGATACCTATACCAAAAAATGTATGTAGACTGTACATACTGTTTTGTTATATGTATCCAAATCACACCCAAAACACTGTATTATGGAAAATTTTCAGTTCCATAAAATATTAATTTTTTTTTTAGTTGTTTTAAAAAAAAAAGCAAAAAAAAGAGTCCGCATTTTAGTATCGTAAGGGAGTCTTTACCTGATCCGGACCCATATATACATACTACATGTTTTGCATTTCTTTAAAATGTAACAAGTTTTGGGAAAGATCTAAGTACTATAAGGAATTGTGGTAAGGAAAAACATTGTGCATTTCTAATATGTACGTTGATTATGCAGGTGACGAGGAACCTGATTCAGGATCGGATGGTATCAACCAAAAGCTCTTTTTAGCAATTGTTCAAGGCAACTGAACAAGAACAAGTGGTATAAATTTAGAGAAACTGGTGGGTCAATCAACAAGGGATTATGTCCAAAAAGATTCCAAAAAACAAACAAACAGTAGTACATGTTATTGTTTCGTGATGTTCTTCTATGGCTTCTGGCCCTCTCTTTTTCCTGTTTCCACGTGCAAGTGGACGAAGGGTCCAAAGGCTGTGAGCGTGCCGGATTTTAAAAGAATTTTGAAGTTCTAGAGGACCTTAATGTCTGTCCAGTGTTGGCCATTACAATTTCAGATTCCTGGTTGAATGTTGATATGTTTTTAGTATCTGGTATGGATGAATCAAGTTGGAGGGTAACATTTTAGAGGTTAGGCCTGTGTTGTATGCATTTCATCGTTTATCTATATTATAAAGCGGTGTCTTTGTGTGATAACTTAAGTTTAGTCATATTACTACTTTTTCCTCCTTAATTTAAAGTTTTTTGTATATTTTTATTTAGTCCAAATTTCATGAAATTATTTAATCCTCGTGATAATTACACACGCATGTGTCACCTGTGGTTGCAAGTATGAACAAAGCTAGAAATTAAGGAGAAAATGTGAGATAGAGAAAGTAACAATTTGTAACTTATTTAAAAATGACTTATAAGTCATTCTTAATAAGTTGAATTGACCAAATATAATGTCTATTTTGCCCTTCTTCTATTTTGCTAAATTATATCTCTACCCCCTTCAACCTAAATAACCTGAAATATTGAGCCTAGATTTGAATGGGTGTGTAGGGCATTGGACAAGTCAAGACTGAATAAAGGTGAAATTAGGATGCAAAGCTATTGTATATTTGTATGGATTATTAAGTTGCAAGTTTTTGAAAGCAATTAAGAAATGATAAATACTAGTACTGATAACTAGTAGCACTACTTTCCATCAATTTGTTCATCTGGACAACAATGAACTGAAGTCTTAATTAGAAGATTTTCACCCTCATTGGGCAGCTTAAATTCTTTGGATAAATCCATATATATATTGTGATGCATTTATGTACTTGAGATAACATGGATAAATGTCAATTAAACTTCTTTCTATAACATGTAAAAAGAAGTTTTGAGTCGTAATACGTGCTGACTGGACGGACACATAACAAATTTAAACGAAATCCGTGAACTTGAAACATTTCGAATTGAGTTTTATTTTTGCGCTAAAATCATAACAATAATTATAATTTTTTTTTGGAAGCACTATTAATTTTCACATATATTTTTTATTTTAGTAAGCTAGAGTTTTGGTGACTACATATGCATGCAATATATTTTCATTTATTTTATTAAAATATTTATGTCATTTCATCTTAAAATTGCATAGTACAAGTTTTATGCTGAAATAATACTAGTACCCTTAACAAAGTAAAAGGGCAAAAAAAAAGGCTGCCCATACAGTTTTTAATAGTAATTTGAAAAATAATATAAAGCAAAAATAAATAAATTCACCAAAAGTTGTAACATTTTGTGGCAAGATACGGGAAACCATTTCTCTCTTTTTTCCCCTTTAATAATATAAATAAGGGACTGATATTTTGATATTTCCATCCGTATGAAAAAAGTCTCTTATAATCTTCGCAGTTGCTAGTTTTGAGCGGGAAACCACTGACTGAAAATAACTACCATCTGGGAAAGAGATAACAAGAGAGATAAATCGTCTCAAATAGAGAGAGAGAGAGAGAGAGAGAGAGAAGAGAAACTCTGTCGAGCTCAAAGTTCTTAGGTAAGTACTCTTTCATTACAATTGTATGATTTTCTAAGTGCACGCAATATGTTCGTCACAATGCCTTAAAGGGAGATAGTTTGTTATATTTGTTTTATTCTTTTTATTAGTTGTAGACTTGTAGTTTCTGTATGTTTGGGCTTAAATTAGTTTGTATTTGATCCAGTGAATCGACGAAAATTTAATCCTTCCAATTTGTTCTGCAGTTGTGCTTTATTGAATTGCAAAAAGGCAATTTTTGTCAAAATGAGCTGGTCTTATTGTAACAATCTATGTCCTTCAACCTCTAATATTCTTGTGACTACTGATGGTTCTAAGATTTTCCAGAGGCCCAAATTTTCCTATCCGGTATGTTTTCCTGTTCTAATATATACCCTTGTTTAAGATAAACGAGTTATGTATTGCCTCAGTTCCAAAATATAAGGCTATTGATCTTAAATTTTGGAACCATGGGCGTATGTTTTTGTCTTTTTACCTTGACTCAAGGCTTAGAAGCAACCTATTCGGACCAGATATGTATGTTTTAGTGAGGATTCACTTAACATTTTGTACTACAAGGATAGTCGTTGTTTAATATGATCTCTCATCATACTATGAAAGTTGAACATTAATAGGGGACACGAGTATATAATGGCACGGACAGTTTGACATTGTAGAAGTGTTTGTGCTTTTGAGCTTTACTGAAATATTGAAAATCTAATTAAGATGAACAAATTTTACTTTTGAGATCACACTTAATGATTTATGCTTATTACTTTATGTAAGCACCTGTCTGCAACTTTTTTGTATCTTTCATTATGCTTTGGATCTCATTGATAGGAAAGTTATGCAATCTTTATGTCTGACAATTTATCTGATAGCAGTGTCAGAAGCAAAAAAGAGGGTTGCACGAGTCCGCCAGGAAAACAAAGGTTCACGCTTATTATGGCCTGAAAACCCCACCTTATAAACTTGTAAGTTAACTTGTGTATATATATCTTCTGCACTGAAAATATTACTGTCAAAAAAGAGAAAGTTGACCGCCTATTCTTTATTATTTCTTTTCGAAAAAAGTACCAAGAGATCCAAGTCAAAGGGGGAAAAAGATAACTTGTGTTTCCTGTTGCTCCAAATTCGTATCATTTCTCTTAGTTAAATCTTCCCCTCTTATGAATCTGAGTTTTGCTTACTCTATTATGCCTTTAGAGTGCACTCATGAGTCATAATGATCAGGTTTTAACTTTTTAAAAAATATATTGTTATTTTCCTTGTCGTATCTTATAAGTTTATTTCCTTCTATCCCAGATCTTAGACATTGTTATGTACTTTGTTTCTTTCCCCTTATCATTTTGAGTATCTCGTTATTATTTTTTGAATTTTTTTCCCTAATATTACCAATTGGATCTCCTAAAAAAGAAAAATTAATCAATCTGTTGGCATTCAATTTAAGCCATTTTGAGTTTTTTTTTGGGGTGTGTGCCAACTTTTAAGGATAAAGAAAATGGGCTTTCTCATAGTAATTGCTGAGGAAAAATCATAGTCTGGAGTTGAGTTGCCTAATATTTCAGAAAGACTATACTAACAATTGCTATTATATTTCCAGATTAGCTGAATTGTAGAATGTTACATGATTTAATTTGTTAGTTGTACCATTTAAATCTCGTTATATTATAACAATATGTAGCTCTTCAAAAATCATAGCCTCTTGATTTTAATTTATCATGGCCTTCCGCATTTGCAGGATGCTCTAGAACCATATATGAGCCAGAGGACACTTGAGAAGCACTGGGGAGAGCATCATCGTGGTTATTTGGAAGGTCTCAACAAACAGTTGGAGAAGAACGACATACTATATGGATACACCATGGATGAACTTATCAAACTGACATATAACAATGGCAATCCATTACCTGAATTCAACAGTGCTGCCCAGGTATGTCTAAGTCATTGGTAGTTGTGTCTTGATCAGATCATCTTGCATTTCTGAATATTCTTTCTGGTGCCTTTTATTATTTAACAAATAATGTAATAACGTTTGACATGATTTTTGGTAACCTCATTGATATTTATACGATTCTACTCCATTCGTTTGAAAGACATAGTGAAGACAAAAGATCTATCTTTGGTCATCTTTTTTAACTTCTGAAGGCTAGTCGCTTTTCTACATTTTTCTTTCCTCCATGTGTGTGTGCGTGGGTGTGCATATCGATGTTATTATTTACATTATTATGTATATTTCTTCTTGTCATTCTTTATCTGGAGACGAAAACTAAACGTGTCTTCCATCATATCCATTAAATTTTAATCTCGTTTTCAGCTATATCTTGGACCTGCTTTTACAGGTATGGAATCATGATTTCTTTTGGGAATCGATGCAACCAGGAGGTGGTCACCAGCCCATATTGGGTCTACTTCAGCAGATTGAAAAGGACTTTGGTTCTTTCACCAATTTCAGGGAGAAGTTTATAGAAGCAGCCCGTACACTATTTGGCTGTGGTTGGGTTTGGCTTGTTCGTAAGTTTCAACTAAAGTAAATATGCTTCCGAGTTCATGTTTTTACTAAACAGTTTTCTATTCACAACTCAGCTTCTTTCTCATACTACCAGAGAGTTTCTCGTTGGTTTGATATATAACGTATATCTCGGTATCACATTAAAGTTCAGACTGAACTTTTGTTTGTATCCAAATATGATGGTGGAAATGAGTTCAATCCATTGGCTGTATAATGGACTGGTGGATGCTCGAATTCAACCATGGCTTCATGGTTGTTTAGTTTGTAAGAAAATTTATACTAATATTATATATATATAATATTGTATATATATATATATATTAAAGAAATTGGACTTCTTGAAATCTCTAGGCTTTAGCAAATGACTTTTCACTACATGACAAGTGAATAGGGATTTTATGTAAGAGGTGATAGATGAGTTCATAGGAACCGAAGCTTTTTGACCTAGGATGTCTGCACCTCGTTATGCTTTTTGGATAGGATAGAAATGGCCACTAATTAATTGTGGTATGCGGTTTTTCTCTAACTCTGATTTCTGCTTTTGATACATCCAGACCATGTTTGGGTGCACTGGGTGGTTTGCTTGGAGTCCAGGGGATAATATTTGGTGTTATTGTAAATATTGTGATTGAAAAAAAAAAGAGTTGGATTTTGCTTCAACACTCTAGTCTACTTGACTTGAGTGGTGGTGAATTGGCATGTGGCATGTGACGTGAGGACGCTTCCTGGTGAAATGAAGGAGAATGTTTGGAGACCTTATCATCTGTTAAATTTATTTATTGGAAAATTATCACCCATTTTAACATGTTCCCATCACCAACTTGGGTTTTAAATTTGAAAGCCCTTGCACACAACAATAAGATAGGTGTTAGTTAACCGTGAAAGTTGCAGAGATAAGGAGATGGGATATGTTTACTTACTCTTGGTAGTAATAAGTTTAATATTAGTACCAGGCTTTAATTTGCTTTGATGAACTTTATATATTACCATGTAATTTTCATTGCTTGATGTTTCAGTAAAGAGGAATGAGAAACGACTTGCAGTAGTTAAAACATCAAATGCCATAAACCCGTTAGTGTGGGATGACATTGTAAGTCGGAGAAAAAACCAGCACCAAGTTTATTTACTCTGCACAACTATATCATTGATGATCGATGAACATTCCACTAATATTTGTGTTTTATTTTTGCAGCCTCTCATCAGTTTGGATATGTGGGAGGTATGCTCTCTCTCTCTCTCACACACACAGGTGTTTTTTCTGAATTTTAGAAATCAGAATATGGTGCTGATGCTTGTGTTCTTGTTCTTTTCTTTTCTTTTTTGCATGTTTTTCAGCATTCTTATTATTTGGATTACCAGGTACTTCATTGTTACTTACTACACTTGCATCGTTTTCCAGTGAATTCTTTACCAATTGATTATCGTAATACTTTCTTTTCTCCTCCAACAGAATGACAAAGGGAAGTATGCTAATGTTTTCATGAACCACCTTGTTTCTTGGAATGCGGCAATGGCACGTATGGTTCGTGCACAGGCTTTTGTGAATTTAGGCGAACCCAAAATTCCTATCGCCTGAGAATTTTCTACATTCTGTTGTGAATTTTAAGCGTCCTTGGGTGTGTGTAGTCTAGAAACTAGTTAAGTTAGGTTGATCCAAATCTTAGCAACACAATTAAGGCATATTTATATTATTAACACTTTCTGGGCTAATAGCCCGCCGTGCGAGTCCCCCACTGGGGGCTGTTATGCCAAAAAGGAGAGAAACCCTAAACTCATCCCTCTCCACTCGATGCCGGAACCGGTGCTCAGACAGGATCCGTAGTCAATGCCAGATCTAGAGCCTCTTTTTTTCAAGTGCTATAAGGTTAGAAACAAAGACCGGAAATGGATTACCTACTCTCAACGCAACATGTTTAAACTAGCTGGTTGATAAATTCTCAATAACTCCGACTAATCTTAAATACAATTCAAATCTTGTCAAACGACAAAATGCAATAATTTTTTCTTTGTCCCCAAAAACGAACAATTTGTTGTAGTCTACATAAATTAAAAAACTTACATTAACGGTTGAGAAAATCTTTAAAGAAAATATTGAATGTTGATTTGTATTAAAATTGAATTTTAAAGCTTTTCTTGATTGTACACGAGATTTTTCAAACCCTATATAATAATTAACGAGGAGAAAATCTCCTCCTGTCTAGCAAATATTTCTTCCGTCCCAGGATAAAAGTTATGGTGGACTTTTCATGCATATTAAGAAGATGAATAAAATGACAAAATTACTTATAATAATGTCATTAAATATGGAGAGAGAATTACAATAAGAAAAATATGAGATATTTAATGTTACGGGTATAATAGAAAAATATGTGTAAAAGTTTGGTTATTAAAGGAAAGTAGACATTTAACATGGGACTATCTAAAATCGTAATAAGGACTTTTATCATGGGACGAAGGGAGTATTTTTTTTAATAAAGAGTAATATGTGGATCCTACCATTAAAATTACTTGTATGCTTCTTTTTTTTTTTTGTGAAATAATCTAGAAAAGACTAAAATATACTACTAAATTTGTAAAATCTATTACAATTCATGAAAAGATTTCTAGTGACGAAAGAACACAAACATAATCTTTTCAAGCAATTAACAAATGAAGAAAATGAATTGCTAGTAAACACCATAATTATTAATGAAATACACACATTAAAAATATAATAAAATTTGCATATTTGACCAACTCTTCAATACGAGAATATGCCTCCAATAATCATATCATGCAAATCCTTGCACCCAAAAAAAATTACATGTTCTTGCAAGGTTGCATACTTGCACCTCCGTTATTCCGTATTTACACCTACCCAAGTATTATATGCTACTCCCTCCATTTCATGGAAAAAGTCCTATATGCCAATTTTGTTTCAAAAAAAAAAATTCATTTATTTTATTTTAGTACGTAATAAAATAATATCATCAAGTTTATCGTCATAATTTCAATACTATGTCATCACTACTAAACTAAACGCTCAATAAACTTATAGATAAACTTGGAACAAAAATATATTTTTAAATTTTAAAAGAGTTAAATGCACTTTGTATCCTTAAGTTTATCTCCTATACTTCAAAACGTCACACTTTGCATCCCACATTTTTAGCAAATCGGCACGTAACACTCTCTGACCCAAAATCTGTCACTAATAGTAA
Source organism: Panax quinquefolius (assembly GCA_020205615.1). Taxonomy (NCBI): domain Eukaryota; kingdom Viridiplantae; phylum Streptophyta; class Magnoliopsida; order Apiales; family Araliaceae; genus Panax; species Panax quinquefolius. Next base: position 23,580,706 of record CM035162.1, read on the forward strand.
CGGGATTAGTGTTTAAAAGTGACTGCTTTTTCACTTTTAGCGATAAATTTTGGGCTAGAAAATGTTATGTGCCGGTTTGTTAAAAGAGTAAGATGCAAAGTGTTACGTTTTGAAGTATAAGATATAATATGCAAAATACAGTAAACATGGGGATCAACGTGCATTTAACTTTTTTTTAAAATTTGTAAATTATATTCTTTTTATAGAACGGTATTGAGTTCTTCTATGCGGATATGATAATGAAGGTTAAAATACAAATAAATAAAATTATAAATATTCATGTCCAATTATCAATTATCATGTACGCATAGAATTTTTGAACGTTATTAGGTATTTGTTGTTTACTTATTTAGTCATTCTTTGATTCAGACATCAACGGGATATGGCTAATGGCTTGTGAATAAAAGTTATAAATTATGTACGCATATTGATTCAAATCTTGGGAATATATTACAAAGAGGTAGGGTGAGAAGTATCTCGAGTTGATAATACCTTACTTAAATTCTACTTAAAACTTTTTAAAGATGCTTAAATTTGTACTTCAATTCGAATACAATTTTATAATCTTTAACTCTTCAAACTAGACCCATGTAAAAAATTAATGAGATGATATTATCAGTCTTGATCAATTAATAGACACGTACAAAAAATATAAAAATATCTTCTATGTGACGCCCCCAAAATTAGGTATACGTCACCCATCTTGGGTCGCCACTTACATAGTATAAAATTCAAATACAACTTAATAATACAACTGTCGTGTTCAATACGACAAAACATAAACTGTGAGTTTGAATACAAATATTGTATACTAGAGATTATACAAACTCAAAAGGAGTCCTTATTACAATTATTATTACACTATTTCACGTAATAGTGAGGACTACTAATGCTATCATCTCGTCCACACTCCCGCTCCCCGACTAGTCCTCGCTACGTTCTCATTTCACAAGAGAACAATAAAAGTAAAAGGGTGAGCTCAACTAGCCTGTAAGAAAAATATTATGACTAAGATAATGCGAGAATATATTATCGTTAGCCTTCAATGATATTAAACCGATACAATATAACAACCATCAAGTTTAAGCTGCATCGGAACAAGCAATCCATTAAAAGAGTCAAGTAGAGAATAAAATCTACTATCTTTTATGATTTAGAAGGTTTTTCATCACTTTTATCGTTGACTCACGAAATAAATAATTCATATCATCGAATCACCCACGCACTACTACCAAGGATATTCTTTAAGTATCACGACCACAATTATCCATGCACTACAAAAGCCAAGAATATTTGTGTATTCATTAATGGTCATGATCATGCCAACAACTCGTCCATCAATGCACTACGGGCCAACGAGGACTTTTACCACATCATTTGTAACATTACGGTCATGATTACAATCGAATAATCCTCGTCATAATCATACCAAGTCCATCTACGCACTATAGGCCATGATGACTTTCAACAAAATATAAACATGAGGATAATGACAATGATATAAGAATTCAATAAAACAAGTTCAAGAATTATTTTATCCAGAACTAATAATGTCCAAATTGTCAACATGATCTTCTTTATAGAGTAAAATTCAAGAATGCTCGTAAGAATATTTCCACGAAAAGATATCGGATGAAGCCTTGAAATATCGAGGATATTCCACTAATTTCATGGAGTATAAAGTCAAAACTTTAACCAACCGAGTATAATAAGGAATAGAATAACAAAAGAAATCACCGGGCATGAGATATACCGCATACGCAAAGTTATTCCAACGTAATAATAAATAACGGAATCAGTCCCACAGAAAAACGCATGAATGTGATATTCCAATGAAATAATAAAGATGGAATCGGTCCCCGTAGAAACGCATGCATGTGGATATTCCAACAGAATAATAAAGATTTTAACCAAGCCCGCCAGAAACGCATGATGTGATGTTCCAATGAATGATAAAGAATGGAATAACAGAAGTTCTCTTCATAGATAAGAAAGAAATAATACTCCCTACCTTGAAAAAACTGGATACTGAAATAGTGAGTAGCAGATTTCTCTTTTTCTTTCTCTCTATAATAATCGCTCTAAAGCTTTTGTGAATTGGTGAGAAATGAAGGAAGAATGAGCTTCTATTTATAGGAAAATATAGTTTCGATAATTGCACGTTTTGGGGCTCGAAAATTACAGTACAATACCTCCAACTTTTCTTTTATTTTTAATTTAGTCCTGCAAGTATTATCAATCTTGCACCAACTCCCCTAATAGTAAATAATGTGAATCAATAGTTCAATCATGTGAATCAATAGTATAATCATGTGAAAAAATACGAATTACAGTATAGTACCTCCATTTATACCTCAATTTTTAACTTAGTCATGCAAGTATTATCAATCTTGCACCAACTCCCCTAATAGTTAATAATGTTATTCAATAGTACACATATGTGAACAAATAGTTATATAAGCATGTGAATTAGTAGCAATTAATTACTCATTTATCCGATAAATTACTCGATTTATCAATATAACCCCTAGACATCAATTATCATCGGAATAAATGTCGATTTTCACTAACACAAAAAATTCCAACATAATGAAACTATTTTTATCAAAAATATAAATTTTGAAATTTCGAAGTTTGACTTTTCCCGAAAAGTCAACTGTTGACTTTTTGACCAAATAGTGAATACCGAAAATTTTTGTGTTTATAGACTATTTTTATTAATTTCGTCATTCCGGACTCAAATATCATGTCCGCGTCTCCAAATTCAACTCCGAACAACATTCATCATTAATATTATAACTCACAATATTTATCAACCAGTCGTTCCTGTGAAAGAGGGGCTTTCCAATAAGGATTTCTCCTATCATGCCGAATTAGGTGACCAAACCTCTCATTGACAGAACTTCTAGACATTGTAAATATTGCAATTTATAATATGAATAACTTTGTCGTATCAAGTATTGATTTAATAAAAAACATTTTATACAGATGATACTGTGACAATAATTGAATCAATAATATGATAGATATGATGCATCAATTACTGTAGCAATAATTGAGTATAACTGAGTGACTTCTCATGTAAGCATCAATAATCAATACCGTGTGCTACTATGCAACCAAGCATATTACTGTACTTTTAACACCGAGTGTTTCAACAGTTAACGGTAAAACTTCCGTCGTTATTTTCATAAAGTATTTTTGTCGCTTTCTCAATCCGATGATAATTCCGTTATGGGGTCCACCAATGATTGTCTTGTTGTACGAATATTTCTGTTAAAACGAATATTCCCCATCAATCGAATATTATATAACAACTTGTGTACTTTTCAAAATTTATAAAAATTACCCACAACTATAACATTATATCAAATCCACACCATAATATTCAAAAATATATTTTGAGAAAATTTAATCTTTATTCAAAAAGTTGGGGTCTTACATTCTACTTGTCAAAGAACGTGGAGAATTTAATTATAAAATACAATATACTAAATAAATCGAGTATATATACGAATAAGTATCAATAAACTTAAGAGTAAAGATCATTGATGTATGAGAAAATCGATACTTTAAATAAATGAGCAAACAATAGACTGCTCAAATTTGACATCAAAATGAATTCGAATTCGACACATTTAACACATTTAAGTATCGAATCCGAATCTCGCTCGAATTTTTCAAGTCTATTTCAAACATTTAAGTATCGAACTCGAATCTCACTCGAATTTTTCCAAGTCTATTTCAAACGTGGTTCAAACCATTCGGGTTCATTTTCAGCCTTACAAATAGGACTTTTAGCTAAGATGTGTTAGAAGTGTTATGAATAGTTATATTATGGATGTCCATTCATTTTCTATAACCTATATATTAGTACATTGATGAGCTATTCATTCTCCCTATTTAAGTCTGTATTTCTTTCATCTTCTATCTTTGTTCATGTATTTGTGAAGCCTATAAATAAAGGCTCACTATCCATGTATTTGAGTACTTGAAGAATATTAGAAAATCTCACTTCTTATATATAATCTTCTTATGTTCTCTCTAAAATTATAATACGTTATCAGCACGAATTGCTCCTTATTTTTATCTTGAAGATAATCATATTTTGTTTGTAGCAGAAGAAGGTATAACTTTGTCTCTTTATACATATAATATATGTTTTGTCTCTTATAATGATAATGAATGTGTGAAGCTCACGCAAAATTCTGTTTCTCTGATAAATAACATATCCTACTTAATCCACTTTATATTGTAGTGTGAAAATTTGAGGCTCTATTTTTGTGAGTCATGAAGCATTTGCAGATGATTTCAGCCTTTTCAGGCAGAACCAAACAGGAAGAATGGAAAAGAATATTTTTATTTGCTTAGAAACTTGACTGTCTCTTGAATTATTTTTTTGCAGTGTATGTTAGCTTTCACATTTTTCTATGGTGTATGTTGAACTGTGTGCTACACTCTTCAATGCTTTCTGCTATTTTGGCACATATATTAGCATAGTAGAGAAAAACATTAGTAATAAGTCATCCAAGTCATATCATTCTGGAGGATTATTTATTTATTTATTTTACTAGCTTTTTCTCCATTATATATATATATAAAAAATTAATTCCAGATGTTATTAATTCTTACCTGTGATAGGCAACATAGTTCACTTTATTCATACGTACACGCACATTAGTTGTATTCTGTCACTTGCTTATTGTTCTACACAACTATATTACTTTAGATACTACCTATGGTTCAATTGCGTATTATATGCGTTGTTGGTTTTACAATTTGTTTCACGATCACTATTATGAAAATTCAACATAATTATTTACTATGCATTCATTTAAATCTTTATGTTTATTACTATTTAAATGTTAAGCATTATAGCTTGTACAACAATGTTTACTAATTAATATTATTAACCACACTGCTATGTTACAAAAAGCTTATGTGTAAGCTTTTACTAGCTTCAAGTATTAGTCTTTACCTATGTTAATTATCAAAGAGGTTACAACTATTCGACAAATTACTGTGCTTAAAGTATTATGTTAATTATGTTCTGTATTTAATTTATTTTTAGAATATTTTTTTCTAACTTGTTAATCATATTTGTGATAGTTCATAATGTCAAACATTGCTAAACTCGAATTTGGGGCTCTTGACATTACTGGAAAGAATTATTTATCATGGGTGTTAGATCTTTCAAATTCATCTAGATGCAAAAAAGGTCTTGGTGATACTATCAAAGAAGGAAACAAAACATCTAGTCAAGATAAGGCCAAAACGATGATATTTCTTTGTCATCACCTCCATGAGGGACTTAAAATTGAATATTTGACTGTTAAAGATCCACTTATCCTTTGGAACAATCTAAAGAAAAGATACGACCATCAGAAAACTGTAATACTTCCTAAAGCTCATTATGATTGGATGCATCTAAGATTACAAGATTTTAAATCTGTAAGTGATTATAACTCAGCTATGTTTAGAATCAGTTCTAAATTACAATTATGTGGAGAAATGATCACTGATGCAGATATGTTAGAAAAAATATTCTCCACCTTTCACGCATCTAATATGCTCATCTGAACTGATTTCATGCCTCCTTGTGGCTGAGCAAAACAATGAACTATTGATGAAAAATCATGAGGCCCGTCCAACTGGATCTGCTCCATTCTCTGCAGTGAATGTCGTAACATATAATGGAAAAAACAGAGGTCACGCCAGTAGTCGTGGACGTGGTCATGGACGTGGACGTGGTCGAAATAATCATCGTGGTGTCATTTCCCAAACACATATACCCACCAGAAGTGGGAATATAAGGATGGAAAACGCGAAAAATGTGATAAAGATAAAAATACCATAGAGAATTTGTGTTATCATTGTGGAGGTAAAGGCCACTGGTCTCGTACCTGTCGTACACCAAAACATCTTGTTGAGCTCTATCAACAATCACTAAAAGATAAAGGGAAGAAGATAGAGACAAATTTGCTAGTGAGGATGGAAAAGATGAGACAAATCTCAATTTTTCTAGTAAGGATGAAAAAGATGAGACAAATCTTGATTCTGGAAATGATGATTTTAATTATGGTTGTGTTGATACCACTCATCTAGATGTTACTGATTTTTTCTCAAATCCTGAAGAAAAAATTGACTTCTTGTTTGGTGATGAGAGTGTCCAAATATAAAATTTTTAGATGATGCTTTGATGTTATTGGACTTTATTTTAAGCATTAATAAAATTCTAATTATTATGTTTTTATCATGTTTAACTGCTTTTCTTATGATTAGTTATATATGGGATATTTTATTAATCTGATTATATATTTCTTATTTTCATTGAATAACATAGATACTCTCTTGATTCGATTTGCAATGAATGGTGGAGATATATGTCTCGCAGACAGTGTCACTACGCACACTATATTACAGAATAAGAAATATTTTTCTTCTTTCATAATGCAAAAGGCCAATGTTAGTACTATATCGGGTAGTGCAAAATTGATAGAAGGCTCCGAAAGAGCTAACATTTTCTTTCCTGGAGGAACAAAACTTGAAATTGATGAAACATTAAATTCTCCCAGGTCTCAAAAAAATTTATTGAGTTTTAAGGATATCCGCCGAAATGGGTATCATATTGAGACAACATGTGAAGGAAAGATTGAGTATCTTCACATTACGAGTATAATCTCGGGTAATAAAAGTGTATTAGAAAAATTACTAGCTTTTTCCTCTTGTTTGTACTACACGAGAATTAGAACAATTGAAACAAATGTGGTTATTAATAAAACACGATAACTTTGTTGTTTGGCATGAACGGTTAGGCCATCCTGGATCGATAATAATGCGAAGAATAATTGAGAATTCATGTGGACATCCATTGGAGAACCAGCAGATTCTTCAATCGAATGATTTACCATGTGCTGCTTGTTTTCAAGGCAAGTTAATTGTTCGGCCATCACCGGCTAAGATAGGGACTGAATCCCTTACTTTTCTGGAACGAATACAAGGTGATATATGTGGACCAATTCATCCACCATGTGGACCTTTTAGATATTTTATAGTTTTAATTGATGCATCAACAAGGTGGTCATATGTATCTCTATTATCAACTCGCAACCTGGCGTTTGGGAGGTTACTTGCTCAATTAATCAGATTACGAGCACATTTTCCAGATTATCCCATCAAAAAAATTCGTATTGACAATGTTGGTGAATTTACTTACCAAACTTTCAATGATTATTGTATGTCTATTGGGATAAGTGTTGAACATCATGTAGCACATGTTCACACACAAAATGGCCTTGCAGAATAATTGATTAAGCGACTTCAATTGATTGCAAGACCATTACTAATGAGATCAAAACTTCCAATTTCTGCTTGGGGTCATGCTATTTTACATGCGACAACACTAATTCGCATCAGACCAACAAGTTATCATAAGTACTCTCCTTTACAATTGATTTTTGGTCAAGAACCAAATATTTCTCAACTAAGAATTTTTGGTTGTGCTGTATATGTTCCAATTCCTCCACCACAACGTACTAAGATGGGACCTCAAAGGAGGTTAGGAATATATGTTGGATATGAATCCCCATCTATAATTAAATATTTAGAACCATCAACAGGGGATTTATTTACAGCTAGATTCGCTGATTGTCATTTTGATGAATCAGTATTCCCAATATTAGGGGGAGAAAATAGGCAGCTGGAAAAAGTGATAAGCTGGAATGAATTATCATTGTCTCATTTTGATCCTCGTACAAAACAATGTGAACTAGAAGTTCGAAGATAATTCATTTACAAAGTTTAGCAAATCAATTGCGGATGCATTTTCCACCCCAAAGAGTGTAACAAAGTCACATATACCAAATTGTTAATGCTCCAATTAAAATTGATGTCCCAAAGAGACAACCTCTTGTTGCCAATGAATCTAAAGCACGCTTGAAGCGTGGTAGACCAAATGGTTCCAAAGATAAGAATCCTCGTATGAGAAAAGGAACAAAGATTCAAGATGGTGCACGACGAGGAAATTGTAACTCCGTAAGAGTCTACGGAAAAACCTCTAGACATGACTAATATTACAGCCCAAAAGACAATCAGTACACAAATCATTGAAAATGAAGAGATCTCGATAAATTATGTCATGTCCAGAAAAATATGGAACCGAAATGAAATTGATGTCGATAATGTTTTTTCATACAATATAGCGCTAGATGTTGTAAAAATGACGAGGATTTTGAACCAAGGTCTATTGAGGAATGCATGCATAGAATTGATTGGCCAAAATGGAAAGACGCAATTGAGGCAGAATTGAAATCTCTTGAAAAGAGAAATATTTTTGGACCAGTAGTCCGTACACCTGATGGTGTAAAACCAGTGGGGTACAAATGAGTTTTTGTTCGAAAACGAAATGAAAAGGGTGAAATTGTGCGACATAAAGCACAACTAGTTGCGCAAGGATTTTCACAAAGACCTGGTATTGATTATGAAGAGACATACTCTCATGTGATGGATGTGACTACTTTTCGATTCCTAATCAGTCTGGCAATAAAAGAAGGACTTTACTTGCGTCTAATGGATGTCGTTACAGCATATTTGTATGGCCCACTTGATAATAAAATTTATATGAAACTCCCAGAAGGATTTAAATTGCCAGAAGCATGTAAATTCGGTTCTCGAGAACGATGATTTCGATCAAATTAAATAGATCTCTATATGGATTAAAACAATCCGGTCGCATGTGGTATAACCGTCTTAGTGAATATTTGTTAAAGGAGGGATATATGTAAGACCCCGAATTTTATGAAATAAAAGTATTCAATTTTTCTATTCAGTAAATGGTTAAATTGATAAAAGTTAAAGTTAAGGGTGATATATGAAATTTTTTTTCAAAATACGCAAGGGGGTATAAAGTATTCATTGTTGTCGGGGAATATTCGTTTGGTCGTGGAATATTCTTTCATCGGAGAGAATATTCGCATTTACGGCGCCACAGCTCATTTCAGGGCCCCATAATGTAATAACCGCCGGATGGAGAAAACGACAAATTTGAGTTTTATAAATAACTACGTAATCGTTCAAGAATTAACACCGCTGAATACCCTTTAAAAAGTAAAAGTAATACGCGTTGTTGCATAAAGAAGACACTACCAGTATTGCATGATTTTTTTCAATTATTGATTCTTACGTAAGAAGGCACTACTCAATAATTTTCACGAGAGTTATTGTTCAATATTTTATTTTATTGATTCAATAATTGCTTTGCGTTGATATTTTATATTATTGTTGTTCAATAATTGTCACCGCACATTATCTCTCCATTATCGGATCAATAATTCATATTATTTGAATAATATTATTAGATAGCATTATTGGCAATGTCTAGAAAGTTACATCAAGGAGAGGTTTGGTCACCTAATTGCCATGAGTAAGGAGAAATCCTTATCTGAAAGCCCCTCTTTCCTCGAACTACCGGTTGTCATAAATGTGATTCTCGTAATATTATTTGTGAATAATTAATTATTGATTCATATGATAAGAAAATATTTATTTGATGTGGATATAAATGATGGATTTATTTATGTGGTTATAAGTGAAGGAATTAATGATGAGGTGTTTTATCAGTATTTGTCGAAATGGAGAACAAAATATGGGATTTTCAGAAAAATTAGTTTATTACTTGATTTTGTAAAATCCATAACTCTTTAATGTATAATGAGTTAAGAGATGAGCCATATATCAAAAGAAAGCCCTAGAAGTAAGCTAATCAGAAATTTGAATCACCCAAAAATTCTTTGTAGATATTTCGTGGTGAAATTTTGAATGAAACTGGTCCAAGGACTAATAGTCCAAAAAATCAGTGTTCTTCAGCTATATTGCGTGAGTTATAAATTTTGATCCGACCGTTGGATCGTTGTAATTTTTGGATATGTTATACATACATAAGTTGAGTATATGTCCACAAATTTTGAACCGTTAAAATGAACGAATGATTTGTTATGAATTTTAAGAGGTGACTGATTCGAAATTAGGTTTATAATTGATTTTGGTGGAAAATTCTAGAATTGAGTGGGCCCCACTTGTGGTTGGTGAAGAAATGTGCTGAATTTTATTTCAAATGTGGTGGGTGGGAATAGTAGCGGTAAAGCCATCGGGTTCTTGAGTTAAGTCCCTTTGCGTCTTAACATTTTCCCTATAAATAGAGGGCTAAGTTAGAATTGAAAATCACACCGTAAACAAAGTTTTCTCTTTCTCTCTCTAGATTATTGAGTGTAATTTGTGAGTATTTAGATACTTGGTGAGTTGATATTCATCGATGCAAGTTTCCTTCAAATATATCCGATATCCTGTCGTAAGTCTTTGCTTTTTTGAGGTAAGGGATAGTAAGGGATATTATTTTTTTTGTAATGATATTATTTCTTCAATATCATTATCTTTGAAATGTTGATCTGAAGTTTTTATCAAATTTGGAACTTTTCATGCTCGGGGTTACTATTCATGAATTACTATTCATGAGTTACTATTCACGAAGTTACTATTCATGAGTTACTATTCACGAGTTACTATTCACAAGTACTATTCATGAAGCGTGAAGATGTTTTTTTGTGGAATTTCTATCTTTTGGTGTTTGAGTTACTATTCACGATACGGCAGACTATTCACGATACTGCACTATTCACGAATCATTTGGCACTATTCACCTAGAAAAATGAAAATTTTTCTTTTCGCTCTAAAATATCTATTTTGGATACTAGCTTTGATTGTATCCATGTTTTGATCATTCTTGAATTTTACACCACTATGATTATTTTTGAGGTATTTTTGGGCGTGGATAAAATCAATGCAAAGATGAACAGTGTTTAAATGAACACGACCAATCGATGAATATCTTTAGCCATGAAGGCAAAAGATGAATTATTGATGAATATCTTTTGCTCAGAATGCAAAGATGACCATTGTTGTTGAATATCTTTAGCCAATGAGTGCAAAGATGAATTATTGATGAATATCTTTTGCTCGTAATGCAAAAGATGACTGTTGTTGAATATCTTTAAATTTCAGAGTGCAAAGATGAATTATTGATGAATATCTTTTGCTCGAAATGCAAAGATGGCTCATTGTTGAATATCTTTAAATTTGTAGTGCAAAGATGAATTATTAATGAATATCTTTGGCTTGTAATGCAAAGATGACCGTTGTTGAATATCTTTACTTTTCAGAGTGCAAAGATGAATTATTGATGAATATCTTTGGCTTGTAATGCAAAGATGACCCGTTGTTGAATATCTTTAGCACTTGTAGTGTAAAGATGAATCGTTGATGAATATCTTTGGCCCGTGCAAAGATGAATTTATTAGTATGATTATGAATGAGAACTGTGATTTGGTATAACCATGATCTTTGATGTTTCGTAAAGACAAGTGATGAAAGTTATCTTTGTCTTGGATGAGGAAAGGAATTTAGAACTACAATTACGATTATGAGTTATACACGTGATTGTGGATGCGAATTGTTGATTGATGTTACGGGATAAAACATTGTTGGTGGATTTTAAACATGGAGAAGATAATGACTTTATAGTCTATTCGACTCTTCTAATGGATTGCTCATTCCACCGCAACTATGGTTGAAAAGTTTTATCATCTACCATATGTTCTAAATCTACGATTTATTATTGATGAAGACTATTGATAATTTATTTATCTTTAGTCATAATATTCTTTTATTGAGCTAGTTGTGCTCACCCTTTTGTTTCACAATTCCTTTCGGTGTAATAAAAGTGTATTTGGGTCGAGCGGGGGATAGCGAGGAATAGAGTGGTGGTCTATAGATGTTGAGGGTGAGGTGAATTTAACTTGGAATGGTGTTTTGTCACTATCATACAAGATGTCTAATGATATACAACCTCGTGTTATCATAAGACATGGTTGTGCACATCCACTTCTTTGAGTATATTTACAAGCACTACCTATATAATCTTGGTGTTTGTTTGGAGTATAATACCCAATTAGAGACGGTGGAGATAATGATATGTCAAGAGAAGACTCACCATTGGGAAGAATATGATAGTAATCTTCTCGTTTTTCTTTGGGGTTTATTAGATCAACCAAGGATAATTTCGTGGCCATATGAAATCTACCATAACCTAAAAGCATGGCCTCCCATGTATGAAGGTTTCCTTGAGCACTTCCCAAAGATTCTAATTTCTAAAAGCAGCTTTTGACTATACCTTTATGTAAGGTGTCATTGTAACGTCTTCTGATTTGGTATATATTTGTATCCAAACTCACAAAGACGTATGTGTTGTTGTATTTTGCACGACAATTCTTTGTAATAAAGTTGTAGTTGTTTTTTCTGTACCATGTATTTGGCGACTCAGAATGGGTTGGATGGAATGGACCTATTTTGGGGTTATTACAATATAAGAATGATCCTGTTATCCCATGCATTTTTATAAAGAAATCTAGATTTGAGTTTGTTATTATTGCAGTATATGTTGATGATCTAAATATCAATGGAACTCCTGAAGAGATTTCAAAGGTAGTAGAGTACTTGAAAAGAGAATTTGAAATGAAAGATCTTGGAAAAACAAAATTTTGTCTTGGGTTACATATAGAGCATTTAAAGGATGGTATTCTTGTGCATCAAACATCTTATATAGAGAAGGTGCTAAAACGATTTTATATGGACAAAGCACAACCGTTGAGCACCCAAATGGTTGTGAGGTCACTTGATGTAAATAAAGACCCTTTCCGACCTCGAGAAAATGATGAGGAGATTCTTGGTCTTGAAGTACCATACTTGAGTGCAATTGGAGCACTAATGTATCTTGTTAGTCATACACGACCTGATATATCATTCTCTGTCAACTTATTAGCAAGATATAGCTCTTGTCCAACCCGAAGGCATTGGAATGGGATTAAACATATACTTCGTTACCTACAAGGTACAAAGGATATGGGTTTGTATTTTCCTAACCAACCCAAAACAGATTTGACTGGTTTGACAGATGCAGGGTACTTATCCGATCCTCATAATGCTCGATCGCAAACTGGATATGTATTCACTTGTGGTGGAACCGCCATTTCTTGGCGTTCGATGAAGCAAACTATAGTAGCTACATCTTCTAACCATGCTGAAATTTTGGCAATACATGAGGCTAGTCGTGAATGTGTATGATTAAGGTCTGTAATTCAACACATACGAGGAGCTTGCGGTTTATCTTCAGGAGAAGAAACACCGACGGTCTTATATGAGGATAATACAACATGCATTGTCCAACTCAAGGAAGGATATATTAAAGGTGATAGAACAAAACATATTTCACCAAAGTTCTTTTTCACTCATGACCTTCAGAAGAATGGTGATATAAATGTTCACCAAATCCGTTCAAGTGAAAATTTGGCAGATTTATTAACAAAGGCGCTTCCTACTTCTACATTTGAGAAGCTAGTCCACAAAGTTGGATTGCGTCGACTCAGAGATCTCAAGCGATATAATCATGAGGGGGAGTAATTAAAATTTTTCATAAAGCAATATCTCACAAGTTTTTGAAGAATTATGTACTATTTTTCCTTCACTAGGTTTTTATCCCACAGGATTTTTCCTAGTAAAGTTTTAACAAGGCTATTCTTCAGTAATCGACATCCAAGGAAGAGTGTTATGAATAGTTATATTATGGATGTCCATTCATTTTCTATAACCTACATATTAGTACATTGATGAGCTATTCATTCTCCCTATTTAAGTTTGTATTTCATTCATCATCTATCTTTGTTCATATATGTATTTGTGAAGCCTATAAATAAAGGCTCACTATCCATGTATTTGAGTACTTGAAGAATATTAGAAAATCTCACTTCTTATATATAATCTTGTTATGCTCTCTCTAAAATTATAATAAGAAGCAGATTATTGAATACATTTTTGACTGAAAATTAAATTCTACAATGGCTATTATCTTACAAGGAGGAACCAGCCTGCCCATATTACATTCTGTCGTGAAAATCATAAGCCCAAGAACTATAAACCCACCTCCAAACTCCAAATAGGAGACTAGACTGCCCATATTGAATTTTGTACTCAGAATCATTAGCCTGCAATCTATTAGTCACAGAAATAAAAATGTGAAGTAATATATAATTTCCCAGCTTTGGCATAAAAAAGAGACATTGGGGTATAATTTAAACGGTTTCTGGGTTGGCATAGTGCTATGCATGGATGGGCGCCACAATCATATCGACCCAACGCCTACAAAAACTTCGAAAAAGTAGATGATGGAACTATATTATTCTACACGTAAAAATGACGGTGAGATCTGTGTAAATAGTACAGGTTGTGATTTGTCGTATGGATGTAGGATGAGGCGACGGATGAAAAAAAATTGAGAGAATTTTGAAGAATATCAATTGTATTCATGGTTGCATGCATTCTACGACCAATAGGATCAAGGTATGGGAGGTTCTTCCAACCATTTTGCACGAAATCCTGTTCCCTTGCAATCAGAGCAATATGTTGAACCCTGAAACAGACATGCTTACAAATGTTATAAGATTGTATATAAATGATACTCCCTCCATCATTTATGACTTGAGTACATAAAAAATAAAAAAAAATTGTCCCCTAAAAGATGGCTTAAGTACATTAAAATGCTATAAAAATACTTTTTTGTCCTAAACAATACTTAGGTGGGGTCCACTAATTTGTAGAGAGGATTCCTAGTGTACTATATGTAGGTTCCACCATGTGCAAAAATGGAACTTATTTGATACTCTCCTCTACTTTAAGTTTCTCAATTTGCGTAAAAAGTGTATTTTTAAGTCATCTTTTATGAGACAAGGAGAGCATATTGTAAAGTGTGTAATATAGCCATTGGCATCACTACAAAGAAATGGAAAATGTCACAGTTAATGTAAATTAATTGGCGAGATGGACTCAAGTACTTTACCTTTCCAGCACAAATAACACAGCTTGTGTTTCTTGAAGGGACTTGGCATAACATGTTATCACCAATAATGAAGAAACCTGTGCCGCCACACCATTTACAGTCAACATGCCCGCTTGAATCACAAGAAGAACAAGAAACAGGCCTGGGTTGCTGAATCCACGAGCATGGGAAATTTTAGAAAAGAAAGATGAGACAGTTTAGAATCAGTCCTATTAATGCTACTAAAAGAGATTGCAATAAATTTGTAAAAAGAAGGAAAATATAGTTAAGAATGGAATGGGAAAAACGTAGAGAGCACTACATGAAAATAAAAATTAGAAAAAATCATTTTAAAAAAACAAAAGAAGAAGAAAGAAACTCAGAAAGCATCCTCCCACATATTAAGTTGTGCACATGTATATTTCTTTCCCGTCCAAAATGACAAAAAACATAGCTTTACTATCAACAAGTCGATAAAGAATTTCAAGGAGAAAGAAACTTTGGAGTTTGGCTTTGGAGCTTTCTAACTCTCATTCCCTTTTACCATAAGTTGATTAAAAGCATTACAATGCAAAACAAAATGGCTTGGACGTTAATCCTGTCCAGAGTGCATTCACTCACTCAAGTAAATTCTAGTAGAAGTCATATATATAAGAAAAGTAGTGTAGGTTAGTATCTTTACTTTTCAGCATTCTCTCTATAAATAGTTGTAAGTGAGAATTATTCTCCAAACTTTATGAAATCAGTGAATTAATGAATTGAAGAGAAGCTTGTTTAAGCTTTCTCCTTATTTTCTATCCTTCTTACTCCCAAAATTATCTAATTCTATATATCTGTCTTTGTTCTATCTCAGTTTCTCTCTATCTATCTTCGTTTCTATCTCTATTCTTAGATCAGGTACCAACAGGGGCCTAACACCCAACCGGTTAAATTAGTAATTAAGGTTAATTTGTGGAAGAAGTAACCAATAGGAGTCTCTAGAATTAGCATACTCTATGTGAGTTAGTTATTATGGGGTGTAGGATAAGGAAGTGTAAGTTTAGCTTTATTTTCCAGCAAGAAAGCTCTATTATAAATATGTAGAAGAATGATGTTATTAAATATCCTTGATGAATGAAATGAAATTTGAGACGGACTCATTTGAGCTCTTCTCCCTTCTATGTCTCCCCCTTTTCTGCCTATTCTTGTAACTATTTCTTCTCCTTTTCTGCATTTTTGTAATATTGTTTCCATCTAGCTTAGGCCACAATCTTTCCCTTTTAGTTTGTTCAAGACCTTGAAGTCCTGACAGGATTAATATTCAATTATTTGATGGTCTTAAGACTTCGGCCCCAATATATCACTTTCAGTTAGTTCAAGACCTTGGGGATTTGAAAAGATCACTATACATTATCTAGTGCTGATCTTAAGTATAACAGTTTGACCACGATTACCAAAATTTGTTATGGTAGTAAATTGTGTTTTAATATGAAAGTTCCAAAACATGGTACACTTTTGTTCCAAAATATCAAATGTGGTATCCAAAACTTATTCGCACAATATACTTCATTTTTTATTGCATAAGTATGATTATAACACTACTTTGATTTATAAATGAGTATCATCATCTTATATATCTCTTGGGTCATACAACCAATGGTTAAGATCAAAATTAATACAGACTAGGATCAACTATCTAGAATCTTTCTTTAAAATATGAAGAATATTACAGAGAGTAAATATAGAACACTGTTAGAAACCCAAGCGAACACTTTGTAAGTGTCAAGTAAGTGATGATATGGCGTAATCTCGTTGAAAATGTTCTTGTTGTAACACTTGCTTAGAAATTATTAAACTAATTGTCTATTTTTTCCTAAATCCCAACTAGATTTAACTATATTTATTTAGAAAGTCATTCCCAGTGTATCACGTCCCAAATAAGTACCAACTAAGCGATTCCAAAAAAACTACTCTTACCAAACTTTGTACCATGAAAAGTGATGTTTTGTGTTCTAAGTAGCTTATACTGTTTCCTTTAGTGCTAATATGAATGACGAGTATCACTTGCAGGATTTTGCTATTTTCACAGGGGAGTGAAACAGCAATGAACATCTTATTAAGCTTTATTACATGAAGGTACCATCCTGAAAACTTCATTCGAATCTTAATCTAAGTTAACAACACACCTAAAACATTATGAGATTAAATAAACGGGCAAAACTTCTTCATTCATTCTATATTCTTCATTTACTTCATCTGCAACTCTCTCACCATTTTTGGAAGTAAATATAACAGTTGTTCCAAATTCCAGTGCTTCAAAAAATCTGAATATTTGCTACGAGGATCACATTAACCCGTTAAAATTAGTAATAAGTAGATTCATTTTCCAATCACATATCAAATACTGCCATAGAATCAACTAATACTCATCCTAAAACTTTAAACAAAGAAAACCCTATTCAAATGATCCATTATTTCCTTTAATCAATCAACTAATCATTCAAACTTCACTTTACCCAAGAAGAAACAAGACTACAAAAAGAACATCATAACAAGACTACAACAAACAGCATACAATAAAGTCATAAAATTGCTCGGATGTTTAATAAGAACAAAAAAAATATTTGTATTGCCTATGAATCTTAAAAATTACAAATTAGTTTATAATATTCATCCCTATATTGTCTACAATTAAACGAATACATGTCAATTTTAAGTTTGAAAATATCTCAAACTAACTTTAAAACGTTTATATTTTAAATAGAGCTAGTATATATTTAGCCGACTAAAATGCAAAAGTGGCACTCTAGTTTGTGCCATTTTTGAAAAACTCACACTAACTTTTATTTTTGCAAATCTCTCCCTCCAAGATGTATTAATTGTGCAAAACTCGCCCTTTTATGTATTTTTTTTTGTTAAAATTCCTCACATAGTCAAATTATTTCATCTAATTCATCATATAAATGAACTTAAGTTTAGAATACTCCTTTTTATTTCACTCAAACGACTTCCAATTAGCAACAAAAAAAAAATCACAATACCAACTGATTTGGAACCCTGAATTGCTTAATGCATATATCTCATTCTCTACATTTGCTATATGCCAATTGATTATTATTAGGACTGCAAACGATCCGAACCGAACTCGAACAGTCGAACTCAAGCATGTTCGAGTAACACGATCAAACCATGTTACTCGAACCAACACACATGCGAGTTCGAACAGTTCACGAACATACTCGAGTTCGTGCACAGCTTGCGAACATAGAACATAGTCGAACATCATCATATTTGCAAACATAATCGAACATCATCATATTCGCGAATATAGTCGAACACCATCAACGCACGCACTGAAGCAAAAGTTAAACCAAATATTACAAATACTCGAGCATCTCACGAGCTACTCGCAAATCACTCAAAACAAACTGTTAGCGAGCAACCGAACCACATGGTTCGCAAACATGTTCAATTGAGCAATCATACATCACCATGTGCAAACTCGACTCCACAAGGCAATCCAATTGAACTTGAAGGTTCGGTTCGTTTGCAGGACTAATTATTTTGTTTTGATAAATGTCTCACACCCAAGACTATTAAAATGTCAATCTTATTCTCATTTTTTTTTAACATGTATTGTTATAATTAAATATTTCGTTAAACACTACAAGAAGATGCATCAAAGGTGATGAATTAGGCAATCTATTGTTGCAAATATATCAGTTGGTATTGTGAGAATTATTTTGTGCTAATTGGAAGTCGTTTGAATGAAATAAAAGGAGTATTCTGAAGGTAAGATGAATTGGAGTGAAATAATTTGAGTACCATCTTGGAGGGAGAGTTTTGCAAAAATAAAAGCTTGAGGGTGAGTTTTGCAAAAGAGGTACAAACAGGAGGGTTACTTTTAGATTTCAGTCTTAGCCGGCCAATAAATAGTATGAATAAAATAAAAATTAGGAAGCATAAAAATAATACCTGAGAGATCAACCAGGCTCGTTCCATACGCTTAATAAAGTTGGAGGAATTCTCATAGGATTCCACCATTGAAGCGCTCACACCACAAACCCTAATTCTCACTGAATTTTGACCGAAAAAATTGACGCTATTTGAGATTCTTCTCGGTGATACGAAGCTTTTTTGGATCGAAATTGAGGAAATTGCAGGTCTGCAACAGGTCGACATTTTCAGCTGGTTGAATTAGAATTTCTAGAGAGAGAGAGAAAAGGTGAAGATATCAAATTGGTTGAATTGGGATTTTTTCTTGCGGTGAGAAGCTTATACTGAAACTTCCGTTGGTTTACGGAAAGAAGATATCTCTGACCCGACTTATGGACTGTTGGGCCCCTGTTTTCTTTCTTTTCTATTTTTTGCAAAACAAAAATCCTTTAATTTGTTTGACTGGTAGATTTTGAGATTTGGATTACACGTAGACCGTAGTTTATTTATTTGGATAGTTTGTATAATATATACAGGTAATTGTTAAATTCATAATTTTTTTTTTATTTTTACAACAAAAATGTCGCTATAGGATCTATAGCAATACTTTTATTGTAGAAATAATAATTTCTGTTGTTGATTTAACAATTCTCTATATATATACTAGCAAAAGTCTCGTGCCTCCGGCATTATGGACGGTGAAATTTATTTCAAACTTTTGACGGCTCAAATGATTTATTAGCATGAGCGGGAAATTCAAAACCATTTATATTTTGTTAGATAAACTAATTAATGGGTCTCGTGCTCTCAAAGACTTTATGGACTTGTAGGATTTATCCCAAACTTTGTATCGCAATAGAGATGATTTATTAGGATGAGCGGGAAATTCAAAATTATTTGTATTTTATTATATAGACTAGATGTGTCCAGTGCCTCCGGCACTGTATGGACGGTGAGATTTATCCCAAATTTTGGACGGTCCAGATGATTTATTGATTGAGCGAGAAATTCAAAATCATTTGTATTTTATTAGATAGACTAGTTGTGTCATGTGACTCCGGCATTGTATGGACGGTGGGATTTATTCTAAATTTTGGACGGCCCAGATGATTTATTGAGTGAGTGGAAAATTTAAAATCATTTGTATTTTATTATATAGATAGATAGATGTATTTTGTTAGATAGATGTATGGACGGTAGGATTTATCCCAAACTTTGGACGACCCAGATGATTTATTGAGTGAGCAGAAAATTCAAAATTATTTGTATTTTATTAGATAGATGAATGGTGAAATTTATCTCAAACTTTGGACGGTCCAGATGATTTATTAAGTAAGCGGAAAATTTAAAATCATTTGTATTTTATTAGATAGATATATATAGAGAAAGAAAAAAAATACTACTACTATTTTGTATTCATATGATATTATCATTCGTATGTTGTTCAAGACTGCTTACATCACAAGTAAGTTTGAAACACAAACGTACGTTGAATGTGTTTTAAAAATGGATAGCCATGAAACAATAGATTTTGCTTGAGCCTATTGGAGATTCAAAAGTGGTTTGTAATAAAGACAATAAGGGGTATCAATCAAGTTAATGAAGAGTTAGTTTAAACACAAAAATCAAAAGATAATATATATATATATATATATATATAATAGGAGGGAGTCAACCAGCTGATTATGGATCATTTTTCAGTCAATCCATCTCATGTTGTTTGTTGTAATTTCTTGACGATAATAATTAGTATCCGCAAAAACTTCTTGCGTTTGTGTATGCTTTTTAGGTTAAATTTTTCAAAAAATATCATAACACTCTTCTCTCTCCTAACTCAACTTTTTCTCTTTCTTCAATCAAATTTTAAAATTCAACAACTTTTTCATTACAAATCCAAAATTATTAGTAATATATATCATTAAAAAGCACTTGTTAACAACTTTAAAACAAGATTCATTGTTGATTTCTTTTTATTCAGTTAAAATGACTAAAGATTAAAATTTTGTATTTTGAAATACACCATTATAAGCTTTGGTTGTAACTTTTGACATTTTAACTACATCAAAACATATCAATAATAGCTCTTTTGTTGAAGATCTTTTCAAGACCTTTCTTGTAACAACCCGATATTTTCTATATAATTAAATCAGAAATTTTGCGTAATTTTTATTTTTATTTTAAGGATGAGAATTTGTACAAGATAATATGTATATGTAATTATGTAATAAATAAAATATAATTATTACATGAATGTTTACATATAATTTTATTTTAGAATTATTGACTATTATAAAGTTTATTCTTATAATAATTAATTTTATATCAAAAATATTTTTATTAATTATTTTCTATGAAAATATGATTATATATTATTTAAATAATATATGAAATGATTTTTAATTATTATAATAATTGTTTATTTTATTATATGAATTTATGCAAGATTAATTAAGTTAATTATTTTAACTTAATTAATAATGTTATATATGAAGATTAAATCAGATATGGAATCCAAACCCTAATTTTGGATTATTGTCAAGGTATGAGAATAATAATATAATATTAATTATATTTTGATTTTTCAGTGCTATGAATATGAACGGTATGTCCGTATTGATAATGGTTGGTCAATTACTGTGTATTATGATCAAACCTTAGTAATAATGTTAAACCCTAATTTGAAATCCAAATTAGAGTACAAGATTGTTTTATAAGTGTGTTATATAATTTATGTCATGTATTAATTGATTAATTAGGTAAACCCTAATTATAATCTAGAAACCCTAATTAATTTTTTAGAAAACCCTAAGATATTTTAAAAATCCTAATTTCAGAAATGAGAAACCCTAATTTGAAACTCAAATTAGAGTTCGAGATTGGTTGTAATTGTGTTATGTGATTAATTAACAAGTATTAGAATTACAAATGTTAATTATGGAAACCCTAAATTATTAAACCCTAATTACTAAACTAGAACCCTAATTTAGTAATTAAAAACCCTAATTTTAATTTGGTAACCCTATTTACCAAAAGAAGAAACCCTAAGTGCTATTTTAGCAGTGTTAATTATAATGAGTGATGTGACGCCCCCAAAATAGGTATACACAACACCCATTTTGAGTCGCCAAATACATGGTACAAAAAGCAAACTACAACTTCAATAATACAAATGTCGTGTGAAATACGACAATATATACTGTGAGTTTAAATATAATATTGTCTTCTGACAATATCCACATGCAAATAAATCCCCATCATAATTATTGATTCATTATTTTACAAAATGGTGAGGACTACTAAACAACTCTCTCTAACCTTCATTCCATACCCCACTAAGTACTCGCTACATTCTCGCCTCCCGAGAAGAAAAATGGAACAACAAGGAAAAGGGTGAGCTCAACTAGCCCGAAAAGAATATTATGACTAAGATAATATACAACAAATTATCGTTAGTCTTCAACAGGAAAAATCGATAGAATCAATGAGCAACAAGTTTCGAGATCAATATTCGCGAAGGAAATAATAATTCATAGAAGAGTTACATAGAGAATGAAAACTACTATAATCTATGAATTTAATAATCCATCATCAATATTTTATCCACTGTAACATCAATCAATATACATCCGAATCAAATATTCATCTTTGCACTACAGTGCCAAAGATATTCATCGATTAGTCATGTTCATTTAAACACTGCTTCATCTTTGTACTACAGCCAAAGATATTAATCAATCCATCCATGTTCATCTCAACACTGCTCATCTTTGCACTACAAAGCAAAGATATTCTTGAAATCATTCATCTTTGCACTACGGTGCCAAAGATATTCAATAATATCATCATTTAAGGTCGAGGATGATGAAAATATTTTTAAAGAAACGAATCCAAAGAAACAAAATGACAAGGATTAAGGATTAAGGATTAGTACTTGGTTTTATCCACGTCCAAAAATACCTCAAAAATAATCATAGTGGTGTAAAATTCAAGAATGATCAAAACATGGATACAATCGAGCTAGTATCCGCATAGATGTTTTAGACGAAAAGAAGAAATTTTATTTTTCGATGAATAATCCAGATACGTGAATAGTCTTGCGTATCACGTGAATAGTAACTCCGACACCAAAAGATAGAAATTCCACAAAAACATCTTCACGCCTTCATGAATAAGACTTCGTGAATAAGAACTCATGAATAAGAACTCGTGAATAAGTAACTCATGAATAAGAACTCATGAATAAGAACCCCGACATGAAAAAAAATTTCAAATTTGATAAAAACTTCAGATCAACATTTCAAAGATAAATGATATTGAAGAAATAATATCATTACTGAAAAAATAATATCCCTTACCTCGAAAGATCGATCTTACAGTCTAATAAAACACCTGATATAAAGGCTATGACTTGAACTTGCACCAGTATAGCAATACTCAAAGTATACTCAAAATACTCACAAGAATACGCCGATAATATAGAGAGAAAACTTGAGCTTAAATTGTGATTTTCAATTCTAACCTAAGCACCCTATTTATAGAAATTGCTTAGAACACCAAAAGCAGAAAATTTAATAAATTAATATATATATATATATATATCAAATTCATACGCCAACCTTAGAATTCAGATCCTAGCATTTCCCACATGCCACCTTCTAGAAAGAAATGATAAAAACGTTTTTCATAAAATAAATAATTAAAACTTACAAAAATTAATTATTTTGAGCTTGAACTTCAATAATTCATAATAAATAGCCCTTTCATCAGAAAATTCGAATCTCATGAGTTTTTATAGGAAATTCAATTCTCTACAACTTTGCAGAAGAAAGTTTTCCAAATTCCAAATAAAATTGACCGAAATCCACAAACAGTGATTTTACAAGCTATAATCAAATTTCTATTAATATAATTGTGTCCACCAACACACAAAACATGTGTTAAACATTTAATGCCACAAAATACTCTTCCTCCTCATATACTCATATATCCCACATTCGTTGTAAAAATATCACCGTTAATATATTATTAAAATAATATATTTAAATGAATTATTTTATCGTAAAAAGATAAAATATTAATTTTCAACAATTGTCATTTTAAAATTTTCTCCATCTATATCCACATAAAATCAATATTTTCCTCATCATATAAATCAATAATTAATTATTCACAAATAATATTACAGTAATCACAATATTGACAACCGTGCGCTTCCAGAAAGAGAGGGGCTTCCAATAAGAATTTCTTCTTCTTCTGCGCCGCAATTAGGTGACCAAACCTCTCCTTGAGGCGTAACTTTCTAGACATTGCCAATAATGTTATCTAATAATATTATTCAGATAATATGAATTATTGCTTCGATAATGAAAGATCTTCGTGTAATGACAATTATCAAACAACAAAGAATATAAAATATCAACGCAAAGAATTATTAACTCAATAAAATATCGAGCGAGAATTATCGTAACCATTATTGAGTAGTGCCTTCTTCGTAAGAATCAATAATTGGTGCAATACCAAGTGCTACTTGTTCAACAACGCGTATTAGTGTGTTTTAACCACCGGTATTCCAACAAGATAATTGTGAATAACTACGCTGCTATTTTTAAAACAACTTATATTTGTCGCTTTCTTCATCCAATCACTTTCCGTTATGGGGCCCACACACATGGTTTGCAGCCGTTATACGAATATTCCCCGACAAAGATTTAATATTCCACGACCAAACGAATATTCCCAAGCGATAATGAATATTTTATAACCACTTGCTTAATTTGAAATATTTGCATATTTAACCCTTAACTATCCACATTAATCAAATCAACCCTTACTATTTCAAAATAATAAATAAAGGAAATTCCTTTTATTTAAAAAATTTCGGTCTTACAACCTCCCTCCTTATGAAATTTCGTCCTCGAAATTGACGTACGTACCAGTGTTTTTGAAAGGTGAGGATACCTCGCTTTCATTTCCGTTTCCAATTCCCGTGTCATTTCCTCTATAGCATGATTCCTCCACAAAACTTTAACTTGTGGTATAACCTTTCTTGGCAGGGACATGCTCCTTCCTATCCAACATCTTGACAAAACCTCCTCATACGCTAAGTCTATAGCTATCTCGTCCTGCTTCTAACTCTATAACGTGGTTCGGTCTTTTCACATATTTACGAAGTACGATATGTGAAACACATTATGAACACGAGACATACTCGAGGTAACGCAAGTCTATAGGCTACATTTCCTACTCGGTCAAGAATTTGAAATGGACCGATAAATCGTGGATTGAGCTTTCCTCTCTTCCCAAATCTTGTAACTCCCTTCCACGGAGCAACTCATGCAACAATACATGATCCCCTACATTAAATTCCACGTCCTTTCGATGAAGATCCGCATAACTCTTTTGTCGATCTTGTGCCGCTTTGTATCGTTATCGAATCATTTGGATCTTTTCTAGTGAGTCATACGTCTTAACTTTCGGGTCCCAACAATGTTGCTTCACCCACCTCATCCCAACATATTAGAGAACGACATTTTCGTCCATATAATGCTTGAATGGAACCATGCCTATATTTGTTTAATAACTATTGTTGTATGAGAATTCCACCAATGGGAAGTACTTATCCCAACTTCCTTTGAAATCTAGGACACGAGTTTTAATATATCTTCAAGAGTTTGAGTAGTCCTTTACGATTGCCCATCCGTTTGAGGATGGTATGCCAAATCAATCAGTAAATTGCGTCCCATAGCTTTCTAACCCAAAATCATGAAGTGAATCTTGGGTCACGATCTAAAACTATGGATCTTGGCATGCCATGCAATCTCACAATCTCATTTACGTATATACGAGAAAGACGCGTTTAAGGGAATAAGTCTCTCAGATCGGTAAAATAAATGAGCAGACTTGGTTAATCTATCAACAATAACCCAAATAGCATTGATGTCTTGAGAAACCGCAGGAAGACCAGAACGAATCCATAGTAATGTGTTCCCACTTCCATTCCTAATCTCAAGTGGTTGCAATGGACCCTTAGTACAAGATGCTCCGCTTTTACACGTTAGCAAGTTAAACACATCGAGATAAACTTTGCAATCTCTCTCTTCATATTGTTCCACCAAAATGTATGTCAAGATCACGATACATTTTAGTACTTCCGGATGGATTGCAAATGGCGATTGTGTGCCTCCATCATAATCTTGTACTTCAAATCGTAGTCGTTAGGAACACAAAGTCTAGAGTGGACTCAAGTATTCCTTCTTCATCAATTCTCGCTCGGAATAGCTCCTTCTTGTACTTTCTTCTTCATACGCGCATCGCCTCGGGTACGGTGGCTTGAGCAACCTTAACTTTTTATTAAAGTTGGCTCTCTATGCGTATACTTGACATCATCGCACTTCGTTCCGCATATAATCTTCTACTCATCGCGTCGCCTACCACGCTCGCTTTTCGGGATGGCATGATCGAAACATGTCTTTGAAATGAGTCTCCTCTTGAGTTCTTCAAGCTCTTCCCACATTCCTTGCTCCATTCGAATTTTGTATCTCTACGAGTCGATTTAAGTTAATGGAATAGCGATTCGAGAATATCCTTCAACGAATCTCCGATAATAACCAACTAAGCTTAGAAAGCTACGTCTTACGATAATCGACTTAGGTTGCTCTCAATCGCGACTCATATCCCAATCTTGGATAAAGACGTCACAATGACACCTATCGCTTTACTATCGCATTTAATATGACGTCCCCTACAGAGAGTTCGGCTTAGGTGAATTCCACAAAGGAAGTCACAAGATAAAGGCTCAGTACCAATTTTATAGTTGAATTTTTAACTCCTCAAGTTCAATAGAGCCATTCGATATGAGATTTTAGAAATGAGTTTTGTACCGGGTTCAAAGTTGATACAAAATTTAATATCGGGCTTTGGGAGTAAGCGAAATTCTTCAGAAATACGTCAGAAAAATCAATAACAACAGAATATTATTCAAATCGACGTGTCTTTATTCAAATCCATAACATGGACTAAGAAAACTTGACTCAGTAATAAACGAATGACTTCATGGCTTGATATGAAAATGTTTGACTACAATGGTTTGATTGCTTGAATTGAATAACAGAGTTGCTTAGGAATATGAAAACTAACAACCTCACAAAAGCAATCAATTTGGCATGATGAGTAGTTAACCTTAAAATCACATCAAAAGCAAATATCTCTATAGAAATAAGGTTAACAGTAATGTGATAGTGCCAACTTGAATCAAGCAAGATTTTTAAACAACGGATGTAATGAAAGTTTCTCCTAATGGAGTCTCCACAGATAGGTCAAAGTTTAATTTCTCCGTAGTCAAGTTCAAACGCTGAAAGCGCAAAGTAAGAGAGATAAAAGAATGGGTAGAACCAATATCTAGTAAGGTATATACTTAGCAAGAATTTATAATTAACTAACCTGTCTAACTTCGTTCGGGTTCTCGCATTTTGACCAACCACAACAAACGCTTCTTCCTTAATCGTTGACTTTGACTTTTCTCGGGGACGATCTTTTTGAGTCACCGTCCTCACTGAACTAGGTTTCATATCTTTGTCTGATCTCGAAAGCGATATGTCCTTCCTTTCCACAATTATAGCATACCTTGAATCACTTGTGGCGCTTTGATCGATATGTCCTCTTTTCCGCATTTGTAGCATATATGACCGTGGTCGTTCTCCTCCCTTAAAACTAGTTACTCTCATGGCCCGACGCCTTCACATGGTCGTTGTTGAATCTCCTCTTTTAAAATCTCCTCCCGACTCGCTTCTTCTATTTTCATGGCCACGATTACCACCGGAGTGGTTACCGCCTTTGTCTCAGTATTCTTCTTTCTCCATTGGTTATCGTTATTCGATGATCGCTATCTTCAATATGATCCTCGGTTATGGTCCCTCGGTTGAACGTACTTTCGTTATCTCGCTTCTAACAATCGAGCCTCGCTTGACAACATCCGGAATAGAGAAAAATTTATGAGAAATGAGATCTTGACGTATGTCGGGTTTCAAACCTCTCGAAACATCCGCGTCATCGCTCCTCATTCTCCACCAAATGAGGTGCGAACTCGGATAACTCCGCGAACTTCGCCTCGTCTTTGGGACACCGCCATGTTATTCTCGCTTCTAGTCTAATAAACTCCACTTCCTTCATATAGCGAATACTTTCGTGGAAGTACTTGTCATTGAACTGCTTCAAACGCTCTCCCGTGACATCTTGAGTCAAAACTAGATGGAGTACGCTTCACGATTCCCACCAAGAATCACCTTCATACCACGGAACATAAAGGTGGCGAATGGAACTTTCGTTCCTCCGCATCCCAAGACATCGAATATCTTGGTAATTTGTTTGACCCACGCCTCGCCTTAATCGGATCCGCTTTCCCCACTCGTGGTCCCAACTCTTTGAACTGCTTGTCATTTGTGACCACCCGTGAATTGCTATCATTTCTCCTCAGATTTTGAACACGAGTCTCCTCGTCTGATTTTGCATGAATCGCAAAAAGTTTCTAAACATCCCTCGTTTATCATCTCGCTTTCGGTGGTGTTGTTCACAGAGGAACATTGCCACTGTTGCGCTTTTCCTCGTTGGTGAGTACAGCATCTCCACGGTCTCATTTACTCCAATCGTTAACGCTTCTCGTGCCCATTCTTAAAACTATCATAAAACAAGGGTTAATTAAATAAATCAATATATCACATAATACCCCTATAATATGACCAACCAACAAATAAGCTTAGGTAGGACACACTTTAGCGAAGGATTTACTCGTCTCTCCCTCCTAGTTCTATTCCCCGATCTCCGCCAGAGATCATATCCCTAAGCTCGATACCAACTCGTGACTCCCCCCCAAAATAGGTATACACAACACCCATTCTGAATCGCCAAATACATGGTACAAAAAAGCAAACTACAACTTCATAATACAAATGTCGTGTGAAATACGACAATATATACTTAATGAGTTTAAATATAATATTGTCTTCTGCATAATATCCATCTGCAAATAAATCCCCATCATAATTATTGATTCATTATTTTACAAAATGGTGAGGACTACTAAACAACTCTCTCTAAACCTTCATTCCATACCCCGACTAGTACTTCGCTACATTCTCGCCTCCCGAGAAGAAAAATAGAACAACAAGGAAAAGGGTGAGCTCAACTAGCCCAAGAAAGAATATTATGACTAAGATAATATACAACAAATTATCGTTAGTCTTCAACAGGAAAAATCGATAAAATACAATAGATAACAAGTTTCGGATCAATATTCATAGCTGAAATAATAATTCATAAGAGTTACATAGAGAATGAAAACTACTATAATCTATGAATTTAATACCCATCATCAATATTTTATCCTCAGTAACATCAATCAATATACATCCGAATCAAATATTCATCTTTTGCACTACAGCCAAAGATATTCATCGATTAGTCATGTTCATTTAAACACTGCTCATCTTTTGCACTACGTGCCAAAGATATTAATCAATCGGTCATGTTCATCTCAACACTGCTCATCTTTGCACTACAGCCAAAGATATTCTTCAGAAATCATTCATCTTCAGACTACAGCCAAAGATATTCAATAATATCATCATTTAAGACCGAGGATGATGAAAAATAATTTTAAAGAAACGAATCGGTGAAACAAAATGACAAGGATTAAGGATTAAGGATTCGTACTTGGTTTTATCCACGTCCAAAAATACCTCAAAAATAATCATAGTGGTGTAAAATTCAAGAATGATCAAAACATGGATACAATCGAGCTAGTATCCGAATAGATGTTTTGAGACGAAAAGAAGAAATTTTATTTTTCTATTGAATAGTACTCAGATATCGTGAATAGTCTTATATCGTGAATAAGAACTCAACACCAAAAGATAGAAATTCCACAAAAACATCTTCACGCTTATGAATAGTACTTTTATGAATAAGAACTCGTGAATAAGTAACCCCACACGAAAAAAAAAATTTCAAATTTGATAAAAACTCATATCAACATTTCAAAGATAATGATATTGAAGAAATAATATCATTACTGAAAAAATAATATCCTTACCTTGAAGATCAAGATTTAAATTGAAACACCTGGATATAAAGCATGACTTGAACTTGCATCAGTATAGCAATACTCAAAGTCTACTCAAAATACTCACAAGAATACGCTCGATAATATAGAGAGAAAACTTGAGCTTTACGTGTGATTTTCAATTCTAACCTAAGCACCCTATTTATAGAAATTGCTTGAAACACCAAAAAGCGAGAAAATTTAATAAATTAATATATATATATATATATATATATATATATATCAAATTCATACGCCAACCTTAGAATTCAGATCCTAGCATTTCCCACATGCCACCTTCTAGAAAGAAATGATAAAAACGTTTTTCATAAAATAAATAATTAAAACTTACAAAAATTAATTATTTGAAGCTTGAATTTCAATAATTCATAATAAATAGCCCTTTCATCGAAAAAATTAGAATCTCGCGATTTTTATAGGAAATTCAATTCTCTACAACTTTTCGTAAGAAAGTTTTTCCAAATTCCAAATAGAAATTGACCAAAATCCACAAACAGTGATTTTACAAGCTATAATCAAATTTCTATTAATAATTGTGTCCACCAACACACAAAATATGTGTTAAACATTTAATGCCACAAAATACTCTTCCTCCTCATATACTCATATATCCCACATTCGTTGTAAAATATCACCGTTAATATATTATTAAAATAATATATTTAAATGAATTATTTTATCGTAAAAGATAAAATATTTATTTTCAACAATTGTCATTTTAAAAATTTTCTCCATCTATATCCACATAAAATCAATATTTTCCTCATCATATAAATCAATAATTAATTATTCACAAATAATATTACGAGAATCACAATATTGACAACCGTGCAGCCTCAGAGGAAGAGGGGCTTTCCATAAGAATTTCTTCTTCTTGCCGCCGCAATTAGGTGACCAAACCTCTCCTTGAGACAAAACTTTCTAGACATTGCCAATAATGTTATCTAATAATATTATTCGATAATATGAATTATTGCTTCGATAATGAAAGATACCGTGTAATGACAATTATCAAAACAACAAAGAATATAAAATATCAACGCAAACAATTATTAACTCAATAAAATACTTGAGCAAGAATTATCGTAACCATTATTGAGTAGTGCCTTCTTACGTAAGAATCAATAATTGGTGCAATACCAAGTCTACTCTTGTCAACAACGCGCGATATTAGTGTGTTTTAACCACCGGGTATTCCAACAAGATAATTCTGTAATAACTACGCCGCTATTTTTAAAAACAACTTATATTTGTCGCTTTTCTTCATCCAATCACTTTCCGTTATGGGGCCCACACACGGTCACATTGCTAGTTATACGAATATTCCCAAACAGATTTAATATTCCACGACCAAACGAATATTCCCAATTTATAATGAATATTTTATAACCACTTTGCTTAATTTGAAATATTTGCATATTTAACCCTTAACTATCCACATTAATCAAATCAACCCTTACTATTTCAAAATAATAAATAAAGGAAATTCCTTTTTATTTAAAAAATTTCGGGGTCTTACAAGTGATATTAAACCCTAATGTTCATGGATAGTGTAATTAGAAAATTTATCATAATTAGGAAACCCTAATTTCAAATTTTTGGAAACTAAAATTTATTTATTTATTTATGTATTTCAAACCCTAGTTGCTATTTCCCACAAAATGCTATGGGCTAAACTTTAGGGTTAAACCCTAAGGGTCAAACCCTAAGGGTTTGACAAGTTACAATAATGCCCTTAAAAATCCAAGCCAAATGACCATTATACCCCTAGTTGCATTATTTTGGCTAACAAATAGGTTTTGACATTTAGGTGAGTTGGCCCATGTGCTTAAAATGCCAGCAACAAGTCACCATACTCAGCCATACATGAATCTGACATATATATATATATATATATATATATATATATATATATAAATATAGATCAAGGACAGAGAAAGCCATTTATTAACTTACATTTTGTACAACACTCAACCATTCTCTCTCAAGCCCCATATATCCGAAATATTAAGCTAGATCTGTGAAACCCCAGATTTTATGAATAAAGAATTAATTTTCTCGAAATAAATTTTTTATATTATGGTGTGAATTTGAGATAATGTTATAGTTGTGGGTAATATTTATAAATTTTGCAAAGTATGCAAGTTGTCATATTATATTCGATTGGTCGGGTAATATTCGTTTTAAACAGGAAATATTCGTATGATGGCACAATCATTGGTGGACCCCACAACGAAATTATTGTCTTTATTATTCTGTCGAAATATCCTGTCTTTATTATTACCAGTCCGACGATAAGATGCATGATATTCCGACTGTAATAATAAAGGAATAATAAAAAAATGGAACTTCATCCCACAGATAAATGACATGCATGTGATATTTCCGGCGTAATAATAAAGATGTAATAATAATAGAAGAATGTCACCAACTATAGGGTAGCTCAGCATGATACAAGTTATTCCAATGAACAATAAAGAAATGGAATAATGAAGTTCTCTTCTTGAATACAAAAGAATAATATCCTTACTTAGTAAAATAATACTTGATATAAGAGTAGTGAAGTAGCGAAAAACTTTTCTTCTATCTCTATATAGTCTCTCTCTATAGTTTCTCTCTCTAGAGTTCAAAGAATTCGTAAGAAAATAATGAAGGAATGAGCTTCATTTATAGGAAAATGGAATGCATAAGAACTAATCCATGAACGGTCCATATTGATTTACTTTAATCTGACGCCCGTATTTAAAGAAAAATCTTTTAAATAAAATATAATATATTCTATTTATATAAAAAGATTTTTACTATCTGGCACTTATCTTGGGCACTATGTGTGGCGCCCCCAAAATTAGGTATACATCACCCATCTTGGGTCGCCACTTACATGGCAATTTAATTTAAATACAACTTATTAACATAACTGCTTTGTATAATACGACATAAACATGTGAGTTTAAATACAAATATCGTCTACTAGATATTATACAAACTCAAACAAAAGTCCTCATTACAATTATTATCACACTATTTCACGAAATAGTGAGGACTACTAATGCTATCTTCGGGACCATCACTTTCGTTTCCCAGACTCGTCCCATTTATATTCTCATTTCAAGAAGAAACAAAGGTGAAAGAAAGGGTGAGCTCAACTAGCCCAAGAAAAATATTATGACTAAGATAATGCGTAATAAATTATCAATAGTCTTCAACAATGTTAAACCGATAAAATACAATAGACAACCAGCTTTAATCTGCAATGAATATCTAATCCATTAAAAGAGTCAAGTAGAAAATAAAATCTACTATCTTTTATGATTTAAAGGTTTTTCATCATCATTATATATGAGACTCGACTTTAATAAATAATCCACATCATCGAATCACCCCGCACTACTACGGCCAGGATATTCTTTAGTATCACGACCACAATTATTCCCGCACTACGGCCGAGAATAGTTGTGTATTCATTAATGGTCATGATCATGCCAACAATCATCCATCAATGCACTACTACCATCGAGGATTTTTACCACATCATTTGTAACATTACGGTCATAAGTACACCGAATAATCCACAGTCATAATCATCATACCAAGTCCATCCATGCTCTACGGTGCCACAGATGACTTTAAAAAAATATAAACATGAGGATGATGACAATGATATAAGAATTCAATAAAACAAGTTCAAGAATTATTTTATCCGGGAATTATTAACGTCCAAATTGTCAACATGATATCTTGCTTTGTAGAGTAAAATTCAAGAATGATCGTAAGAATATTTCCATGAAAGAGATCTTTGGATGAAACGCAAATATCAAGGATATTCTACTAATTTCATGGAGTATAGAAGTCAAAGTTTTAACCAACCGGGTATAATAAAGAATGGAATAACAAAAGAAATCACCATGCATGCGGTATTTGTGATGACAAAGTTATTCCAATGTAATAATAATAACGGAACCAGTCGTGAAATTCACACCGCAAGCGGGATGTTCCAACAGAATAATAAAGATGGAACTGATCCTGTAAAACACATGATAGGATATTCCAATGAATGATAAAGATTTTAACCAGTCCTGTGTAAAACACATGCATGGGATGTTCCAATGAATAATAATAAAAAAGCGGAACCAGTCCTGTAAAACACATGCATGTGATGTTCCAATGAAATAATAGAAGAATGTCACCAAGTATAGGGTAAACCACGTATACTGAGTTATTCCAATGAATAATAAGTAATGGAATAACATAAAGGATTTCACCAAGTATAGGGTATCTGCCGATATAAAAGTTATGTATAGGTATGCCACTTTTACGAAAGTTATTCCAATGTATAATAGTGAATGGAATAATGTGTTCTCTTCAAGAAGAAAGAATAACACCCTTACACCAGTAAAAGAACCTAATATAGAAGTAGTGAAGTAGCGAATACTCTTCTTCTTTCTATAACTTTCTCTCTATAGCTTCTCTCTATAATTTCTCTCTGTAGAGTTTCAATGAATTAAATAAAAAATAATGAAGGAATGAGCTTCTATTTATAGGAAAATGGAATGCATAGTAACTAATCCATGAACTATTCCAGATTGATTTACTTTAATCGACGGTCCATATTTAAAGCAAAATCTTTTAAATAAAATATAATATATTCTATTTATATAAAAACATTTTACTATGCAAACACTATGCAAAAACACTATGCAACACTATGCATAATAAAATATAATATATTTTATTTATAAAATAACTTTAATAAAGTATTTTGTTTTATATAAAAGATGTTTCGCTTTTATTACGTTAATAATACTGAATAAAACAAAAAGTCATTATCGCTTATAATAATTCATGATAATAATGGAATCAAACTGAGTGACTTCACATAAGCATCAATAATCAATACCGGTGTCTTACTATGCAACCACATGTATTCGTGTCTTTTTACTACTAAGAGTAGTTCAACAAGATCAACGATAAAACTTCCGCCGTTATTTCAATAAAATATTTTTGTCGTTTTCTCGATCCGACAATAATTACATTGTGGGGTCCACCAAATGATTGAGTCGTTATCACGAATATTCCCCGCTAAACCGAATATTCCCCACCAATCGAATATAATATAACCACTTGCATACTTTGCAAAATTAATAAATATTACCCACAACTATAACATTATATTAAATTATTCCATAATATTCAAAATAATATTTATAGAAAATTCATCTTTATTTATTAAAGTTTGGGGGTCTTACAACCTCCCTTCTTATGAAATTTAAGCCCTCGAAATTAGGGTACGACTGACGGTATGTTGAAGAGGTAAGGATACCTTGATTTCATTTCGATTCTAACTCCCAAGTCATTTCCTCAACATCGTGGTTCCTCCACAAAACTTTGACTTGAGGTATAACCTTGGAGCGTAGAATATGTTCCTTCTTATCAAAATTTGAACAGAACCTCTTCATACGTCAAATCTTCCGCTATTTCGTCCGGTTCTAACTCAATAATATGGTTCGGTCTTTCACATATTTACGTAACATGGATATGTGAAAAACGCGTTATGAACACGAGACATATTTGGCGATAAAGCGAGTCTATAGGCCCACGATTCCTACTCGATCGAGGATTAAAATGGACCGATGAATCGAGGATTAAGTTTTCCTCTCTTTCCAAATCTTGTAACTCCTTTCCATGGAGCAACTCTTAACAACACACGATCTCCTATATCAAATTCCACGTCCTTTTCGATGAAGATCGGATAACTCTTTTGTCGATTTTGTGAGGTTTTTATACGTTGTCGGATCGTTTGAATCTTTTCCGTAGTCATACGTACCAACTCCGGTCCCAACAACGTTGCTTTCACCCACCTCATCCCAAAGATAATTGAGAACGACACTTTCTTCCATACAACGCTCGAATGGAGCCATGCCAATACTTGCTTGATAATCATGTTGTTGTAGGAAAACTCCACCAATGGTAAGAACTTGTCCCAACTCCTTTGAAATCAAGAACACGAGTCTTAATAGATCTTCAAGAGTTTGAATAGTCCTCTCCATTGTCCGTCTGGCTCGAGGATGATATGCCGAGCTAAATCGTAAGTCTGCGCCCATAGCTTTTTGCAACCTAACCCAAAATCGTGAAGTGAATCTTGGGTCTCGATCGAAACTATGGATACCGACATACCATGCGATCTTACAATCTCGTTTATGTACATACGAAAGCAAGACGTTCAAGTGTATAAGTTTCTCGATTCGGTAAGAAATGAGCGGACTTGGTCAATCTATCAACAATGACCCAAATCGCATCAATGCCTTGAGAAACCTTAGGAAGGCCGTGAATCGAAATCCATGGTAATGTGCTCCCACTTCCATTCTCGGAATTTCAAGTGGTTGCAATGGACCTTTTGGTACTTGATGCTCCGCTTTAACTTCGTTGACAAGTTAGACACCTTGAGATAAACAAATATATCTCTCTCTTCATATTGCTCCACCAAAATGTATGACGAATATCATGATACATTTTGGTACTCCCAAGATGGATTGAAAATGGTGTGTTGTGGCGCCTCCATCATGATATTATACTTTAAATCGTGGTCGTTAGGAACACAAAGTCCGGAGTTGACTCAAGTATTCCTTCTTCGTCGATTCTTGCTTCCCAGATAGCACCTCTTGCACTTTCTTCCTCATACGCATCGGCTCCAGTGTCCGTAGCTTGGAGCAGCTTTAACTTTATCGATTAAAGTCGGTTCTACTCTCGTATATCGCTATCATCACATGCGTCCCTCGAGTCTTTAACTCTATCTCCATCCTTTGCAAGTCACACAAAATGGGCCTTTGTGTTGACAATAATGCACTCAATCTTGCATACGATCTTCTACTCAATGCATCGCCTACCACGTTCGCTTTTTCGAGGATGGTATTGGATGGTATGATCATAATCTTTCAATAGCCAAAAGCCAACGTCGTTGTCGCATGTTGAGTTCCTTTTGAGTGAAGAAATATTTGAGGCTTTTATGATCCGTAAAGATCTCCACTTTCTCCCCATACAAGTAATGCCTCCAAATTTTAAGTGCAAAGATAATAATGCTAACTCCGGATCGTAGTAGGATAATTCCTCTCATATTCTTTGAGTTGTCGCGAGGCATAAAGCTATAACTTTTCCATGTTGCATAAGAACACATCCCAACCCTTTGCTCAAGCATCACCAGAGATGACAAATCCTCCGAGCGGATGATATTTTCGAACAGGTCTTTGAAATAAGTCTCCTCTTGAGTTCTTGAAAACTCTTCTCACATTCTTCGCTCCAACCGAACTTTGTATCTTTTCGAGTCACCGAGTCGATGGAGTAGCGATTCGAGAAAATCCTTCCACGAATCTCCAATAATAACCAAATTTAAACCGAGAAAGCTACGTGACTTCGGTCCATCGATTTAGGTTGTTCCCGGCTTTGAATAGCTTCAATCTTTCTTTGGTCAATAGATATTCCATGACTTGATACCACGTGCCCAAGGAATGCTACTTCTTCAAGCCGAACTCGCATTTCTTCAACTTGGCATAAAGCTTATATTCACGAAGCTTTTGGAGTGTCGACCTCAAGTGTTGCTTCATGATCTTCACGGCTTTTGGAATAAATAAGGATGTCATCAATAAAGACGACCACAAAGTGATCTAAATATTCCTTGAATACTCGGTTCATCATATCCATGAAGGCGGCGAGAGCATTAGTCAATCCAAAGGACATGACTAGGAATTCATAATGCCCGCATCGGAAGTTCCGAAAGCCGCCTTTGGAATGTCGTGATTTCTAATCTTCAATTGGTGATATCCTAAGCGAAGATCAATCTTTGAAAAGAATTTGGCTCCTTGCAACCGGGTCAAACAGTCATCAATACGTGGCAATGGATACCTATTTTGATGGTGACATGATTCAACTCCCCGATAATCAATACAAAGTTGCATACTCCCATCTTTCTTCTTCACGAATAGAACAGAGCACCCCAAGGAGAAGTACTAGGACGAATAAAGCCAATGTCTAACAATTTCGCATTGGGTCTTTAACTCACGAAGTTCAATAGAGCCATTCGATATGGGGCTTTGGAAATAGGTTTTGTACTGTGTTCAAGGTCGATACAAAATTCAATTTCACGCTTTCTGGGGTAGTAGCGGGAAGTTCTTGAGGGAATACGTCGGAAATTTATTAACAATAGAAATATCGCTCAAAACCGACGTATTTTTGTTTAAATCGTGATATGAGCTAAGAAAGCTTGACATCCATTTTTCAATAAACGAATAGCTTTATGGCTTGAGATGACCGTGATTAATTTTAATGGTTTGGTCGTTTGAATTCGCATAATAGGTTGATTAGGAATATGAAAGCTAACAACCTTACGAAAATAATCAATTTTTGCATGATAAGTAGTTAACCAATCAATCCTCAGAATCACGTCCAAATGCAAGTATTTTAATGAAATAAGATCGACGGTAATGTGAGGGTACCGATTTGAACCAAACAAGACTTATAAACGATGGATGTAATGAAGGTTTCTCCCAACGGAGTTTCCACAGATAAGTCAAAGTCTAATTTCTCCTGAGTCAAATTTAATCAATGAGCGCAAGTAGGAGAAATAAAAGAATGGGTAGAACCGTGATCAAATAAAGTGTAGACTTCATTGAGTTTATGATAAGCTTACCCGTGATGACCTCATTCGGGTTCCTTTGCTTCCTCTGGGAGGTCACAACAAACGCTTCTCCCTTGACTACCTAGGTTTGACTTTTCCGGGATGACCTTTGGTGCCTCCATCCTAGTTGAATTTATCTTGATGGCGACAAAATCGAGCTAAGTGACCTTCTCTTCCACAATTATAACATGCTTTGACTAAGATGGCACGCGCTTCGATTGATGATGTCCCTCTTCT
The DNA here is from genome assembly GCA_020205615.1 of Panax quinquefolius. Taxonomy (NCBI): domain Eukaryota; kingdom Viridiplantae; phylum Streptophyta; class Magnoliopsida; order Apiales; family Araliaceae; genus Panax; species Panax quinquefolius. Next base: position 23,619,562 of record CM035162.1, read on the forward strand.
CGCATTTGAAGCATATGATAGGTGGTCTTTCTCCTTCCTTAACAACTTTGGTCTTTGACGTCTTTCCATCATTGTTGAATCTCCGCTTCTTGAAATGTCCATTCTTATTGTTTTAGCCCGATTACCACCGAAGTGGTTACCATATCGGCCCGTTGATTCCTCCACGCTTGTTGTCACCGCTCGATGACTACTACCATTGGTATTATAACTTTCTTAAATTTGCTTCTTCTTTTAGTTGCGTTGACTCATTATCGCTACCTCCACTAATCGAGCCCTATTTACAACATCTCCCGAATACAAACACGGTTTATGAGAAATAAGATGTTGACGTATCTCCGACTTCAAACCTCTTAAAAACATTCGCGCCATTCTCTTCATTATCCACCAGTGGGGCCGAAACCGTGATAACTCCGCAAATTTTGCCTCGTATCATGACACGGTCCATATTATTTTGTTCCAACTTGATAAACTCTACCTCCTTCATGTGGCGAATACTTTCGGAAAGTATTTGTCGTTGAATGACTCTGGAACTTCTCCCAAGATATCTTGATCAAGACAAGAAGTTGAGTACGTTTCTGGAATTCCCACCAAGAATCGCCTCCGCCGCAACATAAAGCGTGAAGGAACCTTTTGCTCCTGGAGCATCCCAAGACATCAAATATCTTGGTAATCTGCTTTATCCATGCTTCCGCCAAGTGGTTTTGCTCTCCCTTAAACTCCGGTGGTCCCACTCCTTGAATTGTTTAGCGGTGACCGCCTCGAGAGTTTTCCGTGTTTCCACCTACGTTTTGGATGAGTCGCTCTCTCTTTCTTTGTTGCATAAATTATAAAAAGCCTCTGAACATTTGATCATTCATCATTTGGTCGGTGTTGTTGTTTTCACGTGAGGATTATCGCCTTCACGATGCACATTATCCTCGATTATTGATATGTGGTGAATCAACGATCGCTTTGTGCTCCATTCTATTCTCAACATTCTCGGATGTCATTTTCAGACATCGCCACAAAACAAAAGATTAATTGACATGTAACAATTATCTTTATATTCGTGAAACCAATAAAATAGCACATAAACTTAGGTAGGTCATACTAGCGAAGGTATTCCCTCTCTCCCCTCCTAGTACTTTTCTCACATCTTAGCCAGGATCATATCCCTTAGCTCGATACTAACTCATGACTCTAGACACCAACTTGTGTCACAAGACCTCACAATGGTACTGTATCACCACAATCGAAAGGCGGCGTCCCCCTACGGAGAGTCCGCGTGCATCCCCCATCAACAGAAGTCACCAATGAGAGGCTCTGGGCTCTTCACACTTATGGCTCGATACCAACTGTGACGCCCCAAAATTAGGTATACATCACCCATCTTGGGTCGCCACTTACATGGTATGTAATTTAAATACAACTTATTAACATAACATAAGCTTTCTTGTCAATACGACATAAAATCATGAGTTTAAATACAAATATCGCTCTACTAGATATTATACAAACTCAAACAAAAGTCCTCATTACAATTATTATCACACTATTTCACGTAATAGTGAGGACTACTAATGCTATCTTCAGACCATCACTGCTTCCCGACTCGTCCCAAATTATATTCTCATTTCACAAGAGAACAAAGTGAAAGAAAGGGTGAGCTCAACTAGCCCAATAAGAAATATTATGACTAAGATAATGCGTAATAAATTATCAATAGTCTTCAACAATGTTAAACCGATAAAATACAATAGACAAATCAGGTTTAATCTGCGGTGAATATGCAATCCATTAAAAGAGTCAAGTAGAAAATAAAATCTACTATCTTTTATGATTTAAAAGGTTTTTCATCATCAATTATAAATTGAGACTCAAATTTTAATAAATAATCCACATCATCGAATCACCCCGCACTACTACGGCCAGGATATTCTTTAAGATCACGACCACAATTATTCCTCGCACTACGGGCAAGAATAGTTGTGTATTCATTAATGGTCATGATCATGCCAACAATCGTCCATCAATGCACTACTACCAATCGAGGATTTTTACCACATCATTTGTAACATTACGGTCATAAAGTACACCGAATAATCCAGTGTCATAATCATACCAAGTCCATCCATGCTCTCTGCCATGATGACTTTAAAAAAATATAAACATGAGGATGATGACAATGATATAAGAATTCAATAAAACAAGTTCAAGAATTATTTTATCCGTGAATTATTAACGTCCAAATTGTCAACATGATCATCGCTTTGTAGAGTAAAATTCAAGAATGATCGTAAGAATATTTCCATGAAAAGATCTTTGGATGAAACGCAAATATCAAGGATATTCTACTAATTTCATGGAGTATAGAAGTCAAAGTTTTAACCAACCGGGTATAATAAAGAATGGAATAACAAAAGAAATCACCATGCACGCGGTACTTGCGCATGTAAAAGTTATTCCAATGTAATAATAATAACGGAACCAGTCGTCGTGAAATTCACACCGACGGGATGTTCCAACAGAATAATAAAGATGGAACCGGATCCGGTGTAAAACACATGATAGGATATTCCAATGAATGATAAAGATTTTAACCAGTCCGTAAAACACACAGACATGTGATGTTCCAACAGAATAATAATAAAGATTTTAACCAGTCCTGTAAAACACACGATGTGATGTTCCAATGTAATAATAGAAGAATGTCACCAAGTATAGGTAAATCACGTATACAAAGTTATTCCAATGTAATAATAAGCAATGGAATAACATAAGGATTTCACCAAGTATAGGGTATCTGCCGTGATACAAAAGTTATGTATAGGGTATGCCACTTTTACAAAGTTATTCCAATGTAATAATAGTGAATGGAATAATGAAGTTCTCTTCAAGAAGAAAGAATAACACCCTTACCGTAAAAGAACTGAATATAGAAGTAGTGAAGTAGCGAGATAATCTTCTTCTTCTTTCTATAACTTTCTCTATATAACCTCTCTATAATTTCTCTCTAGTAGTTTCAATGAATTAAATAAGAAAATAATGAAGGAATGAGCTTCTATTTATGTGGAAAATGGAATGCATAAGAATTAATCCATGAAACGGTCCTGATTGATTTACTTTTAATCGACGTGGTCCATATTTAAAGCAAAATCTTTTAAATAAAATATAATATATTCTATTTATATAAAATATTTTTTACTATGCAAATACTTATCTGCAAAACACTATGCAACACTACGCATAATAAAATATAATATATTTTATTTATAAAATAACTTTAATAAAGTATTTTGTTTTATATAAAAGATGTTTCATTTTATTACGTTAATAATACTGAATAAAACAAAAAGTCATTATCGCTATAATAATTCATGATGATAATGGAATCAAACCGAGTGACTTCTCATATAAGCATCAATAATCAATACCGTGTCTACTTATGCAACCACATGTGATTCTTCGTACTTTTTACTACCGAGTAGTTCAACAAAGATCAACCAGTAAAACTTCCGCCGTTATTTCAATAAAATATTTTTTCGTCGTTTTCTCGATCCGGCAATAATTCTATTATAAGGTCCACCAATGATTGAGTAGTTGTGCGAATATTCCCCTCGCTAAACCTAATATTCCCCACCAATCGAATATAATATAACCACTGCATACTTTGCAAAATTTATAAATATTATCCACAACTATAACATTATATCAAATTATTCCATAATATTCAAAAATAATATTTATAGAAAATTCATCTTTATTTATAAAAGTTTGAGGGTCTTACAACCTCCCTTCTTATGAAATTTCGCCCTCGAAATTAGTGGTACGATACTGGTATGTTGAAGAGGTAAGGATACCTTGATTTCATTTCGATTCTAACTCCCAAGTCATTTCCTCAACATCGTGGTTCCTCCACAAAACTTTGACTTGAGGTATAACCTTGGAAGCGTAGAATATGTTCCTTCTTATCCAAAATTTGAACAGGAACCTCTTCATACGCCAAATCTTCCCGCTATTTCGTCCGGTTCTAACTCAATAATATGGTTCGGTCTTTCACATATTTACGTAACATGGATATGTGAAAAAGCGTTATGAACACGAGACATATTTGGCAGTGAAGTCGAGTCTATAGCCACGCCTTCTACTCGATCGAGGATTAAAATGGACCGATGAATCGAGGATTAAGTTTTCCTCTCTTTCCAAATCTTGTAACTCCTTTCCATGGAGCAACTCTTAACAACACATGATCTCCTATATCAAATTCCACGTCCTTTCGATGAAGATCAAGATAACTCTTTTGTCGATTTTGTGAGGTTTTTATACGTTGTCGGATCGTTTGAATCTTTTCCGTAGTCATACGTACCAACTCCGGTCCCAACAACGTTGCTTCACCCGCCTCATCCCAGCATACTGGAGAACGACACTTTCTTCCATACAACGCTTCGAATGGAGCCATATTTTTGTCGTTTTCTCAATCCGACAATAATTCCGTTAGTAGGGGTCCACTGATGATTGTCTTGCCGTCATCTGAATATTTCTGCTTAAAACGAATATTCCCACCAATCGAATATAATATGACAACTTGCATACTTTGTAAAATTTATAAATATTACCCACAACTATAACATTATCTCAAATTCACATCATAATATAAAAAAAAATTATTTCGAGAAAATTAATTCTTTATTCATAAAATCTGGGGTTTCACAACGGTTCTGTCGGTATAGGCAGTCTTTAGCGACAAATAGTATTTAATTTTCCGAAAATTAATAAATAATTATAAAAAATCAGTTTTTAATTATTAAAAATACAAAATAAATTATTAAAATTATTTTAAATTCTAAAAATTAGTTTTTAATTATTTTAAATATATTTCATAAATATTTAATATTTTTAGAATATTAAAGGTATTTAATTTATTTAATTATATTATTAAATAAATTAGTTAAAAATGATTTTAATATTTGAAAAATCATTTAAAATTATATTATGATATAAGAAAATATTTTAAGTTATTTTTAATGACTTTTAATATTTTGTGATAAATTTCATTAATTATTTAATATTAATGAATATTAAGTTATTTATTAAATGAATTAAATAAATTAATTAAAATGATTTTATTATATTAAAAATCATTTTAAATAATAATAAGGTATTTAAAAATATTTTAAATTATAAAATATAACTTTTAATATTTTAAGGTAAATTTCATTAATTAATTATTATTAATGATATTAAAGTTATTTAATAATTATATTAAATAATTTAGTTTAAAAATGGTTTTAATAGTATAATAATCATTTTAAATAAAAATAAAGTGTTTAAAGATATTTTAAGTTATAAAATATAACTTTTAATATTTAAAAGATAATTTCATTAATAATTTAATATTAATAATTATTAATTTATTGTTAATGATATTAAATTTATTTAATAATTGTATTAAATAAATAGTTTATAAATGGTTTTATTAATTTAAAATCTTTTAAAAAGGATATAAATGAATTAAAAATATTTTAAGTTATAATTAATGACTTTTAATATTCTTATAAATAGAACATTATTACTTTAATATTAATGGTAATTATTTAAGAATGATTTTAAATGTTTTAAAAATCAATTAAGGGTAATATTAATACTTTAAAAGTATTTTAAGTTATTATAAATAACTTTAACATTTTGAAAATGATTTCATTAATAGTTTAATATTAATTAAATATTAATGATAATAGAATTATTTGATATTTAAATCATTTAATAATGATGCTGGTGTTTGAAAATGCGTGATAAATTATAATAAATATTTAAAAATTATTATGAGTCATTTAAAAATAATATGACAAATACTTAAAGATGTAGAACTACAGGATAGAGTCTTAGACTCGATAATTACCCGATAAAGTCAGGCAGTCAGATGCACGGCACATATATTTAAAATGATCCGGACTTAGATATTTTGGATCGTATATGTGTTTATTTGTGATTCAATGGTTGTGGAACATATGTGATGATGTGATTAGGTTATGTCGATCGCTATAAGTCGTGTTATGTGTTATAGTATGTTATTCTAATCGATCAAATGATCTTATTACTGATAGGTGTTATGTAAAGATAGAACTAAGTTACGAATTGTAAGCAACGCATCAGGCAAGTATCTTACCTTTGCATTTCCTTTATGCAATGGACATGAGTAAGAAGTTTCATAATTATATTATTATTATACTATATTATTAACCTTATTGTGATATATTCTATATTCGATCATTGTTTATCAACATGTTAGTATATGATAATTCAGATATATATATTCTGTTCGTTAATTTCTATATATGGTTATACAAGTGTCCCCACTTGGATAATCATTGTATTTAATCACATGTTGATATATATATATATAAGCCGTCTAAGCTATTTAATCAGCTAAACACAAATTTAGAATTATCGTTGAATATGATAAAAATCTTTTTGTATCCAATCAAATTATTTTGGTTCGAATTTCAGTCTAAGTATGAACATCCCGATCATGGGAAAAAAATTTATGCGCCCAAGGCGGACAGGGTGAATGATCCTATCGTTTTTGTAATGTAGTATTGATCAATGCAGGGCACATTGGGCAGATCACCCTCGTGCCCGTAAGTTATGACGATTTGCAGATGAAGTTCTGCTAAACCTTATCGAAAATTAAAACAATGTTCATAGTATGTCGACTACCCTATATATATAGTCTATACGTAGTTTCAAAAATTTGAGATAGAATTGTTATGTTATTATTATCGGTTCAGTTTACTTCACAACTATAAATTCGTTGTAGAAGTGATGTACAAAGAAAACATTTATTTCTTTCAGCTAATTATATTTCTAATTGTTATTACTTGCTGGGCACCCAAATGCTCATTCTTGCTTAATTTAAATGTTTTCAGCTAAACGTGATCAACCTGAAGGTTCGAACAAGAACAAGTAAAAAAAAAGGAAAGCAAACTGAATATGTGTAATGGTATCTTTTGTAATAGTTATATAGTATTAAGGCAATGATATATATTATCTATCATGTAAGGAATTATAGTAAAGGTTACGTACTTGGGATTAGACTCTGATAAATGTAAATTAAGTTTGATTTTTTATATTATTGTTATTATTATTAGTATTATTCCGCTCATAGAAATGGTATCGTGAAGCACCGAGTTCGGGTTGCAAGTACCTGAATTTGGGGGCGTCACATTTCCAATGACATAGATTGACAATTTTAAATTTATAACAAAAAAGATATTGAAATTTGAAATTTGGTTGAACAAAGATAATGTTTTATTTTAGGAGAGAGAACGAGTAGTTTGACTCTTTTTGGACTTTTTAACGTAAAAAGTTAGTTTCTTGCGGATACTACTAATTAGTATATGCATGAAATTCTTGCAGATAGTTACTCTTTCGTTCTAATCTTAATCTTGATGATACTATTAGCATCTGCATGAATTTCTTGCATATAGTTACTATTTCATTCTAATCTTGGTCGTTGGTTGTTGAGATGAGTGACCATATATGAGTTGGCCGAAAAATGATCCATACGCATGTTATGAATCACTAAAACCCCAAGCTACATTAAAATTCTCGATAATGTCAATATTGTTCTAGAAAATTTGTGATTGTGGAATTGATATATCAAATACACTTGTTTTGTTGGAAATCTAGACCATTGAATATGTACTAATAAATTTTAAAAAATTGTCTAAGAGTTTTTTTCAATGTGGGGATAAATAATGCAAAATAGTAATAAATAAATAAATAAACTAAGAAGTTGATTATTTGGTATTGTTGTTTTTATGTGTAGATCCATTCTTAAATCTTTCCTATTCCACATAGGTAGACATTAAATATCGACACAAAATTGTAGCAAGCCTCTTTACACCCTGTGGGATTTATTTTAGTTGTAAAAAAGAAAAGAACGTTAAAGAAGAGAAAGGCAAATTTTTTGACTCAAAATGCACCAACTTTCCTTGGCTTTCTTTACTTTTCTTCCCTAATTAAAACTCAACAAAGACACCACTTTCCTTTCTTTTCTCTTCTATTAAAAAACTCAAAAACACCCCTTCTTTTTATTAAATTAAAACTCAAAGACGGTGTAAAATATGCTTGGGCTGACAAGTCCACTACTTGGCTATCCTCTGTAGTTACTAGGCATCTTATATAGTGTGCAACAGTAAAGAATGCTAGATTATAAACAAAAGGCACAAAGAACTTTCAGCTTCAAGGCCAGCTTATCAAAAGACAAGCCTGCAAGAATAGCAACTATACAGAAAATAAGAACTCATTCAAATTGTCATGTATTATCATGAATGAAGGAATTTACTCGCAAATGAGTATATTTCCTAGCTACCTTGTCTGTATACTTCCGTTTCCATCATTCAGTAGATCTATTCACTCATCTTCATGTCTACAAGACTGAGCATCCTCACAATTTTTGGCAACTTAAAGCTTTCTCTTTTTCAGTCTGCTACAGTAGGAAGCAAGAGTCATGTCATCCTCATCTTCTGCTCCAGACATCTGATCAGTACAGATTTTCGATCTAATTCGTAACCTCTTGCGCCCTTTGCGTGTGCCAACAACAGATGCACTAGAATTCTCAATTAACCCAATTTCAGATGTTGAACACCTTGGCTGTAACGCAATATTTTGGGAGCCATCTGACATTTTGGTACTATTTCCACACTTGTTGAGTATCTTTGAAACCGTTACAGATGACGATTTAGATTTCTGGGATTTCCTTGATTGTTTTATAAAGGAAGCAAGAGTCGTGTCATCCCCATTTTCTGTATTTGATGTCTGATTAGAACAAGTTTTACGTCTAGACCTTGTCCCTGAAAACTTATTTTGTCTGCAGACACTAAATATCTTTGAGTTCCAACCATCCGAAATATCAGGTGTTGAGCACCTGGGAGATCTTGCATCATTGTTGTCCCCTTCAAAGGTTTCAACAGTACCACCATTTTCTGTCCTTTCCAGACTTGTATTGGGTGATGTATCATTCATGCCAACTGGCTCAACCCCTTCACCAAATACCACAGGAAAACTCGAATTTGGGAATGCTGGCGAATGACTGTGGATTGGATCACCTTTTTTCTTCTTTGAACGCAACTTAATCTTCCTATGTTTGTGGGTTGAAATGGTATCTTCTCCACCAAAGGCCTCTACCTCATCAGAGATTGTATTCAGTTGAACTTCATGAAGTTGTTCAGTGCATCTATTCTTTCTTGAGGGTAGTTTAGAAGCCTTTGCCTTTCTGTTCTTTGTAGCTTCGTCCCTGCCCAGGTCCCCAGCGTTCTGATTTGTAGGATCAGAACCTTCATTTTCCCATGACCTTCGTCTCCTTGTTCTCTTTTTCATTGGAATGGAGACTTGCCTAGAAGTTGCATCTGCTTCATCAGATTTTCGCCTGCCTCTGCAAATTGAGAAGAAAAAAATTAACTTGATAAAAGTACAAACAAGAACTCAATCACTAAGGTCCAAAAATTTTAGCTGATGAATTTAACAATCGGTACCAACTTTCTACTAAAGGATTATTCTATAAGACCTGATTATTTCATGTCAACTTGCACTTAATTAGAAGTGACTGATAATTTCTAGCTCTTTTAGAACTAGTTAAAGTTCAGGTGAGTTGCACGTGATAGGCATAACTAACAGTAAAAGAATTTAACTGTCAATTAACATATTATTGATAGAATATTAAATATTCAAATAAGAATATAATTTTGTGTTATGTAATGAGCTTAATAAGATCATCCATTACTGACTTTGTTACTGTGTCCCTTGATAGAGTTGTAGAGAAGCCGTTTTAAACTAAAGCCACAGTATATAATCCAGAAGTAAGACTAATTGTTTCATAATTAATCAACTAATCTTTTTCTTCGTAAGAAAATCTCATAGATTTTGACTCAAGTACAAGGTATTTTTTCCAGCTTGTGCTTTTGGGGTGGAAATAAATCCTGATTAGAATAAATACAAAAGACGAGTCCCATATAGAATTTCAACTCTTGTTAAATAACAAGGATATCCATTCAATCATCTTAAAGTTGCCACAAGGCTAAAATCAAATATATAAACTTTTTATAAGTAGGCTATTAGGTGAAGTTTACAAGGGTATTATGTGAAAGTGGTAGTGTTTGATTGCATCTTAATAGCCAACCTTTTCATGCATTTTAATACATCTTAATGTGGTCCTCTGAATAGTTTAGATTTAATTTTGTATCTTAATGATTTAGAGGCATTCAAAGGGTAAATTTATATCCCAATTTCAAACATTAAGATCCAATTTCAAACATTAAGATGCATTAAGAGGTGAGCTGTTAAGATGCAATCAAACACTCAAACCCATATGGTAATCAATACTTTTATGTGTAGGATGATTTTATTAAGAAGCTTCAAAATGCAGTAAACAATAGAGAAACTAGTTTATACTGTCCACCATGAATACCTCTTTTTTCGTCTCCCTGAATCTTTCTTCTTCATAGCAATATCCCCACCATCAGCTCCAAGCTCTTCCCCATTGGTTTTCGGTAACAGCATTGTATCAGGAGCAGGTGGTACAAGATCGCGTTTTGAGGAGAATTTATCATTCAAACATACTTTTCTCCCTCGTTTCTTCCTTGAAATGCCATTATCACCGCTGAAGTTGATAACCTCACTGCCATCATTTAACCTCAAAGCTCCCTTGGGACGAATTTGAGCTTCCTTTCTGGGCCTCTTGGATCTGATTTTGGCAACATAATTGAAAGTACATTAATGGTCAATAAGTCAAGCACACATGTAATGCAAATATTTATACTTCTGATAAAATTAGAAAATTTTGTTACAAAGAAGTGGATTACAAACTAAAGAGGCCGAGGACGAGAAATAATCTAAACCAAAACAGCTACATTTTGAAGTTCATGAAAGAACTTAAATTTCTTATAGACTAAATAAAAAAGTTTTCATTAGAGATAGGATTACAGAATAACGGACTGAGGGTGAGAATCCTACAAACAGAAGTGGTTCATAATCTATGCTTAGGGCACACTATGCTTAAAGATGTAATTCTAGGTAAACTTTCAAAAAAAGTAAGGAGTCTTTCGAAATTATTAGGTTACGGAAAGGCAAGAAGACAAACATACATATACAAAGTATCATTCAGACAGTGCATTACATCCAGGACATAACAAAATCAATACAGAGAATGCAGTAAAAAAGGAAAACCTAGAATAAGTGTTTGAACAGCAAACCTTGATTTTCTCTTTCTAGGAGAGACTATATCTTCAGTTTCAGGAAGATCAATCACCTTTAATGGGGCAAAATCATTAGGACCAAGGGCAGGTCGTTTTGATTCCCGATCTACAAAGTTTGATATTAGAGCGGCTTTTCGGATCTTTCTAGCTGCTTGGTACAAAGGAACTTCATTCGGATACAACAACTTCCATCTCCTGTTTATACACAAGGTAATGCATGTATTAAAAATCTTAATTATTTCATAACAGGAAAGTTTAGGGTACAAAGGATTTATAGGGATAACACACTGCCTATCTAAAAGTGATATCCACAACTACATACCTCAGGCACTGGCTATCAGTACGTGGAGGTACACATGCAGCAACCATACTCCAGCGATGTCCATGTTTTGCAATTGCTGCTTTCAACCTAGAATCTTCGTCTTCAGACCATTTACCCCACTTCAGAGAAGGATCCAAGCAGTTTTTCCATCTGTCACCCAAACAACCCCTACAGTTGAATAAAACAAACTGAATCACCAAAAAAGAATTTGGTTGAAAACATACATACCTTTCTGTACACTGCTCCTTAGTCCGCCCAGATACAAATTGAGCTATATTTCCCCAGTTTTTTGCCCCAAAAAGCATCACAGCTACTTTCAAATGTTTGTCTTCATCTGGAGTCCATTTTCCAACCTTTTTCCTCATTGGATTCAGTGATTTTTTCCATCTGCAATAAGTGAGCACACAATGACACGACATAAACTAATTAATGTAAACAAGCCATAAAGAATCGAATAATTAAAAAGTGAAGCTTTTGAACATATGCTTCTTATTTATGCAATAATAACATAAGGTCTTTTTACTTTGATGATTATAGAGAGAAGGGGGGGGCAACAAATTGGCCTAGTATCAAAGTTCTCTGGTTCCCAAAACGTGTTTCATAATTCCAACCAGTTTTCATTAACACATTAATTATATATAAAAATCCAAGCAAAAATATTATGCAACTGTTACATCTAAGTGGTTTAACACAACTAAAAATGGAGCCCACTCACATAATACAGAATTTGTAGATATACATCAACTTTGGAGAACTTGGGGGTGTTTCTCACAACGTATTGCATAAGTTAGCTACTTCTCTAAATTATAAAAATCCAAAAATCATTTTGAACGCTAACTGACCTATTAGAGCATTGGGTACCTGTCCGTCCTTCCAATGCAGCAGCAACAAGCTGCCAGTCACGATCACCATAAGTTTCAACAGCTGTGCGAAGTTTATCATCCTCGTCCTCCGTCCACTCCCTTCTCAGTATTGAAGGATTAAGACTCCTTTGATAATGTGCCAAGCACTGAAATGGGGTCCTGTTTGTTCCCAATGATACCGCGATATCAATCCAGTTACTGATCCCCTTTTGTTGAACAATATACAAAAGATTCTTTTCTTCCAATTTTGTCCATGATTCTTTATTGATTAAGGGGTCTTTCCAGTTCAACCACCTGCAAGAATTTACCAAATAGATTAGCTAAAAAGACAAAAATAAAATAACTTGGACAACACAGATTCCATAATCACATTCCCATGGTAACTTAACACTAAAGATAAACATTTAAATATACTAATTAAAAAAGAAAAAGTCATCCTAAGTATGTCAAACTGTGATTTTCTTCTTAAATTTTCTTCCCAAGATAGAATTTGTTACCTTGCTTCACATTCTGCGCCAGATCGACCCATGACGTACATGGAAGCCAACTGCTCCCAGTTAACCTTGGGCAGAAATACTCTCATGTTCTCATTGGTGATATCAAGGTCACCAATTGATTCAATAATGCTATCAAAATCATTTGAAATTCCAGAAAGTCCCTCTGCATCACTGTCAGCTTAGCACGTGTTACTTACCCAAAATAAAATATATCTCTTAAGAAATGCGTAACAAAAACAGAAACCATTTATGAAAGAACTATATAACTGGAGTTGGAATCAGTGAGAACCACGACTTAGAAAGTTTTCTTCTACCTTTGTGATATTAAAATTTAAGGAAAGGGAATAGGTTCAACAGCTAGAATTGGGGTTGGTCAAGGAAGATATCATGTTATTATGGTAAATTTTGGTCACATACTATACATACTATGATACTAGAATGCTCATGAACGACCAAGGTTTGGCCTAGTGTTTAGTGGGAGAACCCACCCTAGCATTGGCTAGGGTTCAAGTCTTTCCATCCACCTTCCCTAAAAATGATGTAATTTGTTCCCAATAGTATTACAACCACAAAAATATCGAACTACATGCAACCTTGGCATCCCAAAAACCCTCAGTTACCAAAATTATTAATTTGGAGGAAGAGTTGGTATCGGATAATTGTTAAAATTGTGGGAGACAGTAATAGGAAAACAGTTAAGAACAGGGACTAGAGTATAAGATAATCAATTTGGGTTTATAAAACGAAGATCTACTATGAAGGTTGGGTTTATAAAACGAAGATCTACTATGAAGGCTATCTTCCTAATTAGACAGTTGATGGAAAGGTATATAGAAAATGTCTTACATATAGTGTTCCTCAATCTAGAGCAAGCATATGATAGGTTTCCTTCAGTGGGTCCTTGAGAAGAAAAAAGTGTTTAAGTATGATGCTTTGATTAAGGACATTTAAATGGTGCAATCACTTGCATGAAGACTTGTGACGGCATACCACGTGATGCTCCAATCACAATAGTATTACATCAACAATCACAATAACCCACATATTTTTTCCAAAGTTAAAAATGAACTAAGAAAAGACATTTATGATGAAGTGCTATGGAGTATGTTTACTAATGATAGTTGGAGTTAAGGAGAAGTACATTAGAAGTTAAGAAGTCTAGAGATCGTATTAAAACAGAATCACAGTATGTAAGAAGATATGACGTATTATGAATATGTTTCGACAGTCAGTGCCCAAGAAGGATGGATTTAAATACCTTGATTTAATATTACATAAGGAGAGAGAGATTGCTTGCGATATAAGCCAAAAGATTAGAGCAGGATGACTAAAGTGGTGTGGTGCAATGCGGTTGTTATGTAAATCATAAAATCCAGGACAAGTTGAAGAAGTTTTATAAGATGAGAGACCAACAATGCTTTATGGAACCAAATATTGAGATGAGAATGTTAAGGTGGATGTGTGGGCATACAAGGTTGAATTAGAAACGAGTACGTACGAAAAAAGGTTGGCGCGGCACCAATTGAGAGGAGGATGAGTGAACATTAGTTGAGACGGCTTGGTCATATCCATCGTCAGCCTGTAAATGTACTGATGAGGAGGAATTTTGTATTAAGAGGAAGATAAAGGAGTGGGATACCAAAAATATATGGCAGAGAGTTCTACAAAGAGGCTTGCAAAAGCATAAAACAACTGAGAATGAGAACATGGCCTATCATAGGAGTCAATGGAGGATGGAAATCCGTATATAAGAGTAATTATTATTATTGTGTTTTCATATTTTTATTTTATTTTTTATTCTAGTATTTATTAACTTTTTTCATTTTTTTTTCTTTTTTCTATTTAGCATTTTATATTAATGTGTTTTTGTGTATTATTTTTTTTAATATTGTGGATGTAGTTTATTAATGTGGTCTCCAACGTTATATTAATGTGGTTTCCTCTAGTTTATTTACTTTTTCAATTTGGGTTCTTCAAGTTTAGAATCTTTGTTTGGTTCTCCAATTGTTATGAACTGTAATTTTACGATTGAACTTTAATTGTTTGACTTAACAGTCCTAAATTTTCTTTGGAAAGTAGTCTCTAAATCTTGATATTGACAATGTCTAGAGTTACCAAGGCACGAATTGAGCAAAGAAGAAAAGATATCGACTTTCTTAATAATGAATATGATTTATTGGACTAAGAAATTCATGTGCGCCATCGTACAAATTTGTTGCCCAAATATGATGATCTTTTAGAGGAATTGGAGGAAGCAAATTATAGATGTGTCAGATTGAAACATAGTATCAAGAGCTAGAGAAGTGCGTCAAAACGAGACTTCTTTTCTAATTGATGAAGTTAGTAGGTGTTGTAAGAATTTGATAACCTGTACGGAAAATCTTCAAGAAAGTTGTAGTTCAGCAATCCTATTTCTAAGAGATGTGATTTGTCCCTTTTAGTAGAAAGCATGAAAGACACAAAAGGGGTAGTTAAAGAAGAACCAAGCTTAGTTGTTGAGAAGGATCATGATTTGGAGTCAATGCGAAATAAGGATATAGATATCGTAGAAATATGCTAAATAAGGATATGGATATCGTATAAATTGAGATTAATCATGAGATTGTTTATAATCATGTGTTCGCCAACTTGGAAAATTTTGATTTCATCGTGCCTAATCATTTGAAGACTTTGATTATTTCAAAATTATTTCCAAAAACTTTCTTAGAGCAAGAACATCGTGCAAAATTTCTCCGAAGGAGATTGGGAATTTTTAACTCTTCATACTTCCATTTTAAAATTCGTAGTCAAATTTTCTCCAAAAGGGGAAATGACACCGGAAGAATTATCTGTCAAGATTCGCTATAATTTTTGTTTCGATTTTTATGGACAATTTAAGTATTTGATGTGTTTTTATTTATTATTGGGATAGCCTAGTAGATTTAATTATTTTGGGTCTGTTTATGTTTTGAGCTTACTTTTAAGTTTATTGGATATTTGGATTTTATTTAATTTTAAGGTTTAGGTAGTATAAATAGTCCCTTAGTGTTATTATTATGGAACTCCTCTCATTATTATTGAATTATCAAATTATTCTGACAATTGTTCTACAGTCTTTCATCTCTCTGTGGATGCCTGTAATAGCAAAGTTCCAGATTCAATTCTTGTGATTGTTTCTGTTATTTACCACGTCTTCCACTGTGTCACAATAAAGCCAATTTGATATGATATCGTTACTGTATCTTAAATAGTCGTTTATGATACAACAATATCCTATACATATGATTGGCGATTTGATTTAAATCAAAGTACATGTTATCAGTTAGAACAACACATTAAAGTTATTTTCCCCGGTAGAAGTTCGCTCGTTCTATACAATAAGCAATGAAATGCTTTTTAGAGTGTTCTAACATCTTCAAGGACTTCGTCAACACTTTTTTTCTGAATGTCATTTCTCTTATGTATTGTATGGATTGAAGACATACATAAATAATTTGGAGTTGACTTTTGCACTCCCCTATGTAATTTGGGTCTTAGATTTTCACTTGTATAGTTATCGGCAATTTTTTTTGCTTTTGTTCCCTTATGATTATTACCTTGATAATATTGGATGTTAATTAAGCATTTAGTTTAAAGTCTTCAATCTATAATTTGAGTATTTAAAGTTTTTTATGATTATTTAACTACTTTAAGATTAAACCAAAGCTAATATGCTTTCTTGGCTCATAAATTGAGTTCTATAGGGAGTTTGCTTCAAATAAGATTCTTGGATGCCCCCTTACTTCAAAGAGAGTTTGCTTCAGGTAAGATTTTTGGGATTTGGAGACATAAAGATACCAAGATTCTTTGGAAGTGAGCTTGTTTTACTATTTTATAGGACATATGGACTGAAATGACTGCTAGAATTTTCAATGATATCCATCTCTCACTACCTCTTCCTATGGACAGGGTTTCATCATATATAGAGATACCATGGGCTTCAGCTGTGGGCTTTTTAAGGTGTTTTAATTCCAGATGTTCAGAGATACTGGCAAGCTGTGCTTCATTAGTTTATTCTCACACTTTTATTTCTTTGCCCAGCTACTTGTCCTCCCACAGTAGTTCCTCTTTTATTTAATAAAGTTTCTTCTTCTGTATAAAATAAATAAATATAGGTCGACAAGTAAATACTTAAGAATTTTGTTAGAGAATGACAAAATAAAAACAAATAAAACCGTACATCGCCTACAATTTATCATCCCTGTGCTAGATAACAAACATGAGCACTCATACTAAAATACACGAAAAGCATTACTTGTGACTGCTACGAGTAAATCCTTCATATAATTACAGAAAGTGAAAGAAAGTACCTTAATAGATCAGCCGACTTTTGATGCAACAATTCTTCTTTTTGATAGGTCTTTTGAAGCAACATGTCTTGAAATTGTTGTTTAATACCCTTCACAATGTTTTCATCTTCTTCTTCTGTCCACTTCTCCCGACTCAATGAGACTGGAAAATTTTTTAGTACCATTCTGTAGGTCAGAACATGAGAATTCTCAGCAGGGCCATAATACATAGCATTATTTTTTTTCTCCTTCACCTGAAAACAAAGATGTGTACTCTGATGGTCAAGAAGAAGTTGGTAAATATTAAAATCTAAAGGTTATTGTTGGGGTGGGCTCATACTTCAGTGGACCCGACCAATGGCTATGACAGGGTAGTCCTGGGTTTGAGCCCATGTTATAGCAACTTTTTCTAGTTATTATAAAAATATCGTGTGTATAGATCATTGTAGCACCAAATGAATACATCAGACAAGCAAGACTAGATACAATTTAGTAAATCATGGGTATATCGTGTGTTCTTATTTTTCTGTTCTTCATCTATTTTCTATGCAATTGTCTATTATTTGATCTTAGATCTAACAATTATTAAAGGAAAAACATCTAAATTTCGAAAACAACTTGCTCATACCAAATAATATAAACCAACAAGAAATTTGAGCTATGAAAAATAATTGGATAAAGAAGGCTTAATACATTTTCGCATATGATTTAAAATAAGACACAACGAGTTAAGCATGATTATAATGAACCGTGACAAAAAAACACCATGATTAAAATTCAAAACAGCAAAATGAAACATTGAATGAGAGAATGACCTTTGCATTAGCCCTCAGCTTGGGCACTGAAATCAACTGAACACGGTCATCCTTCTTCTGAGACAATGCTTGCCCAGTTCTTCTCCTACAGCAAACCTGAAATTCTTTCAGAGCTTTAACACTTTTGTTCAGTTTTGAATTCTCTTCAATTCTTGCTTCAATTTGCATCAGCTTACTTCGCAGGTATTTCTGACAGGATCTGTTCTTCTTAATGGCATCAAGAAACACCTGTGCAGATTTTGGGAAGCCAGAATAATCTCTGACCGGCGATGTTGAAACATTTTCAGCACCTAACTCATTCCATTCATGGAAACCAGAAGGTTGGTTCCCCGGAGCATCATTACTGACATGCCTGGTGGTGCTTGCATCTACACAATCTGGAAATCCTTCGCCAATATTAGTTCTGCCTATATACAAATTATTGGAAGTTTCCTTTCCCGAATCTATATTAATAGAACCAACCTGCGGTTTATGCAAACAATCTTCCGTGCTATTTCTCAGGCTATCTGAATTAGTTTGAGAAATAGATTAGTAATCTTGAAGATTACATAGCTACAGAGATTTCTATGTCAATAGAAGTCAACAAAAGCTTGTGTAAACATTTATAGACAGGTTAGTGAGAGATAAAAGTATTGCAACTGTATCAACATATAATTCCAAATCTATTTCGATGTCCAAGCTAATATTGTGTAACCTAGTAATTGTTTTCCCTACTTCCGATGAGTAGTACTGCGTAACACATTAACTATATTACTTTTTAATACTTTGGGTCGAAACAGATTGAACCAACACAAATTTCCTTGGTCAAATTTCTTACTGTGTATATGAACCAACTTTGCACTAGGGTAGGAGTAGTAAGACCTCAAACTTTCTGGCTGAAAGTGTTTTAAATGCTTAAGAATTCACACATATTTTATACAATCAGATGCTATGGATAATATAAAATTTTATTGATCATATTGCATAATCACTTTATATCATGTGCTACATTGACAAAAAGCCAATGTGACTGAACGATTTGTGAAGCTGGCGAAAGCATATAGAAGACAAATGACAGCAACGGTATGTATCCTAAAGAAATTCTTTGTACAAAACAAATTCCTCTTTCCTCACACCGGGCTGCACAAATCAAAATAAAGCATTGCAACTGCCACCAACACACAATGTTAGATCTAAATTAATATCTAATGAGGATGGAAGTAAAAGAAATTTAATATTATTGGTTTATTATTATCTATTATTATTTATGGGTGATTTCAATGTAATTAGTTTATTTAGTATACAATATTACGATATATTTACACACACACACACAAATATATAATTATATTAGTAGAATATTCTAGAGCTTTTTTTCTGTATTAGTAGATTATTATTAGAAATTGGTCTCATTTTTAAATTAGATTACCTAGAATTTTCCGAGACATGGTCCAAAGTATAAGTCGTTACGCTTAGGCGTAGTCCGTGCCAAACCACAACCTTGACACTAACCGCAAAATTAGGAATTATTTATGTATAGGATAATTTTTGGCAAAACTTCGACAATTCGGCATAAAGCAGCGGTTTCGAACCAAATAAAGGAGAAATCACAGTGTATAGGGGAGAAACGTCACCAAAAAAATAAAATTGAATATGTTGAAACCTATAAAAGAGAGACTCGAACCTTTCTCTACAAACTATACCTAAATTATACATAGTTAAGTAAACCTTAAAAAAATAATATTGTTCAAATATACTTGGTTAAGTTAATTTGTACATAGAATGTACCAATATAGCAACTAGTTAAGTATAACTTAAAATAATATAAAAAATATGCTTAACATATAGTTAGTTGAGCTTAATTGTACTTAAATTATAATTAAATTGTACCTATATAATACCTAACTTATACGGAACATGTGTGTTTAACCATTTGAGCTAACAGAACATCAATATCAACTTTATTTAAATGTAAAATTGATTAAACATATATGCATAGTTGTCAAGACGCTAAGGCAAGGCGAGTCGAGGCAGTGGATAAGCACATGGACGCCTAGGCGATAAGGAGACCGCCTAGGCGTCCACAAGGCGATAAGTCGTTTATAATGTGCAATTTATAAATGTATAATTTTAGATATATTTTATTTCACAAATGCATTAAACATAGGAAAGTTTAACGTATTAAAGTTTACAATAATCTCTCTTTCTCACACACATGCATATATATCTCGCATATATGCATGGTTGTTAAGGCGACCCAAGGAGACGATTTACTGTAACTTCGACCAAGTCGTCTCCTCGCCTAGATTTAAGGATGTAAACAAACCAAATAGATCGTGTTCGATTAAGGCTTGATTCGAAAAAAATACGAGCGAGCCTCGAATTTATTAATAATATAATCCAAATCTTGGTATAAAAAATAATTCGAATAAAAATATGAGTAGAATCTGAACAAGGTTATACTAGACTCGTTTAAAATTCAAACTACTCGAATTCGATTGTGATTCGATACATACTCAATTGATATAGATTCGATTAGATACTTGATACATTCTCTTATAATATATACAAAATTAAATCAAACTAGGATAATTCATTATTATTATTTTGTTTTGTTTTCAATTTTAATTGTGATTTTATATTTGTAAAATGTTAATAAAAAATATTTCTCATTTCTAAGTAAAATAACAAATTCAATTTATAATTATATTTATTATAAAGCTAATTATTATGTGAAGACTCGAATTCGAGCTTGAATTTGAAGCTCGCGAGTAGTTTGAATATAATTCAATTCGAGTCAGATCGAATTCGAGTAACAAATATTCGAGTTGAGTCGAGTCGAATCTTAGTAGAATTTTTCAAATACAATTCAAATTCGAGTATAAATTTAACGTTTCGAGTCGAGACTCTGTTCACTTCGGTTCGACTCATTTACACCCTTACCTAGATTTGGACCACCGCTTAAACGCCTAAGTGTCGCCTAGGCGATGCCTTAACAACCATACATATATGGGAGATGTCTGTTTTATGATTTGGACAATATTATGTGCACTAGATAGTGTTTTTAGTGAACTTAATTGATTCATCTTGTCGTTCTTATTATATATAATTTTTAATAATTTGTTCACCTTTTTTTAAGCTCCTAACTAGCTAACCGTGCATATCGACCAAAACCGAAATAAAAAATGACCTCCCAAAACATAGATCACTACCGTTACTTTGAACCATTCCAAGTATTAGGATTTCTATATAATTGATCCAATCTCATTATTATTAATAGTGTATAATTGATATTATTGAACATTATACCTTGTACTTACTTTTTAGCCTAATTATCTTCATTTTAATCTCTTTTATTATTTCCTCCATTTTGTCCTATATTATTTGGTGATTAACCTATTTTCTTCCTATCATAATTTTATTGCCTCCATCTTTTTTCAAAATTCGCTAGTGTCGACGACAATATCCGAGACGACAACGTAGTCTCAATTCTACCCAAAAACCGAGACAACGCAGTCTCAAATTTGTCTCAATTTGTAGTTCCTAAAAAAACAGTCCACTGTCCAAATAGTCCAGCTGCTGCCACGAAAAAAATAAAAACAAAAATTCCAACCATAGTCCATATTTCTTTGTCCCAAAAATATCGACCCAAACTACCCCTTAATTTATCAAAAATAAAAACAATCTGAGGAAACCCTAACCATTAAATTTTCAGCCAACCCAAAACAGCCCCAAACTTCCATATTCAATCATATCAAAAAAAACACGCGTTGCTACAGTACTCGATATTGTACTGCATCAACGGAAGAGCATTAGTCATTAGAATTTTATGGGAAAACGAAATTACTGTTCATCTGTGAAAAAATGTGAACCAACACTGCTGTGTCAGAGAAAGAAGAATTATTAAAAATGAAAGGTACAAGACTCTATTTGTTGCAACCTCATCTGGTCAGTTGCATTGCTAATAAGAGGACGCATGGAGTTGGATATCCCAAAGCTTCACAAAGATGATTCTTTAAAGCGCGACACTACTTTTCGTACTTCTCTTCGTTGTGGGGAAAGAGAGTGCAGAATTATCATTGAAGAGGAATGCTCTATTAGTGCTGTTTCTCCACGTGCAATTGAAAGATTAAAACTTCTTGTTGAACCACATCCACACCCTTATACTATCCTTGTCTAGGTTATACTTCTTTTTGTGCTGCAGAAAGATGCTTGGTTCCAATCAAAATGTTCATATATTCTGAAAATATTAGGTGTGGTGTTCTACCCATGAATGTTGCACATATTCTACTTCGTCAACCTTGGATTGAACATTTGAATCAGTAAGAAGGAGACATTTACTCTTTTAAACATGGAAGTTATACTATCAAATTAATTCCAGCCAAAGTAGAACATTCCACAAGATGTAGTAAAAGAGTCAAATGAAGAATTTCAACACTTAAATGAGATCACCACCAAATATGAAGACAAAATTGAAGTTGAGGATACAAAGAGCGAGACCGAGATCGAGTAAAAAGTTGATGATGTCTTCCTAAAGCAACTTGATATTTTATATGAAGAAGTCAATGATCCGGTCATTGATTTCGTTATCAATGAAAACTCTAACAAGATGCAATACAAGAAAGTGCTATCCTTATTGTTTTCTAGTTATCAAAATGTCCAATGGAGGATCAAAAGTTCTTGCATGCTTGGAGTACAATTCATGGCATATGGATTCTCTTCTTTTATACTTCAAAACTCGAGGTTGAGTTTTTTTCAAAGGAAAGGAGAATGCTGAAGATGAAAGGAAAAGAAACTTAATATTATTGGTTTATTATTTATGGATGATTTCAATGTAATTAGTTTAATTAGTAGACAATATTAGGATATATATATATATATATATATATATTTGATTATATTTGTAGAATATTCTAGAGCTTTTTTTATAGTATTCTTATTAGAGATTTGTTTCCTTTTTAAATTAGATTACCAAGGATTTTACTTGACCTCTAAGTTAGATTTTTTATAGAAGTTAATACAATCTCATTATTACTGAAATGTAACAATTGATATTACTGAATTTCTGCTTGCGACTTTTTAGCCTAATTATATTCTTTTAACCTCTTCTTCCTTCCTCCATCTTGTCCTACGTCAATATCATTTTACTGCAAAAACAAAGCAAACAAGGAACCACTTTTAAATTCAAGCCACACACTTGTAAGTAGTTCATTTTGCCTAAAACTACTTCACAAGCAAACAAAAGTGACATCAAAACTAATGACTCCCTCCATCTCACTTAAGTTTAGTGAGAATATTGTGTAAAAGTTGATAAATGTTCCAAATAACCTTTCCTTTGACCCCATCCCATCCCATCCCGTTAATGAGAATATAACACGAAGGACAAATATCAAAACTAATATAGGAGAAACACTAGAGAAGCTTTTGGGACATCAACTAAAGTAGGATAGAGGTTGGGGTTGATCTAAATGTCCTCGAAGGTGATCAAGTAGAACCCCTCGAATTCAGAAAGGTGAAAAAAGAAAAGGTTCAGAATTCATTAAAATTTTCTATAAAAATGGGTTTTGAACTGTAAAAATTGGGCCCACCTTTGACTAAGAGAGAAGCTAATAGTTTTTAAGTTTGAGTGTTTGACCCCCTTCATTTCTACAAACAACCATTACAGAAAAATTATATTCCCCAAGTTCCAAACAAGAGTCTCATTTGTACAATTACAGACTTTAAGGATACAATTTGTTATATTTACCCCTAAATTTATGAGGGTAGTGATGGCCATTATTAATAATGGGATTGTTATGGTAATGTTGAGGACAGTGTCATTTTATACTTTCATCAATATATTTGGGACCATTTTGGGCAAAAAATGGTAAATGAGACTTTTTATAAAGAGGAGGGAGTAATAAACTTAACTTTGAAATCCCCTTACAGTGTTTTTTTGAGTTTTATTTCAGGCAACACTGAGGAAGGTAAGGGTAGGGAAAGTTGGACGCTTTCGTTCTAATAAAACATTCCCTCAAAATAAAACTCGGAGAAAGTACACTTTAAAGTTCCTCTAACTCAACATTCCATTCCTATTAAATCTAAGACATTTTACCATATCCACTAAAAAGATGACCCTAAACTTTTTCGAGATTAATTTCAGGCCCTAACATTTCTGGACAGACAAAGTGCCAAAATTACAGCTAGTTTGGCGAAATTTTTACAGAAATATAGGACTAATGCATCCGTATTTCAGGCGTAAAAAATAGGGCCAAAGGACCAAGATTATTCCTTTGACAACAAGCATTGTTTGTTATTAAGATTTTATCTTTTTCTTTTAGAAAGTTCCAAGTAAGAGTTCGTGTCAGGAAATAATTAAAGCACTGCAAATTGAATGAAACCAAAATTAAAATTATAATATCTGGTAAACCCTCAATTTTAAACTTAAAAATGCAACCATTATATTTGGTACATCAAAACCCTAATCTGTTATTCTCATTAAGCATAACTAGTATTCTAGATAAATCATACATTTGAACTTTTTAAGTCAATTTGTGACATCTTATGATGAATGATGAATTCATTCAAGTTTTGATAGTAAAAAATATGTTAATTAGTCTTTGTATTTTTTAGCTAGTAACATAGCACTTATATTTGTTTACGTTGTTTATATTGAAAGTAACTTTTGAAGTTTGCCAGATGACAAAAAAATGAAGTGTAGATTGGAAAGTAGATTTTATTTACCACTATTGTAATCTGAGAACCGTCGTTGAATAGCAGTGAGGATTTCGAAATCATCATCAGAATCATCATCATTATCGGAGTCCAATACTGGCGGAAGTGAACAAATTGGCTTCAAATTTAAGGGCTCTTCGAAGCCATCGCCGGAGAATCTTTGCTGCATCTTGCGAATCAACTCCAGGTCATCATCTTCCTCCTCCCCATCCTCCGACTCATCGACGGAGGCGACACCATCGGAATTGGACGTAGCGGCTGTGGAAGGATGAAGGTGGTGGTAGGGCTTTGTTCCGGTGATAAGGCAAGCCCTTTTAAGGGCTTCCATGTCTTCATCGAAGCCGTCATCGGATTCGCTTCCGGATAATTCTTCAGAATTGAATGCCATTTGGGGATCGGCAATGTGACAAACTGGGCTGCTTGCCTGTTTTTATTGATTTAGTTGTGGAATTTGGACACAGTGGAATCTGATGGAACAAGCAAAAGAAGCATTATAAGAAGAGAATAAAATCCAAATTGCAGAGACATGAGGCACAAACAGAGAGTTGGAGAGAGAAAGAGGAGAGAATTGCAATCTTCCCTGAAAGCTGAATTAGAAAACATGAAATTACCAAAAACATACCTGCTTTTCAGTATCTCCATGGTCAAGTATGACAAGTAGACTAGTGTTTCCCTCATGATCTGCAAAAAATGGCTTTCATCAATCATAGATAACAGATACACTGATACAGAACAGGTCCAAAGTACATGCATCTGATAGGCACGCAATCCAGATATATAGGCAGTGCCGATATAAGGCTCTAGTAGAAACAAAAAATTAGTTGGGTTGCTTTAATATACATGAATGCAAGTGATTTTAACTAACCTTGCATATAACGAATAGGATGCACCTTTATTAACAGCATCAAGCGAAATGGAAGAGAAAGAATCTGAACAGAACTGTGCTCTGCATTGCATCATCATCTAGGTCCTGCAAAAAAGTGTAAAATTTAACAGCCATGTGGAGAGAATTTTCGCAGTACAACTTTTAAGGATCATACGAAACTAATAAAAATCAAAGTACATTAAGTAAACTAGTTAACACTATTATTGGCTCAGGAGTTCTCTTATCAAAGTCGGTTAATGAAGATGGAAGATTATAAAGAGAAAAACTGCAATTCATAAGCAAAAATTAGATGCAAATATATAATTTACTTTTGGAATTATCCTGACGTGTTACACTTCTTAAAGCTAAACAAGCAGGTCATCATAAATATTTTCACATTATTAAGCTTCAGTTAAACAAATCGTGATTTGGCCACTATAGTAGCTCCATTTACGTGTGATGAAGATATAGATCAATGGTATTACAGCTCCAATAATCCCCCAAGGTAAGCATGTATATATTTGTCCCTAAGAGAAATACACATTTAGCATTAATACTAATAACATTCATGAAAAACCTAAGGAAATTTAAAACTCATACCATTGAGAATCAATGAATCCTATCGTAAAAAATAACATCATCCATAAACTAACTTCCAATCTGTCAAATCCAAATCCACACAAATATTTATACAATAGCTCCACAGCTAGTTGAGTTCATAGCAAATAATTGATTCACCCCAGTATGTAATTGCAAGGTTGAGAAATGAAAATGCAAATTTATTCAATTGAAAGACAAAATAAATTGTACCTGGAAGAAGAAAAACATCAACTATAACAGCTTCGAGAACACTACTCAATGATAAGAAATTCTTCTCATAAATAGAATCAATAGTCACTGTGTTCAGAAGCTTTACTCTCTTATGCTTCTTTGCCAGCTGGTTAATGCACTCCGGCCGTTTCTTCTGAGCACCACTCCGGTACTGTTCACTCCAAGCCTATACATAAAATATGGTAACGAAAATAACAAAAGCAACAAAATTAAATAAAAACATAAATAAAACACAGAAATCAATCAATTGTACGGACCTGAGAGAGATCAGAAAGAAGAATTGCAGTGGTGACTCCACTCGAATAGGCAATACAGGTTTTGAGAGTTCGAGTCTTCGAGATCTGAGATGAGACGAGAGTAACAGAGTTCGGGAAGATTCTTGTCACTTGAGATCTGAGATGAGATCTGGGTTTGGGATGATTCTTGTCACTTGAGAGTTGAGAGATTCAGATTGAGAGAATGAGAGTTCAGACTTGAGATTCAGACGAGATTAACCGAGTTGTTCTTCAGAGTCGGTCAGTCGGCTAGGGCTACTAAAGCAGTAATGCCTAACGCTGAGGACTTTATTTAATTTCAAAATTTTCAGAGTCGGTTTGGGATGATTTTTGATATAGATAATGTTTTTTTTTTTTAATATTATTTATTTAAAATTAAAAAATACCTTTTTAAATAGATAATTATTTTTTATATATATCTACAACGTTTTGTCAAAAAACGTTAAGAAAAAAATATCACAATGTTTGTGGTTTAAATATTGTTTATTTACTACTTTGTACTAGCCGGAGTAGCGAGAGAGGGGTGGTATTTTCATGTGGAACTTGTATTATGTTATTAATTTAAAATAAAAAAAACTGTATATGAAAACGTAATCTTTATTATAATATTAATAATTAATCAATTAAATAAAAATACACACCTTACCTGCCTCAGTTTTAAACGCAACTAATAGCTTTTGGTTAGCTTTGGTACATTACTTAAAAATTGTATGAGAATTAAATGAAATAAAAAGAAATTATCAAAATATTCCTAACAACTTAAATTTATTATATTATTTATTTGTATATATATATATATATATAAACACAAATAATACTATTATCGCGTAAAGATGTTAACATAAATATCACATACTGCTGATGTGGCCGTATGTGATTTGTTGTTGAGTTAAGTAGGTCATGTCAACAACAAATCACATATTGTCACCCCAACAGTATGTGTGCGGTATGTGATTATTTTATGTTATAATAGTATTGTTGTAAACCCGCAATTCTCAAATTAGAATCGGATCAACTATAAATTCAATATTTTATTCATATGTTTGATATGTTACATAAAAATTGTATCAGAATGGAATGAAATAAAATAAAATTTCATTCATACGTTTGAGTGAGAGAAGCGTCTTGTATACATACACACACATATATATATATATATATATATATATATATATATATATATATATATATATATTGTGTATTAGTTGTTTATACATCTCCAGGGGCAGATCCACTGTTTGAGCAGGTACCTGACCTCACTGAATTTTTAGATGGTCAAATAAAAAAAATTATTTAAGGAGGATGGAAAATGAAATTATCATGTTTTACACTTGAAACTATTAGAATTCTTAAATTCAATGGATCAAATACCAATTCCACCGGCCACCAGTAGTTTTGGTACTACTTCAATTGTAAACGGCTCATTTCTTCTCCCCCTTCTTCTTTTTCCTTCTCCATCTGTTAGATTATGAGATGACAAATGTATATAAATTATAATTATGGAGCTTTTTAAAATTCCAGATTTCCAGTCTTATAGATTACGAATGATGGCTGCTAGAGGTATTCACTATAAAATGTTTCATCTATAATGCTACTCCTTCAATTTTTCATTTTTTTAATTGTTTGTGAATTCTTCTTTTTGTACTTTTATAAAATTTAATTTAATTTTTTATTCTTAAAACAATATTGCAACAATGAAGAAAACTTCATTAAATAAAAGTTATTAAAGTATGTGTTCTATTCTATTTTTATTTTATTTAAATTTTATAATGTTACATGTTAGTTGTTAATGTTTTAATTGAGATTGTTTATTGTTGGTATTAATTACACTTGACTATTCATATTGTATATTGATCTTATTTTGACATTGAATTAATTTTTAAATATTTGAATTTATTCCGAAAATTTCCAAGCCGAAAGACCTAGTGACAAACTTATCAGTGTTAATATTCAACGAGAAACTCACCCGCAAAATGTTAACCCCAAACCCAAGTACTAGAATCTTTTGTCCAAAATATCAAATTCCAAACCCAAACACCGGTACCTCATCCCCTTAATATTAAGGGGATCCCGGTAAAAGACCACTAGTAATTTCTTATCCCACTAGTGAAAGAGAGAATTTTCAAAAAAGTTCTTACACTGAGCGTGATATTTTTGTAATTATTCAAAATGAGGATATCATGCAACAATTTTAAACAATAAAATCTCGAAAAATGATGTTATAAATAATATTTGAGAATTATTTAGTTTTATAATTCATTTTATTACATTTTTCTTTTTAATTCGACCTCACTATATATTGAGATTTGGCTACTTTTTTTATTAAAAAAAACCCCAAATTTTCATTTAAAATTTCAATTGTAATTCTTTCTATAACCTTATACGTAATTCTCAATTTTAAGAGTCGTGCTTACAAAATTTTGAATTATGAGTACAGAGCTCGAGTTCAAGGTTTATGGACGTTTCTTAAACATCAAATTTTGTTTCAACGTCATTTTTTTTAGCATATAATTTATTTGTTGTTTCATTAAATGAAATAAACCGTTTTTATTTATGTCAAATTTGTGAATTTTATTTGGAAGGATATAAAATTACTCGTCCCAATTAAAAATAGAATTAATTATTTCACTTTCTATTTCATTCCCTCCCCTGTATCATTTCTTTTTCAATTCTATTTATTCGATCTAAACCCATCATTAGGTTAAAACTAGATACAACCTCGCGCGTTGCGGCGGGATTATTTAATTTTTTAATAATAATTGTGTACGTACAATTAATAAATTAAAATATAATAAAAAGATAAGAGAAATGTATTATACCAATTCGAGTATATAGTTGTGGCGCCCCAAAATTAGGTATACATCACTCATCTTGGGTAGTCGATATACATGATGTAAAATTTAAATACTGACTTACTAATATAACTGTAGTGTACAATACTGACGTAAACCGTGAGTTTGAATACAAATATTGTCTACTAGAGATCATACAAACTCAAAAGTAGTCCTCATTACAATTATTATCACACTATTTCACGAATAGTGAGGGACTACTAATGCTATACTCGGACCATTACTCCGCTTCTCCGAGGCTAAGTCCCAAATTTATATTCTCATTTTCCGAAAAGAGCGGTGAAAGAAAGAAAGTGAGCTCAACTAGCTTTCGATGAAATATTATGACTAAAGATAATGCGAATAAATTATCATTAATTTCTGAAATAAAAGTTATTAAAGTATGTGTTCTATTCTATTTTTATTTTATTTAAATTTTATAATGTTACGTGTTAGTTGTTAATGTTTTAATTGAGATTGTTTATTGTTGGTATTAATTACACTTGACTATTCATATTGTATATTGATCTTATTTTGACATTGAATTAATTTTTAAATATTTGAATTTATTAAAAAAATTTCCAATCAAGGACCTAGTGACAAACTTATCGGTGTTAATATTCAACGAAAACTCACCCAAAAATGTTAACCCCAAACCCAAGTACTAGAATCTTTTGTCCAAAATATCAAATTCCAAACCCAAACACCCATTACTCATCCCTTAATATTAAGGTGGGATCCGGTAAAAACCACCACTAGTAATTTCTTATCCCACTAGTGAAGAGAGAATTTTCAAAAAGTTCTTACATCGAAAGCGTGATATTTTTGTAATTATTCAAAATGAGGATATCATGCAACAATTTTAAACAATAAAATCTCGAAAAATGATGTTATAAATAATATTTGAGAATTATTTAGTTTTATAATTCATTTTATTACATTTTTCTTTTTTTAATTCGACCTCACTATATATATTGAGATTTGGCTACTTTTTTTTATTAAAAAACCCCAAATTTTCATTTAAAATTTCAATTGTAATTCTTTCTATAACCTTATACGTAATTCTCAATTTTAAGAGTCGTCTTTACAAATTTTGAATTATGAGTCTGAGCTTCGAGTTCAAGGTTTATGGACGTTTCTTAAACATCAAATTTTGTTTCAACGTCATTTTTTTTAGCATATAATTTATTTGTTGTTTCATTAAATGAAATAAACCGTTTTTATTTATGTCAAATTTGTGAATTTTATTTGGAAGGATATGAAATTACTCGTCCCAATTAAAAATAGAATTAATTATTTCACTTTCTATTTCATTCCCTCCCCTGTATCATTTCTTTTTCAATTCTATTTATTCGATCTAAACCCATCATTAGGTTAAAACTAGATACAACCTCGCGCGTTGCGGCGGGATTATTTAATTTTTTAATAATAATTGTGTACGTACAATTAATAAATTAAAATATAATAAAAAGATAGAGAAATGTATTATACCAATTCAGAGTATAGTTGTGACGCCCCCAAAATTAGGTATACATCACTCATCTTGGGTAGTCAGATACATGGTACAGAATTTAAATACAACTTACTAATATAACTGTCGTGTACAATACGACATAAACTGTGAGTTTGAATACAAATATTGTCTACTAGAGATCATACAAACTCAAAAGGAGTCCTCATTACAATTATTATCACACTTATTTCACGAATATAGTGAGGACTACTAATGCTATACTCGGACCATTACTCTGCTTCTCCGACTCGTCCCCAAATATATTCTCATTTTCGAAGATAACAAAGAAAGAAAGGGTGAGCTCAACTAGCTCAAGAAGAAATATTATGACTAAGATAATGCGTAATAAATTATCATTAGCTTTCTGGCAAAGTTAAACCCGATAAAATATAATGAACATCAAGTTTAACTACAATGGAACCAAAGAATCCATTAAAAGAGTCAAGTAGAAAATAAAATCTACTATCTTTTATGATTTAAAAGGTTTTTCATCATTTGTTATAGTCGAGACTCACTTTAATAAATATTCCACATCATCGAATCACTCTTTTTTCTACTACCAAGGATATTCTTTAAGATCACGACCACAATTATTCATGCACTACGGGCGAAGAATATTTGTGTATTCATTAATGGTCATGATCATGCCAACAACTATCCATCAATGCACTACGGGCCACCGAGGATTTTTACCACATCATTTGTAACATTACGGCCAAGATTACACAAGAATAGTCTCTCAATCATAATCATACCAAGTCCATCTACGCACTACAGGCCACGAGATGACTTTCAACATAATATAAACATGAGGATGATGACAATGATATAAGAATTCAATAAAACAAGTTCAAGAATTAATTTATCTAGGAACCAATAACATCCAAATCATCAACACGATCTTCGCTTTGTAGAGTAAAATTCAAGAATCTTTGAGAAGAATATTTCCATGAAAGGATATCTTTGGATGAAGCCTTGAAATATCAAGGATATTCCACTAATTTGATGGAGTATAGAAGTCAAAGTTTTAACTTAACCGGGTATAATAAATAATGGAATAACAAAAGAAATCACCATGCATGCGATAGGCCGCACAGCACGAGTTATTCAATGTAATAATAAATAACGGAACCAGGTCCGTAGAAACGCATGCATGTGATATACCAACGTAATAATAAAGAATGGAACCGGTCCCATAAAACACACGCATGACGGATGTTCCAATGAATAATAATAAAGATTTAAACCAGTCCGGTGTAAAAACACATGCATGCAGGATGTTCCAACGAATAATAATAAAGATTTTAACCAGGTCCTGTAAAACACATGTGAACATGGATGTTCCAATGTAATAATAGAAGAATGTCACCAAGTATAGGGTAAACCACGATATCAAAGTTTATTCCAATGTAATAATAAGCAATGGAATAACAACAGCTTCTCTTCATGAATAAGAAAGAATAACACCCCTTACTTTTAGTAGGAGATTGAATACTGCAGAGAAGGTAGTAACAAAATACTCTTCTTCTTTATCTCTTATTCTCTACTTACTTTCTCTCTATAGCTTGAATGAATTAAGTGAAAAATAATGAAGCACTAGGCCTCTATTTATAGAAGATTTCTAGCTTTAAGACCGCCATGTGAAAAGCGCAAGTGGCTCAACGACCGTGATGTGAAAAGAAAAGTGGTTTGACGCCTGTAATGTGAAACGACAAGTGGTTCGACGCCTTTAATGTGAAACGACAAGTGGTTCGACGCCTGTAATATGAAACGGCAAGTGGTTTGACGTCTAGTAAAGGTAATTACTATTGACGAAGGTAATTACTATTCACAAAGGTAATTACTATTGACGAAGGTAATTACTATTGACGAAGAGACTCTTAGATGATGACATATGGGCCCCCCATAAAATAATCAAACTTACCACAAACGTCTCATAACAGACTCTTTATATACATCAAGGATTGAATAAATATTACCACAAATCATTTTATTTTTATTCAACACATATTTAATCTTTCAACGATTATTAATCATTTATAACTTGTCGTCTCAATTATTGATTTAATACTATAACATATTATATACGTATGATCTTATGACAATAATTGAATCAATAATATAAGAGATATGATGCGGCCAATTCTTATAGCAATAATTGAAGCATAATGAGTGACTTCTCAATGTAAGCATCAATAATCAATATCGTGTCTACTATACAACTACGCCAGACATTCTTTGTTCTTTTACTACCGGGTAGTTCAACGGTTTTAACGGTAACACCTCTGCCGTTATTTTTATAGAAAGATAATTTTGTCGTTTTTCTAACTACGATAATACTTCCGTTAATAAGGGTCCACTAATGATTGAGTAGTTGTCACGAATATTCCCCACATTAAACGAATATTTTATAACAACTTGCTTACTTTGCAAAATTTATAAATATTACCCACAACTATAACATTATATCAAATTTATTCCATAATATTCAAAATAATATTTATAGAAAATTCATCTTTATTTATAAAAGTTGGGGTCTTACAACTTCCCTTCTTACGAAATTTAACCCTCGAAATTAGGGTGCGATACTGGTATGTCGAAGAGGTAAGGATACCTTGATTTCATTTCGATTCTAACTCCCAAGTCATTTCCTCAACATCGTGGTTCCTCCACAAAACTTTGACTTGAGGTATAACCTTGGAGCGTAGAATATGTTCCTTCTTATCCAAGATTTGAACAAGAACCTCTTCATACGTCAAATCTTCCGCTATTTCGTCCGGTTCTAACTTCAATAATGTGGTTCGGATTTTTCACATATTTACGTAACATGGATATGTGAAAAACGTTATGAACACGAGACATACTTTCTAAGAGAAAGCGAGTCTATAGGCCACGATTCTACTACTCGATCGAGGATTAAAAATGGACCGATGAATCGAGGATTGAGTTTTCCTCTCTTTCCAAATCTTGTAACTCCTTTCCATGGAGCAACTCTTAACAACACATGATCTCCTATATCGAATTCCACGTCTTTTCGATGAAGATCAACATAACTCTTTTAATCGATTTTGTGAGGTTTTTATACGTTGTCGGATCGTTTGAATCTTTTCCGTAGTCATACGTATTACAACTCCCGGTCCCAACAACGTTGCTTCACCCACCTCATCCCAAAGATATTGGAGAACGACACTTTCTTCCATACAACGCTTGAATGGAGCCATGCCAATACTTGCGATAAGCTGTTGTTGTAGGAAAACTCCACCAATGGTAAGAACTTGTCCCAACTTCCTTGAAATCAAGGACACGAGTCTTAATAGATCTTCAAGATTTTGAATAGTCCTCTCCATTTGTCCGTCCGGCTTAAATCCGGGGATGATATCTCCACCGAGCTAAATCGTAAGTCTGTGCCCATAGCTTTTTGCAAACTAACCCAAAATCGTGAAGTGAATCTTGGGTCTCGATTAGAAACTATGGATCTGGCATACCATGCGATCTTACAATCTCGTTTATGTACATCTGAAAGCAAGACATTCAAGTGTATAAGTTTCTCAGATTTGCGGTAAGAAATGAGCGGACTTGGTCAATCTATCAACAATGACCCAAATCGCATCTATGCCTTGAGAAACCTTAGGAAGGCCGTGAACGAAATCCATAGTAATGTGCTCCCACTTCCATTCTGGAATTTCAAGTGGTTGCAATGGACCTTTTTGGTACTTGATGCTCATTTAACTTCGTTGACAAGTTAGACACCTTGAGATAAACAAATATTATCTCTCTCTTCATATTGCTTCCACCAAAATGTATGGCGAATATCATGATACATTTTGGTACTCCTGAGATGGATTGCAAATGGTGTGTTGTGCGCCCCATCATGATATTATACTTTAAATCGGGGTTGTTAGGAACACAAAGTCCGAGTTGACTCAAAGTATTCCTTCTTCATCGATTCTTGCTTCCCAGATAGCACCTTCTTGCACTTTCTTCCTCATACGCATCGCCTCCAGTGTCCGTAGCTTGAAGCGACTTTAACTTTATCGATTAAAAGTCGGTTCTCTACTCGTATACTCGCTATCATCACACGCGTCCCTCAGAGTCTTTAACTCTATCTCCATCCTTTGCAAGTCACACAAAATGGGCCTTTTCGCGTTGACAATATCGCACTCAGATTGCTTGCATATGATCTTCTACTCAATCGCGCCTACATTTACCACGTTCGCTTTTCCGGGATGGTATTGGATGGTATGATCATAATCTTTCAATGAGTTCAAGCCAACGTCGTTGTCGCATATTGAGTTCCTTTTGAGTGAAGAAATATTTGAGGCTTTTATGATCCGTAAAGATCTCCACTTTCTCCCCATACAAGTAATGCCTCCAAATTTTAAGTGAAAACAACAATTTGCGCTAACTCTAGATCATGAGTAGGATAATTCCTCTCATATTCTTTGAGTTGTCGCGATGCATAAAGCTATAACTTTTCCATGTTGCATGAGAAAACATCCCAACCCTTTGCTCGCTCATCATCAGTAGATGACAAATCCCTCCGAGCCGATGGTATTGTCGAGCAGTCTTTGAAATAAGTCTCCTCTTGAGTTCTTGAAAACTCTTCTCACATTCTTCGCTTCCAACCGAACTTTGTATCTTTCCGAGTCAATTGAGTCGATGGAGTAGCGATTCGAGAAAATCCTTCCACGAATCTCCGATAATAACCAAATTAAACCGAAAAGCTACGTTGGTCATCATCGATTTAGGTTGTTCCCGACTTTGAATAGCTTCAATCTTTCTTTGGTCAATGGATATTCCATGACTTGATACCACGTGCCCAAGGAATGCTACTTCTTCACGAACTCGTATTTCTTCAACTTGGCATAAAGCTTATATTCACGAAGCTTTTGAAGTGTCGACCTCAAGTGTTCTTCATGATCTTCACGGCTTTTGGAATAAATAAGGATGTCATCAATAAAGACGACCACAAAGTGATCCAAATATTCCTTGAATACTCGGTTCATCATATCCATAAAGGCGGCGGGAGCATTAGTCAATCCAAAGGACATGATTAGAATTCATGATGCCTGCATCGGAGTTCGGCCGTCTTTAGAATGTCACGGTTCTAATCTTCAATTGGTGATATCCTAACGCGAAGATCAATCTTTGAAAAGAATTTGGCTCCTTGCAACCGGGTCAAACAGTCATCAATACGTGGCAATGGATACCTATTTTTGATGGTGACATGATTCAACTCCCGATAATTAATACAAAAAGTCGCATACTCCCATCTTTCTTCTTCACGAATATAACAGAGCACCCCAAGGAGAAGTACTAGAAACGAATAAAGCCAATGTCTAACAATTCCTGCGGTTGGGTTTTAACTCCTCAAGTTCAATAGGAGCCATTCGATATGGGGCTTTGGAAATAGGTTTTGTCTGGGGTTCAAGGTCGATACAAAATTCAATTTCACGCCTCGGGGTAGGCGAGAAGTTCTTGAGAATACGTCGGAAATTTATTAACAATAGAAATATCATTCAAAACCGGCGTATTTTTGTTTAAATTTGTGACATGAGCTAAGAAAGCTTGACATCCGTTTTTCAATAAGCGAATAGCTTTATGGCTTGAGATGACCATGATTGATTTTAATGGTTTGGTCACTTGAATTAAGCATAATAGGTTGGTTAGGAATATGAAAGCTAACAACCTTACGAAAACAATCAATTTTTACATGATAAGTAGTTAACCAATCAATCCACAGAATCACGTCAAATGAAAGTATTTTTAATGAAATAAGATCGAGAGGTAATGTGAGGTACCAATTTGAACCAAACAAGACTTATAAACAATTGGATGTAATGAAGGTTTCTCCCAACGGAGTTTCCACAGATAAGTCAAAGTCTAATTTCTCCTGAGTCAAATTTAATCGATGAACGCAAGTAGAGAAATAAAAGAATGGGTAGAACCCGTGATCAAATAAAGTATAGACTTCATTAGAGTTTATGATAAGCTTACCCGTGATGACCTCATTCGGTTCCTTGCTCTCTGGGAGGTCACAACAAACGCTTCTCCTCTTGCTCTACGGTTTTGACTTTTACGGGGCGGCCTTTGGTGCCTCCATCCTAACCGAAATTTGTCTTGATGGCGACAAAAATCGAGCTAAGCGACCTTCTTCCACAATTATAACATCTTTTTGGACTGCATGGCGCGATTTGGGATGATGTGTCCCTCTCTCCGCATTTGAAGCATATGATAGGTGGTCTTTCTCCTTCCTTAACAACGGTCTCTGGTCTTTGACGTCTTTCCATCACTGTTGAATCTCCTTTTCTTGAAATGTCCATTCTTATTGTTTTGGCCCTGATTACCACCGAAGTGGTTACCATATCTGGCTTGTTAATTCCCTCCACGCTTGTTGTCACCGCTTCGATGACTACTCTCGCTGGTATTATAATTTTGCCGGCTGCTCTCTTTTAGTTGCGTTGACTCGTTATCGCGCTCCACTAACTGAGCCCTATTTACAACATCTGAATACAAACACGCTTTATTATGAAATAAGATGTTGACGTATCTCCCAAGCTTCAAACCTCTTAAAACATTCGCGCCATTCTCTCTTCATTATCCACCAGTGGGGGCCGAACCGTGATAACTCCGCAAATTTTGCCTCGTATTGCGACACGGTCATATTGTTTTGTTCCAACTTGATAAACTCCACCTCCTTCATGTGGCGAATACTTTCGGGAAAGTATTTGGTCGTTGAATGACTCTGGAACTTCTCCCAAGATATCTTGATCTGAATGAGGTTGAGTGCGTTTCTGGAATTCCCACCAATGAATCGCTTCTCCGCAACATAAAGGCGTGAAGGGAACCTTTTGCTCCTCGGAGCATCCCAAGACATCAAATATCTTGGTAATCTGCTTTATCCATGCTTCCGCCGAAGTGGTTTTGGCTCTCCCTCAAACTCCGGTGGTCCCAGCCTCCTTGAATTGTTTAGCGGTGACCGCCCGAGAGTTTTCCTTGTTTCCACCTACGTTTTGGGCGAGTCGCCTTCTCAGCTTTCTTTGTTGCATGAATTGCATAAAGCCTCCGAACATTTGATCATTCATCATTTCGTCGGTGTTGTTGTTTGCGTGAGGATTGTCGCCTTCGATGCACATTATCTTGATTATTGATATGTGGTGAATCAACGATCGCTTTGTGCTCCATTCTTATTCTCAACATTCTCGGATGTCATTTTCGAGATACTACCACAAAACAAAAGGTTAATTGACATGTAACACATTATCCTATATTCTCGTTGAGCCAATAAAATAAAGACATAAACTTAGGTAGGTCATACTAGCGAAGGTATTCCCCGTCTCTCCCCTCCTAAGTACTTATTCTCACATCTTAGCGGGATCATATCCTAAGCTCGATACCAAAATTGTGGCGCCCCAAAATTAGGTATACATCACCCATCTTGGGTAGTCGGATCGTGGTATGAAATTTAAATACAACTTACTAATATAACTGCTGTACATACAATACGACATAAACCGTGAGTTTGAATACAAATATTGTCTACTAGAGATCATACAAACTCAAAAAGGAGTCCTCATTACAATTATTATCACACTATTTCACGTAATAATGAGGACTACTAATGCTATACTACGGACCATTACTCCGATTCTCCGACTCTAGTCCCCGCTTATATTCTCATTTCACGAAGAATAAAGTGAAAGAAAGGGTGAGCTCAACTAGCTCAAGAAGAAATATTATGACTAAGATAATGCGAATAAATTATCATTAACCTCTGAATGAGTGTTAAACCGATAAAATATAATGAACATCAAGTTTAACTACAATGAACCAAAGAATCCATTAAAAGAGTCAAGTAGAAAATAAAATCTACTATCTTTTATGATTTAAAAGGTTTTTCATCATCATTATATAATTTGAGACTCACTTTAATAAATATTCCACATCATCGAATCACCCTTGCATTACTGGCCAAGGATATTCTTTAAGTATCACGATCACAATTATTCATGCACTACGGGCGAGAATATTTGTGTATTCATTAATGGTCATGATCATGCCAACAACTGTCCATCATGCACTGCACTACGGGCCACCGAGGATTTTTACCACATCATTTGTAACATTACTTCGTGATTACACCGAATAGTCTCTGGTCATAATCATACCCAAGTCCATCTATGCACTACAGCCCACGGATGACTTTCAACATAATATAAACATGAGGATGATGACAATGATATAAGAATTCAATAAAACAAGTTCAAGAATTAATTTATCTAGGAACCAATAACATCCAAATGTCAACACGACTTTTGCTTTGTAGAGTAAAATTCAAGAATCTTTGAGAAGAATATTTCCATGAAAGGATATTGGATGAAGTCTGAAATATCAAGGATATTCCACTAATTTCATGGAGTATAGAAGTCAAAGTTTTAACCAACTGGGTATAATAAATAATGGAATAACAAAAGAAATCACCATAAATGCGATAGATAGATGCGCAGACGAGGTTATTCCAATGAATAATAAATAACGGAACCGGTCCCGTGTAAAAGCGCTACGTACGGGATATTCAACGTAATAATAAAGAATGGAACCAAGTATAGGGTAAACCACGTATACGAGTTATTCAATGCAGAATAATAAGCAATGGAATAACAACAGTTCTCTTCATGAATAAGAAAGAATAACACCCCTTACTTTTAGTAGAGATTGAATCTTTACGATAGTGTAGTAACAAAAATACTCTTCTTCTTTATCTCTTATTCTCTCTATACTTTCTCTCTCTATAGCTTGAATGAATTAAGTGAAAATAATGAAGCACTAGGCCTCTATTTATAGAAGATTTCTAGCTTAAGACCGCCCGTGTGAAAAGCGCAGTGGCTCGACGGTAGTGATGTGAAAAGAAAAGTGGTTTGGCGCTTTGTAATGTGAAACGACAAGTGGTTCGACGCTTTGTAATATGAAACGACAAGTGGTTTGGCGTCTAGTAAAGGTAATTACTATTGACGAAGGTAATTACTATTCACAAAGGTAATTACTTATTGTGAAGGTAATTACTTTATTAACGAAGAGACTCTTAGATGATGACATATGGCCCCCATAAAATAATCAAACTTACCACAAACGTCTCATACTAATGACTCTTTATATACATCAAGGATTGAATAAATATTACCACAAATCATTTTATTTTTATTCAACACATATTTAATCTTTCAACGATTATTAATCATTTATAACTTGTCGTCTCAATTATTGATTTAATCTTATAACATATTATACGATGATGATCTTATAACAATAATTGAATCAATAATATAAGAGATATGATCGTGAATTCTTTGTAGCAATAATTGAGCATAATTGAGTGACTTCTCACGTAAAGATCAATAATCAATATCGTACTACTATACTGACTCGCCGACATTCTTTTTACTTTTTACTCACCGGTAGTTCAACGGTTTTAACAGTAACACCTCTGCTAGTTATTTTTATAGAAAGATAATTTTGTCGTTTTCAAACTACGACAATACTTCCGATTAATAGGGTCCACTGATGATTGGTAATAAATACGAATATTCTAAACAAAAAGAATATTCCCCACTAAAACGAATATTTTATAACAACTTGTTTACTTTGCAAAATTTATAAATATTACCCACAACTATAACATTATATCAAATTTATTCCATAATATTCAAAAATAATATTTATAGAAAATTCATCTTTATTTATAAAAGTTGGGGTCTTACAATAGTGATAGAATATATTCATGTAAATAAATGTAAATATAGTGATAGAATATTTTATTGGCCACAATTATGTTATTGTATACCTAATCCAAGATTATTGCCATATTTACATTATTTACATGAATATATTCTATCAAATTTTTTACCAGCAGATTTATCCTCAGATCTGAGTTAGTTATCCCACCTTTAATGATTCTGTCGAAGAACTTGTTTACTTTGTCATGCGAGGTTGTATTGATAGTATTGATGCTAATATAAAAAAAACATCTCATATGAGTCAATAAAAATGCTTCTGGTACGAACACAATTAAACAACCTAAATACAAAACTACTATACAATGAGTAATACTTGACACCTATGTTATATGGACTCGTCAACACCTAGAAGGGTGCTTTAGAGGATGCAGTAACATGGACACTCCTAATTACATTCCAGGTTCGATGCCCACACTACATAGCCGTGTAGTGTCGACACAGATACTTCTACATTTTAAAAGAGTCCATAAAACCCCACATATAAAGATTTTAGTTAAATAAACCAGAATGCTAATTTTTCCAATATCCACTTTATTCTACACCAACCCATGTAGTACTTAAGACAAAGCTTTGTTGATCCCAAGTTTAGTTGAGATGTTTCCATTTCATTTTATAACTTTTATCAACCTTATTGAGTTAATATTATGTTGGGCAAAGGTTCAAAAATGCCCCTGATGTTTACACGGATGTCCCACTTCTACCCTAAACTTTTTTTTTCCAAAAGTGCCCTTAATGTTAGCAAAATTAGGTCATCCGTGCCCCTGCTGTCAACAGACCAGCCACCTGGACTAACTCTGTTTACACGTGGATCATTTTTTGCTGATTAGGCACTTAGGGAGAGAAGGAGAACAAAAGCGATCGTGATTTTCAAAAGGGGCAAAAAATCCCTAATTACTTTCACTCCACATAGAGATGAAATCGAAGAGGAGGAGAAGACGCGAGAAGCTTGAAGAAGGTGGAACCCAGTTCGGCGAGAAGAAGAATTTACATGGCTCACTATTCGTCATCATCTTCATCATCTGCTCGAAGACGTGGCATTGATGTTGATTATGAAGCTACGCCACTGTGTTATTGTGGGTTAAGGGCTCCTTTGTGGACCTCATGGAGTGAAACAAATCCTGGCAGGAGGTTTTTTTCATGCTCAAAATTCATAGTAAGTTCTTATAATTTACTTTGATTTTGTGTTTGAAACAATTCTTAGCAGCTAGTATGCTTGAAAATATTTTACTAACAACAGTTGAATAATGCTTAATATTTTGGATTCAGGAAAGGGGATGTGGGTTCTTTGTATGACATGACCCACAGATGTGTGAGAGGGCAAATGTGAGACTCCAGATTTTATCAATAAAGATTTAAATTTTGTCAAAATAATTTTTTAATATTATGGTGTGAATTTAAGATAATATTATAGTTGTGGGTAGTATTTATAAATTTTGCAAAGTATGCAAGTTGTTATAAAATATTCGTTTGGTCGGGGAATATTCTTTTTGTCGGGGAATATTCGTACGACAGCTCAATCATTGGTGGACCCCACAACGGAAGTATTATCGTAGTTAGAAAATGACAAAATTATCTTTCTATAAAAATAACGGCAGAGGTGTTACCGTTAAAACCGCTTGAACTACCCGTTAGTAAAAAGTACGATGTCACGTGTAGTTGTATAGTAAGCATACACGATATTGATTATTGATCTTTACGTGAGAAGTCACTTCGGTATGCTTCAATTATTGTTATAGTAATTCTTTGCGATCATATCTCTTATATTATTGATTTAATTATTGTCACAAAGATCATCTCAGATAATATGTTATAGTATTAAATCAATAATTGAGACGACAAGTTATAAATGATTAATAATTGTTGAAAGATTAAATATGTGTTGATTAAAAATAAAATGATTTGTGGTAATATTTATTCAATCCTTGATGTATATAAAGAGTCTCATTATGAGACATTTGTGGTAAGTTTGATTATTTTATGGGGGCCATATGTCATCATCTAAGAGTCTCTTCGTCGATAGTAATTACTTTCGTCGATAGTAATTACCTTTATGAATAGTAATTATCTTCGTCGATAGTAATTACCTTCGTCGATAAGTAATTACCTTTGTGAATAGTAATTACCTTCGTCGATAGTAATTACCTTTACCGGTCGAACCACTTGTCGTTTCACATTACGGATCCGAACCACTTGTCGTTTCACATTACAAGGCGTTGAACCACTTGTCGTTTCACATTACTGATGGTCGAACCATTTGTCGTTTCACATTACTGGTCGAACCACTTTTCTTTTTTCACATCACCACGGTCGTCGAGCCACTTGCCTTTTCATATGGTAGGTCTTAAGCTAGAAATCTTCTATAAATAGAGGCCTAGTGCTTCATTATTTTTCACGAATTCACCTGAAACTCTGAGAGAGAAACTATAGAGAGAAAGAAGAAAAAAGTATTCTGCTACTTCACCTTGCCAATATTCAGCTTTCTAATGTAGGGAATATTATTTGTTGTACCGTAAAGTGTTATTCTTCTTATTCATGAAGAGAACTGTTGTTATTCCATTGCTTATTATTACATTGGAATAACTCAGATCGTGGTTTACCCTATACTTGGTGACATTCTTCTATTATTACATTGGAACATCACATGCATGTGTTTTTACACCGGACCTGGTTCCGTCTTTATTATTATTCTGTTGAAACATCCTGTGCGTGTGTTTTACACCTACCCTAGTTCCGCCTCTTTATTATTACATTGGAACATCCATGCATGTGTTTTACAGGACTGGTTCCGCCTTTATCATTCATTGGAATATCCTATCTGTGTGTTTTACACCGGATGCGTTCCATCTTTATTATTCTGTTGGAACATCCCGTCGCCGGTGTGAATTTCACGACTCGTTCCGTTATTATTATTACATTGGAATAACTCGCCTATACATCTTGCAATCTGCATGCGTGGTGATTTCTTTTGTTATTCCATTCTTTATTATACCCAGTTGGTTTAAACTTTGACTTATATACTCCATGAAATTAGTAGAATATCCTTGATATTTGCGTTTCATCCATATCTTTTCATGGAAATATTCTTCCGATCATTCTTGAATTTTACTCTACAAAAGCAAAGATCATTTTGACAATTTGGGCGTTAATAATTTACGGATAAAATAATTCTTGAACTTGTTTTATTGAATTATTATGTCATTGTCATCATCCTCATGTTATATTATGTTATCTTGAACTTACGTGTATAGATGAACTTAGTATGATTATGACCGAGGATCATTCGGTATAATCATGGCTTGTTATAAATGATGTGATAAAAGTCCTCGGTGGCTTTATAATGCATTGATGGATAGTTTTTGGTATGATTATGACCGGGGGTGATTCGTATATAGTCATGACCATTGATAATTTGATGAATATCCTTGGCCGTAGTGCGGGGTGATTCGATGATGTGGATTA
Organism: Panax quinquefolius; assembly: GCA_020205615.1. Classification (NCBI taxonomy): domain Eukaryota; kingdom Viridiplantae; phylum Streptophyta; class Magnoliopsida; order Apiales; family Araliaceae; genus Panax; species Panax quinquefolius. The sequence continues at coordinate 23,663,861 of CM035162.1, forward strand.
TTTATTAAAGTGAGTCTCAAATTATAACAAAGATGAAAAAACTTTTAAAACCTAAAAGATAGTAGACTTTATTCTCTACTTGACTCTTTTAATGGATTGCTTATTCCGCCATGCAGCTAAACTTGTTATACATTATATTTTATCGGTTTAACACGTTGAAGGCTAATGATAAATTATTCTCGCATTATCTTAGTCATAATATTTCTTCTTTGGGCTAGTTGAGCTCACCTTTTCTTTCACCGTTTCTCTTGAAAATGAGAACATAAATTTGAGACGAGTCGGAACAGAGAGTAATGGTCCGAGAGGATAGCATTAGTAGTCCTCACTATTCTCGCGTGAAATAGTGTGATAATAGTAGTAATGAGGACTCCTTTTGAGTTTGTATAATATCTAGTAGATAATATTTGTATTCAAACTCACGATTTATGTCGTATTGTACCACATGCTTATATTAGTAAGTTGTATTTGAATTTATGTACCATGTAAGTGGCGACCCAAGATGGGTGACGATATACTAATTTTGGGGCGTCCACAAAGAAAAGTTGTCATAAATGATCCGAAGAGGAGAACAAAATTTTCTTTGAATAAGGAACTGAATAAATTTTTTCAGGTTGAAGGGGCATCTGAATTATCTGAATTGAAAGAATTGGTTCATGAGTTGAAGAAGTTGAAGTCAAATGGAGATAAAGTTTCTGTGAAACATGTTAAAGAAGTAGACTATTTGAACAGGAAGTGCATTGGTGTGTTATTGTTAGTTATATTCATCTGCATTTCTGTAATGCTACTTAGGTAGATAAATGGTTAGATGAATTGGTAGTATTGTGAATTGTAATGTACTGCAGTTTGAAATATGCAGTTAACTTAATGTAATTGGTGAAAATGGTTAATGAAAGTCAGTGTTTTGTAAGAATTAAGAAATCCTTGTTTTTATTAGTCCTTTAGTGAGTTATGCAAGTTTAATGTGTTTTGTGGATGTTTTGTAATGTTTATTTTACCAGAATGTCAAAGAATTGATCCATGAACTTGGTTAATGGAAGTCTTATTTTTGTGTATAATTGTGTGTAATTGTTTAAAATATAATGAACAAAGCCTAGCTCCAAAAGATAGTGGCAAATTATATTGCCAACATATAGGCTTGAGAAGCATGTTCATTACACAACATTAACTGAGTATAAACACTTCAACATTGTCCAAAATATATTCCCAAAATGAAAAGCTCAGTTCCAAAAACATAACTGGAAGAAGTATAATTACTAAGTAAACTCTAATTACAAAATAAGTGTAATGGTCAATTTCCCAAAAACATCGCAGCAGCTTAGAAGTTCGATTCACATCACTTTGCAATCGGGTGGAATTCTTTGTGACTTGCTTGTATTGCTGCTCATACCAATCCTTTCATCCCTATCTGCCATAAGGCGTGTGGTAGTGATGCAACTTCTACCCCTCCATTGCAGTCCTTGAGGTCTGAAGGTCATGTTAGACATGTTTACAGGGTCACCATCACCTCTATGGTTTATTTTTCTATTGCCAACTGAAGAGGATGCTTTGTTTTTAGCTTTGTCTGCTCTTAGTTGAGCTTCATTAGGGATTGAAAATTTGGTGTTAGGGCCAACCAAAGGTGGCTGTGTCTGACTTCCTTCGTTGACAATTATTGATGATGTGTCACTCTTCATGTACATAACACAACATCATATAACAACCCATCATATAACAACCAGTTTTGTCATATTAAATCAATCATCTATGCTTTTATAAATTACCTTGAATGTCACTGAACCAATTTTGTCATCATATAACAACCCAAAACCTACACCATGATTGGATTGCTTCCTAGAATGAGCTCTTGCAGCAGATCGAACAGGTAACTTTGACTGCCTTGATCTTGAAGTAGGAGGTGCACTCATGGCTGAACTTGCATTAAGCCCTACAAAATGCAAAAGTATCAAATATCTGCACCATGCCAAGACAAACTGCACAACAGTATAACTTATATAACTGACCACACTCATAAAGTACCATTAGCTGCACCAAGACATTAACCCTCAACACATGAATAACCATACAAAACTGTTAACTGTGAAGGTCAAAACTGTCAAGATCATAACCATTCAAAACTGTTAACTGTCAAGATCACAACAATGAAGATCAAAACTGTTAACTGTGAAGGTCAAAACTGTGAAGATATAGACCATACAAAACTGTTAACTGTGATACAAATACCTGGTTCAGCTTGACTTAGAGGTGAGATTGATGGGCCACCTTGTGCTTGAGTTTGCACTGAAGATTCAGTGTGAGATTGAGGTGGGACTGAACTTCCTGTTTGGGATTGAGGTGGGATTGAACTTCCTTGGCTTTGATTCTGATATAGGGCAAAATGTCAAAATGTATACACTATATTGTAAAACACATGATTAAATAATTGAATTACCTTTGAACAACTGCTTTTGTTGTGTCCTGGTTGCTAACACAGACTGCATGTGATAACTTTGCCTTTTCTGGATATCTTTGTGATTTTATTTGTAGGTCTGGCTTCAGTTTCCTCTCTTCTTCTCTTAATCTTAGGCCTTCCTCTGTTCTTCTCAACATTTGGTGCCTCAACAGGTTGATATTTGTCCATTTCATAGAATCTCTTCCCTCTCACTGCATAATTTTGTACTGATAAACAGCTTGGTATACATCTTTATAATACAACTTTGTAATATGGTTCATTGGGTCCTGTTTGTTGTGAACTAGAGCACATATAGCATGTTGGCAAGGAATTCTAGTGAGATCCCATGCCCTACATGTACAAGAGTTCTTGTCCAAGAACACAGTGTGAGTGTCCTCACCCTCCCTGATTTCATAACCAGTGTCTCCATTAAAGATAACAGTGCACCCAACTGCTATGCTTTTATTTGTCTGAAAAATGCCATTGCAGTAAGGACTAAAATAATTTATCCACTTCTCACATGCTGACCCAAGAGTTCCCAACCTGTCCATGGTTTTTTGCCTAATGTATTCCATTATAGTCCTAATGGGCTTGTGTTTAGCTTCAAGAATCCAAGAATTGAAGCTTTCCACCATGTTGTTATCTACTGCCCATGATTTACTTCTGCTACTAAAGTAAGCTCTGCACCATGTATGAGGTGGATAATTCATGAGATCAATTGCTCCCTTTGAACTCATGTCACCAAAAACCTTCATGTTGTCCTTAAATTCTTCTTCAAAGGTAGACCAGGCTGCATTCCAAAATTTCTTCTTCAACTCTCCACCTCTATATTTCTTACACCAATTTGCATATATATGGCGAGCACACCATCTGTGTTCAGCCTCAGGAAGTACATCAATAACAGCTTGTATTAAACCCTACAAGTAAAAGTTGCACAAAGTTACATTCAAAGTTGCACAAATAATTTGACATAAAAAACATTAAATATTAAACTTCAAAAACATGCATACCTTTTGCATATCAGATATGATGGTGTACTGACTGCCATCTTCCAAATCAAGTTGTTCTTACAACAAAGTCAGAAACCAGGTCCAGTTGACCTTAGTTTCACTCTTCACACATGCCCAAGCTATGGGAAAATTCTGCTCATCCCCATCTCTTCCTAGTGCTACAAGTAATTCCCACTTGAAATGTGTCTTCAAAAAACACCCATCAAGGCCAATAATTGGCCTACATCCTTCCTTTCAACCTCTCTTGCAAGCATCTAAACAAACAAACATTCTTCTAAATACTCTTCTCCCTTCCCTTAATTCATCTGTGGACAACTCCACTTTCACTTTAGACCCTGGATTACTCCTCACCAGTTCTGCTGCATAAGCCTCTAACTCAGAAAACTTAGTAGTAAAGCTCCCTGAAAATTCATCCATAACCATCCTCCTGGCTCTCTTACACTTGGAAAATCCAACATTCACTCTTCATTCTTTCTCCACATCTTTTTTGAGGTCTTTGATCTTGTAGTCATGCTGCTCAAGTATTTTTTGTTTGTAAAGCTTGGCCAAGAACTTTGCTGAAACCTTAGGGTTGCTGAAAATCCTATACACTTGTGCTCTTCATTTAATGTCTTGACAGCCAACCCACGGTTACAACCGTCCTTTGACACATATAAGACAAAAGGACACCCAGCCTCACATTGGACCCTTATTCTATATGGTTCACTTTTCACATATTTGAATGCCACTCCCCTAGATATAGCATACTTTGATATGGATTCCCTAACTTCAGCTGCACTAGCAAATGTCATTCCCAAGCTGAAATAGGGTGTCTGGTCATTTACATTGAAACGGACAGGATGTCTTCTCTCACATGGCACCTGACCCTCATCCCCTTCCTCACTATCATCATTTTCATCACTATCAACACCTTCATCACTAACATCACCTTCCTCACTATCATCACCTTCCTCACTCTCCTCATTCTCCTCTTCATATGTAGCATCTTGACTGTTCTCACTACTATCTTCCTCACCAACCCTATTTACCACAATGTGTTTAATAAAGACATGTGTGCTCTATTAATGCTATCAAAAGCATTAAGTACTTCATCAGTTTCCATGAAAGGGTCATCACAATCAGGAGGAACATCAGGAGGTGATTCATCATTCAATATTAGTTCATCTACCTCATGTTTTGCAAAGAAATCTAGGACAGTTGTGTCTGACTTTACTTTACTTAGGAGTCTCCTAATCCCATGGTCACCCTCAAGTATAAAAAGTCCTTCTTCAACACTTAGTGCAGGTTCCAGATAATATATTTCCTATATATTGGCATAATTCAATTCCTCTTTATATGTATTCTTAATGCAAATAACAGACAGGTAATCAACATCAAAATTCTTACATGTATAAACATCTCCTCCCACATATCTCCAAACAGAATCCTTTATCCATATGTCCCCATGATGTAAATTTACATCTACACGCCCGACCATTCATCGGTAAAAAAACCGCAGACTTCACATAACAATAAAAAATACGAACAAGACAAATGCAAACTACAAAATATTCAGAATCTATAAAGAATAATATAGGGGACCACATGTCCCCTACCAGTCAACACCCAACTTAAACATGGACCACGTGATGTTCCCAACCACATGCATTTTATTAATCAAAAGCGTAGATGAAAGTACCTGAGAGATTCCTTTTCTTCCACTTAAAAGCTTCCTTATATACTTCGATTAGACTCAAGTTCGTTCGACGAACTGATTGCAGAGCCTTCACCTTTTTCTTCTCGCCAAACTGATTGTCGATTCTTCTTCTCGCTGAACTGGGTTCCACCTTCTTCTCGCCGAACTGGGCTCCACCTTCTTCTCGTCGAACTGGGCTCCACCTTCTTCTCGACGAACTGGTCTTCAAGCTTCTCGCGTCTTCTTCTCCTCTTCGATTTCGTCTCTCTGTGGAGTGAAAGAGATTAGGGCTTTTTTGCCCTTTCAAAAATCATGACTTCTTTTGTGTTGTCTCTCTCTCCCTAAGTGCCTAATCAGCAAAAAATAATCCACGTGTAACTAGAGTTAGTCCAGGTGGCTGGTCTGTTGACAGAAGGGGCACGGGTGACCTAATTTTGCAAACGTTAAGGGCACTTTTGAAAAAAAAAATAGTTTAGGGTGGAAGTGGGACATCCATGTAAACATCAGGGGTATTTTTGGACCTTTTCCCATATTATGTTAATTAGAAGCAGATACAACTCACAAGCAATAAAGAAATTACACGAAAAAATAGGAAGACAGGGATTATGTCAAAATAATTAGTAATTTATCATTTATCTTCCACATATAAATACTGTATACATTAGGAATCCACCATCAAGAACATGAAAAAATTCTTGAACTTGCAAGAAAAAGAAAAAAATCTTATAGGTTTTTCAGTTAAAGTGATTCAATTCATGTTGAAGAGCTTTTTCTAATAAAAACTGAGACTGGTCCTTCAAATCGAGAATTCCTTTTGGGTTGTGTTCTGAAATGGTTAAAAAGGTAATTCCTTTTGATTCTTTTACTTGTAATATACTCGGCAAGGGTTTGTGTGAAATGGGTTTGTTAAATTACGCAGAATGGGTTATTGAAAGAATGACGGGAAAGGGGAAGCTGTTTTTGATGTTGTAGGTTTTAATACCTTGATTCATGGGTATTGTAAAGCGGGCGATGTTTATACTCTGGGTTGAGTCTTCCGTTTGAAAGAATTTGAATCAATATGGAATTAATTTAGTTGTCATTTTTGAATATATTATCCCAGATTTAATAGAATTTGGGAAATGAATTTAGGTTTTTTAAAAGATAAATAGGAGCATTAATTAGGATGGACAGATGTTGATTATTTAGAATGACAGATGCTGTGATGCCAGCAAAATAGGTATACAACACCCATTCTGAGTCGCCAAATACATGATACAGAAAGCAAACTACAACTTCAATAATACAATTGTGTAGGCAAAATCTGACAACAAATCTTTCGTGAGTTTAAATACAAATATTGTCTTCTAGACAATATCCACACTCAAATAAGTCCTCGTTACAATTATTCAAACACTATTTTACGAAAATAGTGAGGAGGATGCTAAAACATCTTTCTAGAACCATCACTCCGTGCTCGAATAGTTCTGTTATATTCTCACCTCTTGAGAAAAATGGAACAAAAAGGAAAAGGGTGAGCTCAACTAGCCCAAAAGAATATTATGACTAAGATAATATACAACAAATTATCGTTAGTCTTCAACATGGAAAAATCTGATAAAATATAATAGCCAACAAGTTTTAGATTAACAACTGCAGCGAAAATAGCAATCCATTAGAAGAGTCAAGTAGAGAATGAGTTCTACTATCTTCTAAGATTTAAAAGTTCATCATAAATATTTTATCCTCATAACAACAATCAATATACATCTTTAATCAAATATTCATCTTTGCACTACGAGCCAAAGATATTCATTTGTATCACCAATTAATCGTGTTCATCTCAACACTGCTTCATCTTTTGCCTTTCGGGCCAAAGATATTCATCGATTAATAATTTATCTTTACACTACGGTAGAAGATATTTAGTAATATCATCATTTAGGGTAGAGGATGATGAAAAATATTTTAAAGAAAACGAATCCAAAGAAACGGAAGGACAAATAGTAGGAATTAGAGTATAACGGTTTATCCAAGATCAATAATACTTCATAAATACCAATTTTGAAGCGTAATTCAAAAATAAAGATCAAAACATGGATACATCAAAGATAGTAACCATAAAAGACATCTTGAACAAAAAGAAGAAAATTTCATTTTCTATTGAATAGTGCGATGATAAGTGAATAGTCTTGATATCGTGAATAAGAACTCCGAGCACAAAAGTTCCAAATTTGATAAAAATTCGATCAATACTTGGTAAGTAATGATATTGAAGAAATAATATCATATATGAAGAAAATAACATCCCTTACCTCAAAATATTAGTACTTACGATCGAAATATCGGTATAAGGTTGAAGGAAACTTGTACTGATGAATAGAAACTCACAAAGTATCTAAATTGTGACGCCCCCAAAATAGGTATACATCACCTATTCGAGTTGTCAATACATGTATGCGAAATAACTACAACTTTATTATTACAACAAGAAAAGCGCTGAGTTTGAATACAAATATTATCTTACAGATAATATCTATACTCAAATAAATCCTCATCACATTTATTGATACATTATTTTATAAAAATGGTGAGGACTACTAAACAATCCATTCTAAAACCTTCATTCCATACCCCGACTCAAATACTTCGCTATATTCTCGCCTCCCGAGAAAAATGGAACAAAAAGGAAAAGGGTGAGCTCAACTAGCTCAAGAAAGAATATTATGACTAAGATAATATACAACAAATTATCGTTAGTCTTCAACAGGAAAAATATAATAGAATACAATAGACAACAAATTTTAAATCAATATTCAGCAGCAATGAAATAATAATTCATTAGAAGAGTTAAGTAGAGAATGCAAACTATTATCTTCTATGTATGAATTTAAAAGTTCATCGCTCTATCTTTTATCCTCAGTAACATCAATCAATATACATCTGGAATCAAATATTCATCTTTTACACTACAGTGCCAAAGATATTCATCGATTAGTCATGTTCATTTAAACACTGCTTCATCTTTGCACTACTGGTAGAAGATATTCTTCGAAATCATTCATCTTTGCACTACTGGGCCAAAGATATTCTTAAGAAATCATTCATCTGCTTGCTTTCTGAGCCAAAGATATTCCATAATATCATCATTTAAGACCGAGGATGATGAAAAATATTTTTTAAAAGAAACGAATCCAAAGAAAACAAAATGACAAGGATTAAGGATTAAAGATTCGTACTTGGTTTTATCCACGTCCAAAAATACCTCAAAAATAATCATAGTGGTGTAAAATTCAAGAATGATCAAAACACGGATCTGATCGAGTTAGTATCCGAATAGATGTTTTAGACGAAAAGAAGAAATTTTATTTTTCGATTGAATAATACCGTATCATGAATGAATAGTCATAGTATCGTAAATAGTCTTAAGTATCGTGAATAAGAAACTCGACACCAAAAGATGATAGAAATTCCACAAAAACATCTTCACGCTTTATGAATAGTACTTTGAATAAGAACTCGTGAATAAGAACTCATGAATAAGAACCCATGAATAGTAACTTAATAAGAACATGAAAAAGTTCCAAATTTGATAAAAACTTCGGATCAACATTTCATAGATAATGATATTGAAGAAATAATATCATTCTGAAAAAATAATATCCCTTACCTCGAAAGATCGATGATTTAATTAGAATACAAGGGTATAGTCTTTGAAGGAACTTGCACCGCCTAAGCAATACTCAAAGTATACTCAAAATACTCACAAGAATACGCTCAATAATATAGAGAGAAAAACTTGAGTTTACGGTGTGATTTTCAATTCTAACCTAAACACCCTATTTATAGGAAATTGCTTAGAACACCAAAAGCGAGAAAATTTATTAAATATTATTATATTTTTTCAAAATCCTCATACGCACACTCAACCATCAGCCACACATGTAGCCCACCTCTCAAAAAGTAAGAAAAACATTTTTGTAATTTAAATTATTTTAAACTTCCAAAAATTAATTATTTCGGAGCTTTGGAACTTCAATAATTCATAATAAATAGTCCTTTCATCAGAAAATTCGAATCTCGCGAGTTTTTATAGGAAATTCAATTCTCTACAACTTTGCAGAAGAAAGGTTTTCCAAATTCCAAATAGAAATTGACCGAAATCCACAAACGGGCAATTTTACAGGCTATAATCAAATTTCAATCAATAAATGGGGTCCACCGACATGTTTAACATGTTTTAAACATTTATTTCAACAAAAATACTCTTCCTCCTCGTATACTCATATATCCCACATTCGTTGTAAAAATATCACCGTTAATATATTATTAAAATAATATATTTAAATGAATTATTTTATCAGAAAAAGATAAAATATTAATTTTCAACAATTGTCATTTTTAAAAATTTTCTCCATCTATATCCACATAAAATCAATATTTTCCTCATCATATAAATCAATAATTAATTATTCACAAATAATATTACAGAATCACAATATCGACAACCGGTAGTTCAGGAAAGAGGGCTTTCCAATAAGATTTCTTCATCTTGCCGCAATTAGGTGACCAAACCTCTCCTTAGCATGAACTTTCTAGACATTGCCAATAATGTTATCTAATAATATTATTCGAGATAATATGAATTATTGCTTCGATAATGAAAAATCTTGCGTGTAATGACAATTATTGAAACAACAACAATATAAAAATATCAACGCAATTATTAACTCAATAAAATCTTGAGCATTAATTCACGTAACCATTATTGAGTAATGCCTTCAATAATTGGTGCAATCACCGGTAATCTTCTTGTGCAACAACGCGTATTCTCGTGTTTTAACCAAGGGTATTCCAACAAGATACTTGATGAATAACTTCGCCATTATTTAAAAACAACTTATATTTGTCGTTTTCTTCATCCAATCGCTACGCTTTCCGTTATGGGGCCCACGCCATTTCGCTACCGTCAAATATTTAATATTCCCAGAGCGATCATTTAATATTCCACGACCAAACGAATATTCCCAAACAACAATGAATATTTTATAACCACTTGCTTATTTTGAAATATTTGCGTATTTAACCCTTAACTATCCACATTAATCAAATCAACCCTTACTATTTCAAAATAATAAATAAAGGAAATTCCTTTTTATTTAAAAATTTCGAGGGTCTTACAACCTCCCTCCTTATGAAATTTCGTCCTCGAAATTGACGTCGTCTTACTGGTGTTTTCAAAAGTGAGGATACCTCGCTTTCATTTAGTTTCCAATTCCCGTGTCATTTCCTCATAAGCGTGATTCCTCCACAAAACTTTAACTTGTGGTATGACCTTTCAAGGCAGTAGGACATGCTCTTCCTATCCAAGATCTTGACAGTACCTCCTCATATACGTTAAGTCTTGGCTATCTCGTTCGGTTCTAACTTTCAATAACGTGGTTGGTCTTTCACATATTTACGAAATGCGAGATATGTGAAACACATTATGAACACGAGGCATACTCGGAGAATAACTTGAAGTCTATAGGCTACATTTCCTACTCGGTCAAGAATTTGAAATGGACCAATAAATCGTGGATTGAGCTTTCCTCTTTCCCAAATCTTGTAACTCCCTTCCATGGAGCAACTCGCAACAATACATGATCCCTACATTAAATTCCACGTCCTTTCGATGAAGATCCGCATAACTCTTTTTGTCGATCTTGTGCGACGCCTCAAAATTAGGTATACGCCACCCATCTTGGGTCGCCACTTACATGGTACATAAATTCAAATACAACTTATTAACCTAACTGTCGTAGTAATACATACATAAACCGTGAGTTTGAATACAAATATTGTCTACTAGATATTATACAAACTCAAAAGGAGTCCTCATTACAACTATTATCACATTATTTCACGTATAATAGTGAGGACTACTAATGCTATCCTCCGACCATTACTTCGCTCCCCGACTTACTTACGTCTCAAATTTATGTTCTCATTTCAAGAGAACAAAGAAAGAAAAGGGTGAGCTCAACTAGCCCAAGAAGAAATATTATGACTAAGATAATGCGTAATAAATTATCATTAGCCTTCAACAAAGTTGTTAAACCGATAAAATACAATAGACAACCAGCTTTAATCAAGCAATGAATAAGCAATCCATTAAAAGAGTCAAGTAGAGAATAAAGTCTACTATCTTTTAGGTTTTAAAAGGTTTTCATCAATTTTTATCACGAGACTCACTTTTAATAAATAAACCACCACATCTAATCATCCTCGCATTACTACGGGCCAAGGATTTTCATCAAATTATCAATGGTCATGACTATACCGAATCACCCCCGGTCATAATCATACCAAAAACTATCCATCACCGCATTACAGCCACCGAGGACTTTTGTCACATCATTTATATCAAGTCATGATTATACCGAATGATCCTCGGTCATAATCATACTAAGTTCATCTATGCACGTAAGCCAAAGATAACATAATATAACACGAGGATGATGACAATGACATAATAATTCAATAAAACAAGTTCAAGAATTATTTAATCCATGAATTATTAACGCCCAAATTGTCAACATGATACTCGCTTTCAGAGAGTAAAATTCAAGAATGATCGTAAGAATATTTCCATGAAAAGATATCGATGAAACGCAAATATCAAGGATATTCTACTAATTTCATGGAGTATAGAAGTCAAAGTTTTAACCAACCGGGTATAATAAAGAATGGAATAACAAAAGAAATCACCATGCATGCGGTGATTTCAGATGACAAAAGTTATTCCAATGTAATAATAATAACGGAACCAGTCGTCGTGAAATTCACACCGACTGTGATGTTCCAACAGTAATAATAAAGATGGAACTGCATCCGTAAAACACACGTATAGATATTCCAACAGTATGATAAAGATTTTAACCAGTCCTGTAAAACACATGCATGTGATGTTCCAATGTATAATAAAATTTTACCAGTCCTGTAAAACACATGCATGTGATGTTCCAAATGTAATAATAGAAGAATGTCACCAAGTATAGGTAAAATCACAGATATACAAAGTTATTCCAATGTAATAATAAGCAATGGAATAACATAAGGATTTCACCAAGTATAGGTATGCCACAGATACAAAAGTTATGTATAGGGTATGCCACTTTTACAAAAGTTATTCCAATGTAATAATAATGAATGGAATAATGTAAGTTCTCTTCAAGAAGAAAGAATAACACCCTCTTACCGTAAAAAAAACCTAATATAGAAGTAAGTGAAGTAGCGAATACTCTTCTTCTTTCTATAATTTTCTCTATAGCTTCTCTCTCTAATTTCTCTCTAGAGTTTCAATGAATTCGTAAGAAAATAATGAAGGAATGAGCTTCTATTTATAGGAAAATGGAATGCATAAGAATTAATCCATGAAACTATCCGTATTGATTTACTTTAATCTAACGGTCCATATTTAAAGAAAAATCTTTTAAATAAAATATAATATATTCTATTTATATAAAAACATTTTACTATGCAAACACTATGCAATACTATGCAAAACACTATGCAAAACACTATGCAACACTATGCATAATAAAATATAATATATTCTATTTATAGAATAACTTTAATAAAGTATTCTATTTTATATAAAGATGTTTCGCTTTTATTACGCTAATAATACTGAATAAAACAAAACGTCATTATCGCTATAATAATTCATATTATTAATCGACAATAATGGAATCAAACCGAGTGACTTTCACATAAGCATCAATAATCAATACCGCAGTGCTACTATGCAACCACATTCGACATCGCATTTTTTTACTACCGAAAGTAGTTCAACAAGAACTACTAGTAAAACTTCCGCCGTTATTTCAATAAAATATTTTTGTCGCTTTCAATCCGACAATAATTTCATTGCTGTGGGTCCACCAATGATTGAGTCATTGTATTTAATATTCCCCGCTAAACCGAATATTCCCACCAATCGAATATAATATAACCACTGTGATACTTTGCAAAATTTATAAATACTACCCACAACTATAATATTATCTTAAATTCACACCATAATATTAAAAAAAATTATTTCAACAAAATTTAAATCTTTATCGATAAAATCTGGGTCTCACAATCTCCCTCCTTATGGAATTTCACCAAAATTAGGGGTACGACTGATATGATAAAGAGGTGAGGATACCTTGAATACCTTTATATCGTTGAAAACATTAAATTCATTTTTGCAATCCGCCAAAGATATTCATTAACAATTCATCTTTGCACTACAAAAGCCAAAGATATACAACAATCAGAAACCAATAATGCCGAGACTTAGCTTAATAATATATCACCACCACGAATTATCCATGCACTAATCGCCAAGGATATTCGTGTTTTCAATTACTACGTGATTATACCGAATAATCCGTGGTCATAATCATACCAAGTCTATCAATGCACTACTACCAAAGATGACTTTTACCACATCCATGAATTAATATTTCATTGTTGAGACTCACCAATAATTAATCCATATCATCGAATCATCCCCGCATCTACGTGCCAAGGATATTCATTAAGATCACGACCACAAATTATCCATGCACTACTACCAAAGATAATCGTGTATTCATTAGTATCACGACCACAAATTATCCATGCACTACTACCAAAATAATTGTGTATTCATTAAGATCACGACCACAAATTATCCATGCACTACTACCAAAGATAATTGTGTATTCATTAAGATATCACGACCACAAATTATCCATGCACTACTACCAAATTAGATAATTGTGTATTCATTAGTATCACGACCCATCCAAGATTACTACAAATTATCCACTACTACCAAAGATAATCGTGTATTCATTAGACCACCAGATAATCCATGCATTATTAATCGTGTTCATTATCATTATCCACCACAAATTATCCATGCACTACACTACCAAAAGATAATCGTGTATTCATTAAGATCACGACCACAAATTATCCATGCACTACTACCAAAGATAATTGTGTATTCATTAAGATCACGACCACAAATTATCCATGCACTACTACCAAAGATAATTGTGTATTCATTAAGATCACGACCACAAATTATCCATGCACTACTACTTAAAGATAATTGTGTTTTCAATTACTGAAATTATCCATTATACCACAAAGAATGATCCATTAGGTCATAATCATACCAAGTCCATCTCATTGTATTCATTAGTAAGCCACCATGACTTTTTGAACATATCCATGAATTAATATTTCATTCTTTGAGACTCACCAATAATTAATCCACATCGTCAAATCATCCACGCACTATAATCCAAGGATATTCATTAAGATCACGACCCACAAAATTATCCATGCACTACTACCAAAGATAATTGTGTTTTCAATTACTTGCTATGATTATACCGAACAATCCTCGTCATAATCATACCAAGTCCATCTATGCACTACAGCCACGTATGACTTTCAAAAAATATAAACACGAGGATAATGATATAAAGAATCAATCAAATGAGATAAAGGATAAATATTAAACATTTATAATATAATTTATCCAGATTCAAGAATATCCCCATGTTATCAATCACTTAATAATCTCATAATCTAATATCATTAATATTATAACAATATTTTAATCACTTCTTAAATTTATAAACAATTTATCTCAATTGTTTACGCTTTTACCATATAATGCATTTAATCATTCAAAATGCCATACTCATAAATATATCATCACCAATTATCAAATCCTCATCAAAAAATATGCATATACTCTATATAGGATTCTTCTAGCCATAAAATCCTATTTTCAACTTTGTTACTTCACATAACATATTTAACTCATATGTTCAGAATTAAACTATTTTCATGAAAAATACCAAATCAGTCCCAAAAATATTTCTTTTCTGGGATTTAGCATAATATAGTCCCATAATGAAAATATATTTTTCTCGAATTTTAAAATTCATTTACTATTTTTCAAAAATCAATTTCCAATTAATTCCTTAAGAAATTAGCTACCTCAAGTTTAACTCCAAAATTCCCAAATCTTGGCAGGACCTTACACATGTTAACGTGAGCTTCCAGTTTAAATTTCATGGTCATCGGAGTTATAGAACTCCTATTATAGCGTTTTTTTTAAAAACCTAAATATTGAAATAGTCATAACTTGCTCATTTTAAGTCGAAATGAGCTCATTTTTGGACAGGAGGTACTTTATACCATATACTTTCATGTCCCAAAAGGCCAGAATTTTTCTCATAATTTAAGTGGCCGAAACAGCCTCTCTAAAATCATGGCGGCAAGCTTTTTTGAAATTTACAGCTTTGCACCCTTTGCTAAAATCAGTCCACACAAAAATCTACAACACCTTTTCCAATAATTCCACTTGGATTAGTTAGGTAACTCATAGATCTAACTCTAGGACTTGACCACATTCAAAAATTCAAAATATAATAGGAGATATGGTCAATTGAATTTCATGTTACGCTTTTTCACCAAAATCTGATTTTCAACTCTTTGTGATTTCTAAGAAACTTTCATGTTTTTTACATACTAACCAACATAACTCATCATAAAACTTACTAATACTTCATATACCCATGATTTTCATTATTCCAATGCTTTTATTATGACTTTCATCATAAACCACGTAAACCTGCTTATTTAGTTGAAGAAATATTTGAGGGTTTAAGAAATGGGTTTTTAGACGGGGTCAATACAAAATTCGATTTCACGCCTAAGTAGGCTAAGAAGTCTTCAAGAATACGCCAGAAATTTATTAATAATAGAAATATCATTCAAAATCTGTGACTCTCATCCAAGACTTGATAAGACGTCACATTGATACCAACCGTGACTTCTATCCCTTAACCTAGATAAAGACCTCACAATGATACCTATAAACTTGCCATCTTCATTCACGATGTCGCCATACGTAAAGTCCGCTTTCTGCATTCCCACACAAGGAAGTCAACAACGAAAGGTTCGGGGCTCTTTACTTATGGCTTGATATGACAATAATTGACTTTTTAGTGTTTTGGTTATGAATATAAAAGCTAACAACCTTACGAAAAGAATGATGAGTAGTTAACCACCAATCGATTCCTAAAATACCATCAAAGGCAAATATTTTCAAAGAGATAATATCGACAGTAACGTGAAAGTGTTTATTTGAAACAACAAGATTAATAAATGTTGGAGGTAACGAAGGTTTCTCCCAACGGTTTCAACCAATAAGTTAAAGTCTAACTTCTCCTGAGTCAAATTTAAATGTCGAACGCAAGCAAGAGAGATAAAAGAATGGGTAGAACCGTATCTCTTATAAGGTATAGACTTCGCAAGAATTTATAATTAACTAACCCGCTAACTTCGCTCGAGTCACTTTCTTTTTAAGAAGTCATGAAAAACGCCTTTCATGAAAACCACCGACTTTTGTTTTATCCAGATCCGCTTTGGTGCCACCGTCCCACCGGACTTGACTTTGGTGCACGACAAAATCGAGCTAAATGACCTTCTCTTCTTGAAATTTCCACTTCATTATCTTTGCCATGATTACCACCGGCGTGGTTACCATTCTTGGCATGATAATTTCTCCCACGATGGTCATCATTGTTCGATGGTCGCTATCACGCAGATGATTATTATCGTGTTGTTGGTCGTTACCTTTTGTTGAAATGACTCATTATCGCTACTCCAATAACCGAGCCCTATTCACAACATCTAAATACAAACACCGCCACAAAACAAGGGTTAATTAACATGCAACATATTATCACTATACTCGACCGACCAATCAAATACCAAATAAACTTAGGTAGGTCATACTACTAAAAAGGAATTCCCCGCCTCCCCTCCTAGTACTATTCTCACATCTTAGCTGGGATCATATCCTAAGCTCGATACCAACTGTGACTCTCGACACCAACTCAGTCAAGACTCACATTAGTACTTATCGACACAATCGAAAGACGGCGTCCCTACGAGAGTCTCCGCTTCGTGCATTCCCCATCAACAGAAGTCACCAAATGAGAGGCTCTGGGCTCTTCACACTTATGGCTCGATAACTGTGACGCCCCAAAATTAGGTATACGCCACCCATCTTGGGTCGCCACTTACATGGTACATAAATTCAAATACAACTTACTAACCTAACTGCAGTATAAATACGACATAAACCGTGAGTTTGAATACAAATATTGTCTACTAGATATTATACAAACTCAAAAGGAGTCCTCATTACAACTATTATCACACTATTTCACGTAATAGTGAGGACTACTAATGCTATCCTCCGACCATTACTTCGCTCCCGACTGTCTCAAATGCCATGTTCTCATTTCAAGAGAATAAAGAAAAGAAAGGGTGAGCTCAACTAGCCCAAGAAGAAATATTATGACTAAGATAATGCGTAATAAATTATCATTAGCCTTCAACAAAGTTTAAACCGATAAAATACAATAGACAAACAGCTTTAATCAAGCAATGAATAAGCAATCCATTAAAAGAGTCAAGTAGAGAATAAAGTCTACTATCTTTTAGGTTTTAAAAGGTTTTCATCAATTTTATCACCGAGACTCAAATTTTAATAAATAAACCACCACATCTAATCATCCCTCGTACTACTTGGCCAAGGATTTTCATCAAATTATCAATGGTCATGACTATACCGAATCACCCCCGTCATAATCATACCAAAACTATCCATCATCGCATTACAGTGCCACCGAGGACTTTTGTCACATCATTTATATCAAGTCATGATTATACCGAATGATCCTCGGTCATAATCATACTAAGTTCATCTATGCACGTAAGCCAAAGATAACATAATATAACACGAGGATGATGACAATGACATAATAATTCAATAAAACAAGTTCAAGAATTATTTAATCCATGAATTATTAACGCCCAAATTGTCAACATGATATCGCTTTCAGAGAGTAAAATTCAAGAATGATCGTAAGAATATTTCCATGAAAAGATATCGATGAAACGCAAATATCAAGGATATTCTACTAATTTCATGGAGTATAGAAGTCAAAGTTTTAACCAACCGGGTATAATAAAGAATGGAATAACAAAAGAAATCACCACGCATGCGGTATCTTGAGATGATGTGTTATTCCAATGTAATAATAATAATCGGAACCGTGTCGTGAAATTCACACCGGCATGATGTTCCAATGTAATAATAAAGATGGAACCATCCTGTAAAAAACACGATAGGATATTCCAATGTAATGATAAAGATTTTAACCAGTGTCCTGTAAAACACATGCATGTGATGTTCCAATGTAATAATAAAAAAGATCGAAACCGTGTCCTGTAAAACACACATGCATGTGATGTTCCAAATGTAATAATAGAAGAATGTCACCAAGTATAGGGTAAAAAATCACAGATACAAAGTTATTCCAATGTAATAATAAGCAATGGAATAACATAAGGATTTCACCAAGTATAGGTATGCCATGCGTATACAAAGTTATGTATAGGTATGCCACTTTTACAAAAGTTATTCCAATGTAATAATAATGAATGGAATAATGTAAGTTCTCTTCAAGAAGAAAGAATAACACCCCTTTACCGTAAAAGAACCTAATATAAGTAGTAAGTAAGTAGGTATCACTCTTCTTCTTTTCTATAATTTTCTCTATAGCTTCTCTCTATAATTTCTCTCTCTAGTAGTTTCAATGAATTCGTAAGAAAATAATGAAGGAATGAGCTTCTATTTATAGGAAAATGGAATGCATAAGAATTAATCCATGAACTATCTGCATTGATTTACTTTAATCTAACGGTCCATATTTAAAGAAAAATCTTTTAAATAAAATATAATATATTCTATTTATATAAAAACATTTTACTATGCAAACACTATGCAATACTATGCAAAACACTATGCAAAACACTATGCAACACTATGCATAATAAAATATAATATATTCTATTTATGTAATAACTTTAATAAAGTATTCTATTTTATATAAAAGATGTTTCGCTTTTATTACGTTAATAATACTGAATAAAACAAAACGTCATTATCGCTATAATAATTCATATTATTAATCGACAATAATGGACAAAACCGAGTGACTTCTCACATAAGCATCAATAATCAATACCGCAGCTACTACGCAACCACACACGACATCGTATTTTTACTACCGAAAGTAGTTCAACAAGAACTACTTCGTAAAACTTCCGCCGTTATTTCAATAAAATATTTTTTGTCGCTTTCAATCCGACAATAATTCTTGTGGGGTCCACCAATGATTGAGCCATTGTATTTAATATTCCCTCGCTAAACCGAATATTCCCCACCAATCGAATATAATATA
The DNA here is from genome assembly GCA_020205615.1 of Panax quinquefolius. Taxonomy (NCBI): domain Eukaryota; kingdom Viridiplantae; phylum Streptophyta; class Magnoliopsida; order Apiales; family Araliaceae; genus Panax; species Panax quinquefolius. The sequence goes on from CM035162.1 coordinate 23,683,310, forward strand.
ACCACTGCATACTTTTGCAAAATTTATAAATTTATAAATATCTTACCCACAACTATAATATTATCTCAAATTCACACTCATAATATTAAAAATTATTTTGCAATCTCTCTCTTCATATTGTTCCAAAATTTAAATCTTTTATCGATAAAACTGGGGCCTCCATCATATATCTCCACTTTCTCCCCGTATAGATAGTGCCTCCATATTTTAGCGCGAACTTGGCCGCTTGACTCTAGATCATGGTAGTATAATTTCTCTCATACTCTTTAAGTTGTCATGAGGCATAAAGCTATGACTTTCCCACGTTGCATGAGAACACATCCTAACCCTTTGCGATCATCATAGATAACAAATCCATCCGAACCAGATGGTATTGTTAGAACAGTCTTAAAATAAGTCTCCTCTTAAGCTCTTGGAAACTTTTCTCGCGTTCTTCGCTCCAAACGAATTTTGTATCCTTCCGAGTTAATTTGAGTTAATGGAGTAGCGATTCGAGAAAACCCCACGAATCTCCGATAATAACCAATTTAAGCCCAAAAAGCTACGTCTTGATCCACCGACTTGGTTGCTCCTAACTTTGTATTGCTTCAATCTTGGCGGGATCAACAGATACTCCATGTTTCGACACCACGTGCCCAAGGAATGCTACTTCCTCGCCGCGAACTCGCATTTCTTCAATTTGGCATATAGTTGGTTTTCACGAAGCCTTTGAGTACCAACTTCAAATGGTGCTCATGATCTTCCGCGACTTTTTTGGAATATATGAGGATGTCATCAATAAAGACAACAACGAATTGATCCAAATATTCCTTGAATACTCGGTTCATCATATCCATGAAAGCCGCGGGAGCATTAGTTAGTCCGAAAGACATGACTAAGAATTCATAATGCCCATACCGAAGTTCGAAGGCGGTCTTTGGAATATCCTCGATTCTAATCTTCACCGATGATATCCGAATCGAAGATCGATTTTTGAAAAGAATTGTGCCTTTGCTGAATGTTGGTCAAACAAGTCATCAATACGAGGTGAGGATACCTATTCTTGATGGTGACATGGTTCAATTCCCGATAGTCAATACAAAAGTCGCATACTCCCCGTCTTTCTTCTTTACAAAAATAAAACAGAGCACCCCAAGAAGATGTACTTGATTAATGAAACCGATGTCCAACAATTCTCGTAGTTGGACCTTTAACTCTGAAGTTCAATAGAGCCATTCGATATGGGGTTTTAGAAATGGGCTTTGTACTGCGGGTTCAAGATCAATAAAGAATTCAACTTCACGTTACGGGGTAGATCGGGAGTTCTTGAAATCGTCGGAAAGTCAATAACAACAGAATATTATTCAAATTTGGCGTGTCTTTATTCAAATCCATAACATGGGCTAAGAAAGCTTAACATCCGCTTTTTAATAAACGAATAGCTTTATGATTAGATATGATAGTGATCGATTTTAATGGTTTAGTTGCTTGAATTAAATGCAACGGGTTGGTTAGGAATATGAAAATTAACAACCTTACGAAAACAATCAATTTTGGCATGATGAGTAGTTAACCAATCAATCCCTAAAATCACATCAAAAGCAAGTATCTTTAAAGAGATAAGGTCAACGGTAAAGTAATGGTGCCAACTTGAATCAAATAAGATTTATAAACAGTGGATGTGATGAAAGTTTCTCTAACGGAGTTTCCACGAGATAGGTCAAAGTCTAATTTCTCCGAAGTCAAGTTTAGGCGTTGAGCACATGCAGGAGAGATAAATGAATGGGTAGCACCTAGGTATCAAGTAAGGTATAAACTTGCAAGAATTTATAAATAAACTTACCCGTGATCACCTCGTTTGGGTTCCTCGCATTATGACCCGATCCACAACAAATGTGTAAGACCGAAAATTTTTAAATAAAAAGGAATTTCCTTTATTTATTATTTTGAAATAGTAAGGGTTGATTTGATTAATGTGGATAGTTAAGGGTTAAATATGCAAATATTTCAAATTAAGCAAAGTGGTTATAAAATATTCATTATCGTTGGGAATATTAGTTTGGTCGTGGAATATTAAATCTTTGTCGGGGAATATTAAATATAACTAGCCACCATGTGTGTGGGCCCCATAACGGAAAGTGATTGGATGAAGAAAATGACAAATATAAGTTGTTTTTAAATAACTGGCGTAGTTATTCTGATTATCTTGTTGGAATACCCGGTGGTTTAAAACACACTAATCTGCCGTTGTTGAGCAATGGCACTTGGTATTGCACCAATTATTGATTATTACGTGAAGGCACTACTCAATAATGGTTACGATAATTACTTGCTCGATATTTTATTTTATTGATTCAATAATTCTTTGCGTTGATATTTTATATTCTTTGTTGTTTGATAATTGTCATTACACGTATTTTTCATTATCGAAGCAATAATTCATATTATCCTAATAATATTATTAGATAACATTATTGGCAATGTCTAGAAAGTTACTGCCTAAGGAGAGGTTTGGTCACCTAATTGCGGCCAAGAAGAAGAAATTCTTATTGAAAGCCCTCTTTCTCTGAACCGCACGGTTGTCAATATTGTGATTCTCATAATACTATTTATGAATAATTAATTATTGATTTATATGATGAGGAAAATATTGATTTTATGTGGATATAGATGGAGAAAATTTTTAAAAATGACAATTGTTGAAAATTAATATTTTATCTTTTACGATAAAATAATTCATTTAAATATATTATTTTAATAATATATTAACGGTGATATTTTTACAAACGAATGTGGGATATATGAGTATCTGAGGAGGAAGAGTATTTTTGTTGCAATAAATGTTTAAAACATGTTAAACATGTCGGTGGACCCCATTTATTGATTGAAATTTGATTATAGCACCGTAAATTGCCCGATTTGTGGATTTCGGTCAATTTCTATTTGGAATTTGAAAAACTTTCTTACTGCAAAGATGTATAGAATTGAATTTCCTATAAAAACACATGAGATTCGAATTTTCTCGATGAAAGGGCTATTTATTATGAATTATTGAAGTTCGAAGCTCAAAATAATTAATTTTGTAAGTTTTAATTATTTATTTTATGAAAAACGTTTTTATCATTTCTTTCTAGAAGGTGGCATGTGGGAAATGCTAGGATCTGAATTCTAAGGTTAGCGTATGAATTTGATATATATATATATTAATTTATTAAATTTTACTGCTTTGGTGTTCTAAGCGATTTCCTATAAATAGGGTCTTGGGTTAGAATTGAAAATCACACCGTAAAAGCTGAAGTTTTCTCTCTCTATATTATCAAGCGTATTCTTGTGAGTATTTTGAGTATACTTTGAGTATTGCTATCTGATGTGCAAGTCCAAGTCATAGCTTATATCCTGGTGTTTCAATTTAAAGTCTTGATCTTTCGAGGTAAGGGATGTTATTTTCTTCTCAAATGATATTATTTCTTCAATATCATTATCTTTGAAATGTTGATCTGAAGTTTTTATCAAATTTGGAACTTTTTCATATCGAGAGTTACTATTCACGAGTTCTTATTCATGAGTTCTTATTCACGATTCTTATTAAGCGAGTTCTTATTCACGATTCTTATTCACGAGTACTATTCATGAAGCGTGAAGATGTTTTTGTGGAATTTCTATCTTTTGGTGTCTGAGTTACTATTCACGTATCTTGCCTTATTCACGATATCTGACCTTATTCACGATATCTGATCTTATTCAATAGAAAAATAAAATTTCTTCTTTTCGTCCAAAATATCTATTCGGATCTAACTCGATTGTATCCATGTTTTGATCATTCTTGAATTTTACACCACTATGATTATTTTGAGGTATTTTTTGGCGTGGATAAAACCAAGTCTGAATCCTTAATCCTTAATCCTTGTCATTTTGTTTCAATTGGATTCATTTCTTTAAAAATATTTTTCATCATCCTCGGTCTTAAATGATGATATTATTGAATATCTTTGGCCCGTAGTCAAAGATGAATGATTTCTGAAGAATATCTTTGGCTTTGTAGTGCAAAGATGAGCGAGTGTTGAGATGAACATGTGGAATTGATTAATATCTTTGGCTGTAGTGCAAAGATGAGCAGTGTTTAAATGAACATGACCAATGATGAATATCTTTGGCTCATAGTGCAAAGATGAATATTTGATTCCGGATGCATATTGATTGATGTTACTGAGGATAAAATATTGATGATGGACCGTTAAATTCATAGATTATAGTAGATTTCATTCTCTACGTAACTCTTCTATGAATTATTATTTCAAATTGCGAATATTGATCTGAAACTTGTTATCATTATATTCTATCGATTTTTCTCTGTTGAAGACTAACGATAATTTGTTGTATATTATCTTAGTCAATATTCTTCTTCTTGGGCTAGTTGAGCTCACCCTTTTCCTTGTTGTTCCATTTTTCTTCTCGGGAGGCGAGAATGTAGCGAGTCTTAGTCGGGGTATGGAATGAAGGTTCTAGAGAGTTGTTTAGTATTCCTCACCATTTTGTAAAATAATGAATCAATAATTATGATGGGGATTTATTTGCATGTGGATATTGTCTAGAAGACAATATTATATTTAAACTCACATGATATATATTGTCAGTATTTCACATGACATTTGTATTATTGAAGTTGTAGTTTGCTTTTTGTACCATGTATTTGGCGACTCGGAATGGGTGTTATGTATACCTATTTTGGGGGCGTCCACAGTTAATATCGAGCTTAGGGATATGATCTCTGGCGGAGATCGGGGAATAGAACTAGGAGGGAGAGACGAGTAAATCCTTCGCTAGTGTGTTCTACTAAGCTTATTTGTTGGTTGGTCATATTATAGGGGTATTATGTGATTTGTTAATTTATTTAATTAACCCTTGTTTTATGATAGTTTTTTAGAATGGGCTGCGAGAAACGTTAACAATGGAGTGAATGAGATCGTGGAGACACCTAATAATCGCCAACCGGATAATGTGATGTCGGTGAAGAAGGAATTAGAGATATCCATGTGGTGAGTGAAGAATTGATAGTTGCACTTTTAGAGATAATCGCAGAGGTAACAAATTGAGAGTGAGGAAGAAGAGAAGTAGAGGTACACGAAGAGAGTTTATTAGAGGTATTTTATGATTGAAATATAGAATTGCAAAATCGTATTCATGAGTTAGAAGAAGCGAAGCTAAAGAATTGCGAGGCGATCGTGGAGCAAAAGGATGCAACGATTCAAGCTTGTGTTACCCGATCGTGATGCTTGAGCAATGAAGCACTCTTTGACAGAGTATAAGATGATAAAGTGAAATCGAAATTGAAAGAAGAAATAAGCGAGCGAGTGAGAATGAGTGATGCATGGGTAAAAAAGCACATCGACGCGTTGATATTATGGAAAGAGATGTCCAATCTAAAAGAAAGATTTAACGATGACGGGAAGGCGTCGGCGGACAACATCGGCACCATCAACAAATTCTAGGGAAGAGAACGATCGCCGGTTAGATCTGCTACGAGATGTGGAGAGGAGGGACATATAAGGTCAAACTGTTCAAAGCCTTCCAAGGTATGCTATAATTGTGGAAAAGAAGGACATATCGCTCGAGATTATGCGATATCGAAACCCAGATCCAGCGTGAATGGTGACTCAAAAGATCATCCCGAAAAAGTGAAAGTCAACGATTAGGAAGAGGCGTTTGTTGTGGTCAAAAATCGAGGAACCCGAACGAAGTTAAGACAGGTTAGTTAATTATAAATTCTTGCGAAGTATATACCTTACTAGATATTGGTTCTACCCGTTCTTTTATCTCTCTTTACTTGCGCTCAACGTTTGAACTTGACTACGGAGAAATTAAACTTTGACTTATCTATGGAGACTCCATTAGGAGAAACTTTCATTACATCCGTTGTTTAAAAATCTTGCTTGATTCAAGTTGGCACTATCACATTACACCGTTAACCTTATTTCTATAGAGATATTTGCTTTTGATGTGATTTTAAGGTTAACTACTCATCATGCCAAATTGATTGCTTTTGTAAGGTTGTTAGTTTTCATATTCCTAAGCAACTTTGTTATTGAATTCAAGCAATCAAACCATTGTAGTCAAACATTTTCATATCAAGCCATGAAGTCATTCGTTTATTACGGATGTCAAGTTTTCTTAGTCCGTGTTATGGATTTGAATAAAGACACGTCGATTTGAATAATATTCTGTTTGTTATTGATTTTTTCCCGCGTATTTTTAGAAGAATTTCTTGGCTTACTCCCAAAGCACGATATTAAATTTTGTATCGACTTTGAACCCGGACAAAAAACTCATTTCTAAAATCTCATATCGAATGGCTCTATTGAACTTGAGAGTTAAAAATTCAACTATAGAATTTGGTACACAGCCTTTATTTTGTGACTTCCTTTGTGGAATTCACCTAAGCCGAACTCTCTGTAGGGGCGTCGTATTAGTGCGATAGTAAAGCGATAGGTGTCATTGTGACGTCTTATCCAAGATTGGGATATGAGTCACGATTGAGAAGCAACTTAAATCGATTATCGAAAGACGTAGCTTTCAGGCTTAGTTGGTTATTATCGGAGATTCGTTGAAGGATATTCTCGAATCGCTATTCCATTAACGCAATCCGACTCGTAGAGATACAAAATTTGAATGGAGCAAGGAATGTGGGAAGAGCTTGAAGAACTTCGAGAGGAGACTCATTTCAAAGACATGTTACGATCGTACCATCCTCGGAAAAGCGAGCGTGGTAGGCGGCGATGAGTAGAAGATTATATCTTGAGAGAACGAGTGCGATGATGTCAAGTATACGCGAGAGAGCCAACTTTAATTGAAAAGTTAAGGTTGCTTTCGAGCCACCGAATTCCGAGAGGCGATGCGTATGAAGAAGAAAGTACTGAAGGAGCTATTAGGGCGAGAATTGATGAAGAAGGAATAACTTGAGTCCACTCTGAACTTTGTGTTCTAACGACTACGATTTGAAGTAGAAGATTTTGATGGAGGCACACAATACGCCATTTGCAATCCATCTCGGGAGTACCAAAATGTATTATGATCTTCAACATACATTTTGGTGGAGCAATATGAGGAGAGAGATCGCGTAGTTTATCTCGAGATGTTTAACTTGTCGGCGTGTAAAGGCGGAGCATCTTGTACCTAAGGGGTCCGTTGCAACCACTTGAGATTCCGGAATGGAAGTGGGAACACATTACTATGGATTTAGATTCACGGGTCTTCCTGCGGTTTCTCAAGACATCAATCTTATTTGGGTTATTGTTGATAGATTAACCAAGTCTCGCTTTCATTTCTTCTGATACGAGAGACTTATTCCCTTGAACGTCTTGCTAGTATGTGCGTGAATGAGATTGTGAGGTTGCATGGCATGCCAAGATCCATAGTTTTAGATCGTGACCCAAGATTCACTTCATGATTTTGGGTTAGAAAGCTATGGGCGCAATTTACGATTCGGTTTGGCATACCATCCTCAAACGGATGGGCAATCGAAAAGGACTACTCAAACTCTTGAAGATATATTAAAACTCGTGTCCTAGATTTCAAAGAAAGTTGGGATAAGTACTTGCCATTGGTGGAATTCTCATACAATAATAGTTATTAAACAAATATAGGCATGGTTCCATTCAAGCATTATATGGACAAAAATGTCGTTCTCCAATATGTTGGGATGAGGTGGGTGAAGCAACATTGTTGGGACCCGAGTTAAATCGTATATGACTCACCGAAAAGATCCAAATGATTCGACAACGTATACAAAGCGGCACAAGATCGACAAAAGAGTTATGCGGATCTTCATCGAAAGGGCGTGGAATTTAATGTAGGGATCATGTATTGTTGCGAGTTGCTTCCGTGGAAGGGAGTTACAAGATTTGGGAAGAGAGAAAGCTCAATCCACGATTTATCGGTCCATTTCAAATTCTTGACCGAGTAGGAAATGTAGCATATAGACTTGTGTTACCTCCGGTATGTCTACGTGTTCATAATGTGTTTCACATATCATACTTCATAAATATGTGAAAGACCCGAACCACGTTATAGAGTTAGAACCCAGGACGAGATAGCCAGAAGACTTAACGTATGAGGAGGTACACATCAAGATGTTGGATAGGAAGGAGCATGTCCTACTGCATGAAAGGTTATACCACAAGTTAAAGTTTTGTGGAGGAATCATGCTATAGAGGAAATGACACGGGAGTTGGAAAGCGGAAATGAAAGCGAAGTATCCTCACCTTTTCAAAACACCAGAATGCGTCACGTCAATTTCGAGGACGAAATTTCATAAGGAGGGAGGTTGTAAGACCGAAATTTTTAAATAAAAAGGAATTTCCTTTATTTATTATTTTGAAATAGTAAGGGTTGATTTGATTAATGTGGATAGTTAAGGGTTAAATATGCAAATATTTCAAATTAAGCAGTGGTTATAAAATATTCATTATCGTTGGGGAATATTCGTTTGGTCGTGGAATATTAAATGCTTTGTCGGGAATATTAATATAACTGACAGCGACCATGTGTGGGCCCCATAACGAAAAGTGATTGGATGAAGAAAATGACAAATATAAGTTGTTTTTAAATAACAGGCGTGGTTATTCTGAATTATCTTGTTGGAATACCCGTTGGTTAAAACACACTTGTCGCCGTTGTTGAGCAGTAGCACTTGGTATTGCACCAATTATTGATTCTTACGTGAAGGAACTACTCGATAATGGTTACGATAATTCTTGCTTCGATATTTTATTTTATTGATTCAATAATTCTTTGCGTTGATATTTTATATTCTTTTTGTTTGATAATTGTCATTACACACGGTATTTTCATTATCGAAGCAATAATTCATATTATCTGAATAATATTATTAGATAACATTATTGGCAATGTCTAGAAAGTTACATCTAAGGAGAGGTTTGGTCACCTAATTGCGCGCCAGTGAAGAAGAAATTCTTATTGAAACCCCTACTTTCACAGGAGCGCACGGTTGTCGATATTGTGATTACGTAATATTATTTGTGAATAATTAATTATTGATTTATATGATGAGGAAAATATTGATTTTATGTGGATATAGATGGAGAAAATTTTTAATGTGACAATTGTTGAAAATTGAAATTTTATCTTTTTCGATAAAATAATTCATTTAAATATATTATTTTAATAATATATTAACTGGTGATATTTTTACAACGAATGTGGGATATATGAGTATCTGAGGAGGAAGAGTATTTTTGTTGCAATAAATGTTTAAAACATGTTAAACATGTCGGTGGACCCCATTTATTATTTGAAATTTGATTATAACACAAAAAATTGCTTGTTTGTGGATTTGGTCAATTTCTATTTGGAATTTGGAAAAACTTTCTTCTGCAAAGTTGTAGAGAATTGAATTTCCTATAAAAAACACGCGAGATTCGAATTTTCTAATGAAAGGGCTATTTATTATGAATTATTGAAGTTTTGAAGCTCCGAAATAATTAATTTTTGTAAGTTTTAATTATTTATTTTATGAAAAACATTTTTTATCATTTCTTTCTAGAAGGTGGCATGTGGGAAATTCTAGGATCTGAATTCTAAGGTTGGCGTATGAATTTGATATATATATATATTAATTTATTAAATTTTACGCTTTGGTGTTAAGCGATTTCACTATAAATAGGGTCTTGGGTTAGAATTGAAAATCACACCGAAACTGAAGTTTTCTCTCTATATTATCAAAGCGTATTCTTGTGAGTATTTTGAGTATACTTTGAGTATTGCTATACTGTCTGCAAGTCCAAGTCATAGCTTTATATCCGGTGTTTCAATTTAAAATCTTGATCTTTCGAGGTAAGGGATGTTATTTTCTTCTCGAATGATATTATTTCTTGAATATCATTATCTTTGAAATGTTGATCTGAAGTTTTTATCAAATTTGGAACTTTTTGTATGTCTGATTACTATTCACGAGTTCTTATTCATGAGTTCTTATTCACGAGTTACTATTAATGAGTTCTTATTCACGAGTTCTTATTCATTTAGTACTATTCATGAAGCGTGAAGATGTTTTTGTGGAATTTCTATCTTTTGGTGTGAGATTACTATTCACGTATCTGGCCTTTATTCACGTATCTGACCTTTATTCACGTGTCTGATCTTATTCAATAAAAATAAAATTTCTTCTTTTAAGTCCAAAATATCTATTACGGATACTAACTTCTGATTGTATCCATATTTTGATCATTCTTGAATTTTACACCACTATGATTATTTTTGAGGTATTTTTGGGCGTGGATAAAAACAATCTGAATCCTTAATCCTTAATCCTTGTCATTTTGTTTCACTGGATTCATTTCTTTAAAAATATTTTTCATCATCCTCGGTCTTAAATGATGATATTATTGAATATCTTTGGCTGTGCGTCGAAGATGAATGATTTCTGAAGAATATCTTTGGCACGTAGTGCAAAGATGAGCAGTGTTGAGATGAACATGGCCAGATTGATTAATATCTTTGGCACGTAGTGCAAAGATGAGCAGTGTTTAAATGAACATGACCCGGTGATGAATATCTTTGGCACGTAGTGCAAAGATGAATATTTGATTCGGATGCATATTGATTGATGTTACGGGGATAAAATATTGATGATGGTATTTATTAAATTCATAGATTATAGTAGATTTCATTCTCTACGTAACTCTTCTATGAATTATTATTTCATTGCGAATATTGATCTGAAACTTGTTGTCTATTGTATTCTATCGATTTTTCCTGTTGAAGACTAACGATAATTTGTTGTATATTATCTTAGTCATAATATTCTTCTTTGGGCTAGTTGAGCTCACCCTTTTCCTTGTTGTTCCATTTTTCTTCTCGGGAGGCGAGAATGTAGCGAGTACTAGTCGGGGTATGGAATGAAGGTTACAGAGAGAGTTGTTTAGTATTCCTCACCATTTTGTAAAATAATGAATCAATAATTATGATGGGGATTTATTTGCATGTGGATATTGTCTGAAGACAATATTATATTTAAACTCACGATATATATTGTCGTATTTCACACACGACATTTGTATTATTGAAGTTGTAGTTTGCTTTTTGTACCATGTATTTGGCGACTTCGTGAATGGGTGTTGTGTATACCTATTTTGGGGGCGTCACAAAATGCTCTTCCGGAATCGTTGACTTTGACTTTTACGGGGCGATCTTTTGAGTCACCGTCCCCATTGAACTAGGTTTCGCTCTTGTCTGATCTCGAGCGATATGTCCTTTCTTTCCACAATTATAGCATACCTTGAATCTGTTGTGGGCGATTTGACCGATATGTCCCTCTTTTCGCATTTGTAGCATATAATGACCGTGGTCGTTCTCCTCCCTTAGAACCGATTCTTCAAGCCTTGTCATCTTCACATAGGTCGTTGTTAAATCTCCTCTTTTAAAATCTCCTCCGACTCGCTTCTTCTATTTTCACGGCCATGATTACCACCGAGTGGTTACCATTTCGTCCGTCTGTTTCTTTCTCCGCAGTTATCATTATTACATTGGATCGCTATCTCGATACGATCCTGGTTGTGGTCCCTCAACAGTAGTACTTTCGTTATCTCGCTTCTAATAATTGAGCCTCACATACAACATCTCAATAAAGAGAAAATTTATGAGAAATGAGATCTTGACGTATCTGGGGTTTCAAACCTCTAAGAAACATCCGCGTCATACGTTCCTCATTCTCCACCAAATGAGGTCTGAAACTGGATAACTCTGCAAACTTTGCCTCGTCTTTGAGACACCGTCATGTTGTTTTGTTCCAATCGATGAAATCCACTTCCTTCATATAGCCGAACACTTTCGGAAAGTATTTGTCATTAAATAGCTTTTGAAACGTCTCCCGAGACATCTTTGAGTGCGGTTTGGATGGAGTACGCTTCCACAGACTCCCCACGATGATCTGCCTTTCCACGGCGGAACATAAAGGTGGCGAATGGAACCTTCTGTTCTCCGTGCATCCCAAGACATCGAATATCTTGGTAATTTGTTTGACCCATGTTTCCGCCATGATCGGATCTCGGCTTTCCCTTAAATTCGTGGTCCCAACTCTTTGAATCGCTTGCATTGCGATGACCCGTGAATTGCTATCATTTCCTCCTCAGTATTTTGAACACGAGTCTCCTCGTGCGATTTTGCATGAACTGCAAAAACTTCTAAACATCCCTCGTTCATCATCTCGCTTTCAATGGTGTTGTTCATTCACGGAGGAACATTGCCCGACTGTTGCACGTTCTCCTCGTTGGTGAGTCTGAGCATCTCCACGGTCTCATTTCCATTGTTAATATTCTCGATCGACATTCTCAAATCATTGTCATAAAACAAGGGTTAATTAAGGAAATCAATATATCACATAATATCCCTATATACTTGACCAACTAACAAATAAGATTAGGTAGGACACACTAGCGAAGGATTTACTCGTCTCTCCCTCCTAGTTCTATTCCCCGATCTCCATGCCAGATCATATCCTAAGCTCGATACCAACTGTGACCCTCATGGTGCTTCAACCACACAGACCTCACAATGGTACTGTCGGTTTGCCATCAAGAAATCTGGCGTCCCTACGGAGAATGCGGCCCGGTCGTCCCCATAAAAAGAGAAGTCACCAAACGAGGCTCGGGGCTCTTTACTTATGGCTCGATACCAACTGTGGCGCCCCCAAAATAGGTATACATCACTCTATTCGAGTTGTCAATACATGGCACGAAAACAACTACAACTTTATTATTACAACAATAAAAGCGTGAGTTTGAATACAAATATTATCTTCTGGCAATATCTATACTCAAATAAATCCTCATCACATTTATTGATACATTATTTTATAAAATGGTGAGGACTACTAAACAATCCTTTCTAAAACCTTCATTCCATACCTCGACTGCACTCGCTATATTCTCGCCTCCACGAGAAAATGGAACAAAAGGAAAAAGGTGAGCTCAATTAGCTCAAGAAAGAATATTATGACTAAGATAATATACAACAAATTATCGTTAGTCTTCAACAGGGAAAATATAATAGAATACTGATAGACAACAAATTTTAAATCAATATTATGCATGAAATAATAATTCATTAGAAGAGTTAAGTAGAGAATGCAAACTACTATCTTCTATGTATGAATTTAAAAGTTCATCGCTCTATCTTTTATCCTTGTAACATCAATCAATATACATCCGGAATCAAATATTCATCTTTTTTTCTACAGAGCCAAAAGATATTCATCGATTAATCATATTCATTTAAGCAATTTGTTCATCTTTTTGCCTTCTGGTAGAAGATATTCTTCAAAAATCATTCATCTTTGCTACTGAGCCAAAGATATTCTTAAGAAATCATTCATCTTTACCTTCTGTGCCAAAGATATTCCATAATATCATCATTTAAGGCGAGGATGATGAAAATATTTTTTAAAGAAACGAATCCATGAAACAAAATGACAAGGATTAAGGATTAAGGATTCAGTACTTGGTTTTATCCACGTCCAAAAATACCTCAAAAATAATCATAGTGGTGTAAAATTCAAGAATGATCAAAACATGGATCTGAATCGAGTTAGTATCCGAATAGATGTTTTAGACGAAAAGAAGAAATTTTATTTTTCTATGAATAATCACCAGTATCGTGAATAGTCTTGAGTATCGTGAATAAGTAACTCAAACACCAAAAGATAGAAATTCCACAAAAACATTTTCACGCTTACATTGAATAATTACTTTCGTGAATAGTAACTATTCGTGAATAGTAACTCATGAATAGTAACCCATGAATAAGTAACCTTGACATGAAAAAGTTCCAAATTTGATAAAACTTGGATCAACATTTCAAGATAATGATATTGAAGAAATAATATCATTCTGAAAAAATAATATCCCATACCTCGAAAGATCGATTACTTAACTAGAATCTAAGATTATAGTCTTTGAAGGAACTTGCAAATCTAGCAATACTCAAAGTATACTCAAAATACTCACAAGAATACGCTCAATAATATAGAGAGAAAAACTTGGCCATGTGATTTTCAATTCTAACCTAAACACCCTATTTATAGGAAATTGCTTAGAACACCAAAACAGAAAATTTATTAAATATTATTATATTTTTTCAAAATCCTCATACGCACACTCAACCATCAACCACACATGTAGCCCACCTCTCAAAAAGTAAGAAAAACATTTTGTAATTTAAATTATTTTAAACTTCCAAAATTAATTATTTTGAGCTTTGGAACTTCAATAATTCATAATAAATAGTCCTTTCATCGAAAATTCGAATCTTGCTGGTTTTTATAGGAAATTCAATTCTCTACAACTTTACTGAGAAGAAAGTTTTCCAAATTCCAAATAGAAATTGGCCAAAATCCACAAACGAGGCAATTTTACAGTTATAATCAAATTTCAATCAATAAATGGGGTCCAATTGACATGTTTAACATGTTTTAAACATTTATTTCAACAAAAATACTCTTCCTCCTCGTATACTCATATATCCCACATTCGTTGTAAAAAAATCACCGTTAATATATTATTAAAATAATATATTTAAATGAATTATTTTATCGAAAAAAGATAAAATATTAATTTTCAACAATTGTCATTTTAAAAATTTTCTCCATCTATATCCACATAAAATCAATATTTTCCTCATCATATAAATCAATAATTAATTATTCACAAATAATATTACTGAGAATCACAATATTGACAACCGGGTAGTTCACCAGGAAGAGGGGCTTTCGAATAAGAATTTCTTCTTCTTGGCGCATGAATTAGGTGACCAAACCTCTCCTTATGACGTAACTTTCTAGACATTGCCAATAATGTTATCTAATAATATTATTCAGATAATATGAATTATTGCTTCGATAATGAAAAATACTTGTGTAATGACAATTATTGAAACAACAATGAATATAAAATATCAACGCACGAATTATTAACTCAATAAAATCTTTGAGCGAGAATTATCGTAACCATTATTGAGTAATGCCTTCAATAATTGGTGCAATACTGGTATACTTCTTTGTGCAACAACGCGTATTCGTGTTTTAACCAATAGGGTATTCAACAAAGATAATTGATAATAACTACTGTGCTATTTAAAAACAACTTATATTTGTCGTTTTCTTCATCCAATCGCTTTCAGTTATGGGGCCCACACATGGGTCGCTACCGTCGCATTTAATATTCCCCGAGCAGATTTAATATTCCACGACCAAAACGAATATTCCCAGACAACAATGAATATTTTATAACCACTTGCTTATTTTGAAATATTTGCGTATTTAACCCTTAACTATCCACATTAATCAAATCAACACTTACTATTTCAAAATAATAAATAAAGGAAATTCCTTCTTATTTAAAAATTTCGGGGTCTTACATAAATACTCATAAAATACACTCAATAATCTAGAGAGAGAAAGAGAAAAAACTTGTTTCTGGTGTGATTTTCAATTCTAACTTAGCCCTCTATTTATAGGAAAATGTTAGCAGACTTGACCTGCAACCTGATGGCTTTACCTGCTACTATTTCCACCCAACACATTTGAAATAAATTCAGCACATTTCTTCACCAACCATAAGTGGGGCTCACTCAATTCTAGAATTTTCCACCAAAATCATTTATAAACCTAATTTCTGAATCAGTCACCTCTTAAAATTCATAACAAATCATAGGTTCATTTTTAACGGTTCAAAATTTGTGGACATATACTCAACTTATATATGTATAACATATCCAAAAATTACAACGATCCAACGGTCGGATTAAAAATTATAACTCATACAATATAACTCAAAAACACTGGTTTAATTTTTAATACCTTCATTCCGACAAAAATACTGATAAAACACCTCAACATTAACTCCTTCATTTTTAACCACAATAAATATATCCAACATTTATATTCACATAAAATAAATATTTCCTTATCATATGAATCAATAATTAATTATTCACAAATAATATTACAGAATCACATTTATAGCAACCAGTAGTTCCCCAAGAAAGAGGGGCTTTTCAATAAAATTTCTCTCTTCTTGGCGCATGATTAGGTGACCAAACCTCTCCTTGATGAACTTTCTAGACATTGCCAATAATGCTATCTAATAATATTATTCAAATAATATGAATTATTGATCCGATAATGGGAAATCTTGTGCGATGACAATTATTGAAACAACAATAATATAAAATATCAACGCAGAATTATTGAATCAATAAAATAAAATATTGAACGAAGAATCTACCGTAATAATTATTGAGTAGTGTCTTCACGTAAGGATCAATAATTCATCAATACTCATCATCCACGCCAGACATCGTATTTTAACCACCGTATTCCAACGATTATTAATCTGTAATAACTACGTCGTTATTTATAAAAACTCAAACTTGTCGTTTTCTTCATCCGAGCGCTTATTCTGTATGGGGCCCTGAATGATCATACTGTATTTGCATTTAATATTCTCCAACATCAAGAATATTCCACGACCAAACGAATATTCCCCGACAACAATGATTATTTTATAACCACTTGCATATTTTACAAAATTTGCACATTTCACCCATAACTAGAGAATTATATCAAATTAATACCTTATTATTCACAAATATAATTAGAGGAAATTCGATTTTATTTATAATAAGTTGGGGTCTTACAACCTCCCCTCCTTATGAAATTTCATCCTCGAAATTGACATACGTACCTGGTGTTTCGAAAAGGTGAGGATACCTCGCTTTCATTTATGATTCCAACTCCCAGGCCATTTCTTCAATAGCATGGTTTTTCCATAAAACCCTAACTTGTGGTATAACCTTGGTGCGTAGGACATGCTCTTTCCTATCTAAGATCTTAAAAGGTACTTCTTCGTACGTTAAATCTTCGGCTATCTCGTCTGGTTCTAACGCAATAATATGGTTCGGGTCTTTCACATATTTACGAAGCATGGATATGTGAAAAACATTATGAACACGAGACATACTTGGAGGTAATGCGAGTCTATAGGTCACATTTTCTATTCGGTCAAGACTCAAATGGACCAACAAATCGTGGATTGAGCTTTCCTCTCTTCCCAAATCTTGTAACTCCCTTCCATGGTGCAACACGTAACAATACATGATCCCCAATATTAAATTCCACGTTTTTTCGATGAAGATCCGCATAACTCTTTTATCGATCTTGTCTGCCGCTTATATATCGTTGTCGAATCATTTGGATCTTTTCGTAGTCATGCGTACTAATTACGGTCCCAACAACGTTGCTTCTCCCACCTCGTCTCAAAGATCTTGGAGAACGACACTTTCGTCCATACAACGCCTCGAATGGAGTCATTTATATATACTTGCGATATAAATGTTGTAGGAGAATTCCACCAGATGGCAAGATACTTATCCCAACTTCCTTTAAAATCTAGGACACAAAGTCTTAATAGATCTTCAAGGTTTGAATAGTCCTCTCGATTGTCCGTCCATTTGAGGATGGTATCTTAGAAATCAATCGTAAATCGTGCCCATAGCTTTCTGTAAGCTAACCCAAAATCGTGAAGTGAATCTTGGGTCACGATCCGAAACTATGGATACTGGCATGCTATGCAATCTCGCAATCTCATTCACGTACATACTAGCAAGACGTTCAAGGGAATAAGTCTCACGTATCGGTAAGAACTGGGCAGACTTGGTTAATCTATCAATAATAACCCAAATCGCATCTATGCCTTGAGAAACCTTGGGAAGACCCGTAACGAAATCCATAGTAATTGTAAGACCCCAAATTATTAATAAATGAAATTTATTTTCCTCTATTTATTATTTTGAAATAGTAAGGGTTGATTTGATTAATGTGGATAGTTATGGGTAAAATACGCAAATATTTCTAATAAGCAAGTGGTTATAAAATATTCATTATCGTCGGGGAATATTCGTTTGGTCGTGGAATATTCGATCGCTTCGGGAATATTCGCATTTACGGCCAGCAGCTTTTTGTGGGCCCCATAACTGAAAGCGATTGGATGAAGAAAACGACAAATATAAGTTGTTTATAAATAACGGCGTAGTTATTACTGCAATTATCATGTTGGAATACCCGGTGGTTAAAACACACTAATACGCGTTGTTGAACAAGAAGACACCAGATTGCACCAATTATTGATTCTTACGTAAGAAGGCACTACTCAATAATTGTTACAAAGAATAATTATCGCTCAAAGATTTTATTTTATTGATTCAATAATTGTTGCGTTGATATTTTATATTCATTGTTGTTTCAATAATTGTCATTACACGAGATTTTTTATTATCTGAGCAATAATTCATATTATCTCAATAATATTATTAGATAAAATTATTGGCAATGTCTAGAAAGTTCGCTCTAAGGAGAGGTTTGGTCACCTAATCATGCCTACTAGAAGGAAAAATTCTTATTGAAAACCCCTCTTTCTTTGGAACTCGCACCGTTGTCAATAATGTGATTCTCGTAATATTATTTGTGAATAATTAATTATTGATTTATATGATGAGAAAAATATTGATTTTATGTGGATATAGATGGAGAAAATTTTTAAAATGACAATTGTTGAAAATTAATATTTTATCTTTTTCTGATAAAATAATTCATTTAAATATATTATTTTAATAATATATTAACGGTGATATTTTTATAATGAATGTGGGATATATGAGTATATGAGGAGGAAGAGTATTTTTGTGGCATTAAATGTTTAACACATATTTTGTGTGTTGGTGGACACAATTATCGAATCAAAATTGATTATAAACAGAAAATCGCCTGCGCTTGTGGATTTCGGTTAATTTCTGTTTGGAATTTGGAAAAACTTCCTTCTGCAAAGTTGTAGATAATGGAATTTCCTATAGAAAGTCGCGAGTTTTGAATTTTTCTGATAAAATAGCTATTTATTATGAATTATTAAAGTTCCAAAGTTCTGAAATAATTGATTTTTGGAAGTTTTAATTGTTTTAATTAACAAAAACATTTTTTAGATGTATGAGCCTCATTTTACATGTGTTAGGTTGCTGATTTCAGATTCTCAAAGGTTGGCGTAGACAATTTTTTTATAATATATTATTATATTAAATTTTCTTTTGGTGTTCTAAGTTTTTCCTATAAATAGGTGCTTAGGTTAGAATTGAAAATCACACTAAAAATCCAAGTTTTCTCTCTATATTATCGAGCGTATTCTTATGAGTATTTTGAGTATACTTTGAGTATTGCTATACTAAAAAGTTCAAGTCATAGCCTATATCCTGTTTCAACTAAGACTGCCTTTCGAGGTAAGGGATGTTATTTTCTTCTCAAATGATATTATTTCTTCAATATCATTTTGCTGAAATATTGGTTGAAACTTTTTATCAAATTTGGAACTTTTTCATGTCAGGGTTACTATTCATGAGTTACTATTCACGTGTTACTATTCATGAGTTACTATTCACGAGTTACTATTCATGAGTTACTATTCTCGAGTTACTATTCACGAGTACTATTCACGAAGCGTGAATATCTTTTTTTTGAAATTTCTATCTTTTGGTGTCTGAGTTACTATTCACGATATCGCACTATTCACGATATCGTCTACTATTCACGAATCACTTGACTATTCAATCTAAAATGAAATTTTTTCTTTTTGTCTAAAATATCTATTATGGATACTAGATTTGATTGTATCCATGTTTTGATCATTCTTGAATTTTACTCCACTCGATTACTTATGAAGTATTTTTGAACTTGGATTGTTTAAAATACTTAATCCTTAATATTTGTTCTTTTGTTTCACCGGATTCGCTTTTCTTTGGAATATTTTTCATCATCCTCACCCTAAATGATGATATTATCAATATCTTTGGCCCAGTAGTGCAAAAGATGAATGATTTCTTGATGAATATCTTTGGCCCGTAGTAGTAGATGAACAGTGTTGAGATGAACACGACTAATCGATTAATATCTTTGGCTCGTAGTGCAAAGATGAACAGTGTTTTAGATGAACATGACCAATCGATGAATATCTTCGGCTCAGTAGTGCAAAGATGAATATTTGATTCCGTATATATATCGATTGATGTTACAGGATAAAATATCGACGATGAACTTTTAAATTCATATATGTAAGATAGTAGTTTGCATTCTCTACTTAACTCTTCTAATGAATTATTATTTCTCACTGCGAATATTGATTTAAAATTTGTTGCCTATCAGTATTCTATTAGATTTTTCCCTGTTGAAGACTAACGATAATTTGTTGTATATTATCTTAGTCATAATATTATTTATCGGGCTAGTTGAGCTCACCCTTTTCCTTTGTTGTTCCATTTTTCTTCTCGTGAGGCGAGAATGTAATGAAAGTACTAGTCTGGGTATGGAATGAAGGTTCTAGAGAGAGTTGTTTAGTAGTCCTCACCATTTTTGTAAAATAATGTATCAATAATTATGATGGGGATTTATTTGCGTGTGGATATTGTCTAGATGGCAATATCTCGTATTTAAACTCACGCTTTATATGTTGTAATAATAAAGTTGTAGTTATTTCGTACCATGTATTTGGCGACTCGTAATGGGTTGGATGGAATGGTCCTATTTTGGGGCGCCACAATGGGTATCGAGCTTAGGGATATGATCTCATGGCGGAGATCGGGAATAGAACTAGGAGGGAGAGACGAGTAAATCCTTCGCTAGTGTGTCCTACCTAAGCTTATTTGTTAGTTGGTCAATATAGGATATTATGTGATATATTGATTTCCTTAATTAACCCTTGTTTTATGACAAAGATTTGAGAATGTCGAATCGAGAATATTAACAAAGGAGTAAATGAGACCGTGGAGATGCTCTGTGTATTTACCAACGAGGAGAACGTCAACAGTCGTCAAAATGTACCTCCCATGAACAACACCAATCGAAAGCGTATGATGAACGAGGGGATGTTTAGAAGCTTTTTGCGAGCTCATGCAAAATCGCATTTAGGAGACTCGTGTTCAAAATACAGGAGAAAATGATAGCAATTCACGGGTTGTCACAACCAAGCGCTTCAAAGAGTTGGGACCACCGCATTTAAGGGAAAGCCGATCCGATCACGGCGCGAAACACGGGTCAAGCAAATTACCAAGATATTCGATGTCTTGGGATGCACGGAGAACAGAAGGTTCCATTCGCCACCTTTATGTTCCATGGCGAGGCAGACATCGGTGGGAATCAGTGAAGCGCACCCATCCAACCGCACTCAAGATGTCATGGAGACGTTTGAAATGATTCAATGACAAGTACTTCCCCGAAAGTATTCGCTATACGAAGGAAGTGGAGTTTATTAGAATGGAGCGTAATAACACGACGGTCCCAAAGACGAGGCGAAGTTCTCGGAGTTATCCAGTTTGCACCTCATTTGGTGGAGAATGAAGAACGATGACGCGGATGTTTCGAGAGGTTTGAAACCCAGATACGCCAAGATCTCTCATTTCTCATAAATTTTCTCTATTCGACATGTTGTCAACAGGGCTCAATTGTTAGAGCGAGATAACGAGTACGCTCAACCGAGGGACCATAACCAGATCATACCAAGATATAGCGATCCATCGTAATAACGATAACCAAATGAGAAAGAAGAATACGGACAAAGGCGCGTAACCACTCCGTGGTAATCATGGCCATGAAAATAGAAGAAGCGAGTCGGGAGGAGATTTTAAAAGAGGAGATTCAACAACGACCACGCGAAGAGTTCAACGCCAAGAGTAATCGGTTCCAAGGAGGAGAAAGACCACCGGTCAGAGATGTTACAAATGCGGAAAAGAGGGACATATCACCCCAAACCGCCTACAACAGCTTTAAGGTATGCTATAATTGTGGAAAAGAAGGACATATCGCCGAGATTGTAGACGATATCGAAACCCACCCAGCGGAATGGTGACTCAAAAGGATGTCCCGTAAAAGTCAAAGTTAACGGTTCCTCGGAAGAGCGCTTTGTCGTGACCGGTTAAAATGCGAGAACCCGAACGGTTAGCACGGGTTAGTTAATTATAAATTCTTGCAAAGTTTATACCTTACTAGATACCGGGTTCTACCCATTCTTTATCTCTCTTGCTTTATGCTCAACGCTTGAACTTGACTACGGAGAAATTAGACTTTGACCTATTTATAGAGAGACCATTTAGAGAAACTTTCATTACATCCGTTGTTTAGAAATCTTGCTTGATTCAGTCAAGCACTATCACATTACCCGTTAACCTTATTTCTATAGAGATATTTGCTTTTGATGTGATTTTAAGGTTAACTACTCATCACGCCGAAATTGATTACTTTCGTAAGGTTGTTAGTTTTCATATTCCTAAGCAACTCATTATTCAATTCAAGCAATCAAACCATTGTAGTCAAACATTTTCATATCGTGCCATGAAGTCATTCGCTTATTATGGATGTCAAGTTTTCTTAGTCCATGTTATGGATTTGAATAAAGACACGCCGATTTGAATAATATTCCCGTTGTTATTGATTTTTCCCGACGATTTCAAAGAATTTCTTGGTTTACTCCCAAAGATCGATATTAAATTTTGTATCGACTTTGAACCCTAGACAAAACTCATTTCTAAAATCTCATATCGAATGGCTCCTATTGAACTTCGTGAGTTAAAATTCAACTATAGAATTGGTACCGAGCCTTTATCCGGTGACTTCCTTTGTGGAATACACCGCTTTATTCTCCGTAGGGGACACCATATTCGCATGATAGTAAAACCGATAGGTGTCATTGTAACGTCATATCCAAGGTTGGGATATGAGTCACAGCTTGAGAACAACCTAAGCTTCAGAATCGAAATACGTAGCTTTCAGGCTTAGTTGGTTATTATCGAGATTCGTTGAAGGATATTCTCGAATCGCTATTCCATTAACGCAAATTGACTCAGTAGAGATACAAAATTCGAATGGAGCAAGGAATGTGGGAAGAACTTCAAGAACTCAAGAGGAGACTCATTTCAAAGACATGTTCGACCATGCCATCCTCGGAAAAGCGAACGTGGTAGTAGACGGCGTGTTGAGTAGAAGATCGTATACAAGTCACGAAAATGATATTGTCAAAGACTCATTTCAGATAATTTACAAATAATAGAGATGGAGATGAAAACTCTAGGTACCCACGTGATGATATACGGTATAATCGACTTTAATCGATAAAGTTAAAGTCGCTCAAGCTACACACACGGAGTGATGAATTTGAAGAAGGAGGTGCAAGAAGTTGTTATTTCAAAAACAAGAATCGGTGAGGTGAGGAAAGCTCAAACCTTCGATTTATTAATCCATTTAAAATTCTCGATCGAATAGAATCGCGTGGCCTATAGACTCGCTTTTACCGCCAAGTACGACGCGTGTTCATAACGCTTTTCACGTGATCGATGTTACGTAAATATGTGGACGACCCAAACCACGCTATCGAAGTTAAACCGACGAGATAGCAAAGACTTAACGATTTGAGGAGGTACTATCAAGATCTTGGATAGGAAAGAACATGTCCTATGTACTCGAGGTTATACCACAAGTTAAAGTTTTGTGGAGAAACCATGCTATCGAGGAAATGACCGGGAGTTGGAAACGAAATGAAAGCGAGGTATTCTCATCTTTTCAAACACCAGTATCGTGTACGTCAATTTCGAGGACGAAATTTCATAAGGAGGGAGGTCAGAAGACCCCAAATTATTAATAAATGAAATTTATTTTCCTCTATTTATTATTTTGAAATAGTAAGGGTTGATTTGATTAATGTGGATAGTTATGGGTAAAATACGCAAATATTTCAATAAGCAAGTGGTTATAAAATATTCATTATCGCTTAGAATATTCGTTTGGTCGTGGAATATTCAAATCGCTTGTGGAAATATTCGTACGACCTGCCATGCAGCTTTTGTGGGCCCCATAACTGAAAAGCTTATTGGATGAAGAAAACGACAAATATAAGTTGTTTATAAATAACTCAGTGAGTTATTACTGATAATCATCGTTGGAATACCCGGTGGTTAAAACACACTAATACGCTGTTGTTGAACAAGAAGACACCAGATTGCACCAATTATTGATTCTTACGTAAGAAGGCACTACTCAATAATTGTTACAAGAATTACTGCTCAAAGATTTTATTTTATTGATTCAATAATTGTCATATTGATATTTTATATTATCATTGTTTTCAATAATTGTCATTACACAATTTTTTTTATTATCTGAGCAATAATTCATATTATCCGAATAATATTAGATAACATTATTGGCAATGTCTAGAAAGTTCTGCTCTAAGGAGAGGTTTGGTCACCTAATCAAGGCCACCAAGAAGGAGAAATTCTTATCGAAAACCCCTCTTCTTTGAACTACCGGTTGTCAAAGAATGTAATTCTAGAATATTAT
The DNA here is from genome assembly GCA_020205615.1 of Panax quinquefolius. Classification (NCBI taxonomy): domain Eukaryota; kingdom Viridiplantae; phylum Streptophyta; class Magnoliopsida; order Apiales; family Araliaceae; genus Panax; species Panax quinquefolius. The sequence continues at coordinate 23,707,725 of CM035162.1, forward strand.
TTGTGAATAATTAATTATTGATTTATATGATGAGGAAAATATTGATTTTATGTGGATATAAATGGAAAAAATTTTAAAATGACAATTGTTGAAAATTAATATTTTATCTTTTTCTCGATAAAATAATTCATTTAAATATATTATTTTAATAATATATTAACTGGTGATATTTTTATAATGAATGTGGGATATATGAGTATATGAGGAGGAAGAGTATTTTTGTGGCATTAAATGTTTAACACATATTTTGTGTGTTGGTGGACACAATTATCGAATCAAATTTGATTATAACTTTAAAATCGCCTGCTTGTGGATTTCTTTAAATTTCTGTTTGGAATTTGGAAAACTTCCTTCTGCAAAGTTGTAGATAATGGAATTTCCTATAAAGTCGCGTCGCGAGTTTCGAATTTTTTGATAAAATAGCTATTTATTATGAATTATTGAAGTTCCAAAAGTTCTGAAATAATTGATTTTTGGAAGTTTTAATTGTTTTAATTAACAAAAACATTTTTTAGATGTATGAGCCTCATTTTACATGTGTTAGGTTGCTGATTTCAGATTCTCAAAGGTTGGCGTAGACAATTTTTTTTAAATATATTATTATATTAAATTTTCTGCTTTGGTGTTCTAAGCATTTTCCTATAAATAGGGTGCTTGGGTTAGAATTGAAAATCACACCGTAAATCAAGTTTTCTCTCTATATTATCGAGCGTATTCTTATGAGTATTTTGAGTATACTTTGAGTATTGCTATACGGTGCAAGTTCAAGTCATAGCCTATATCCGGTGTTTCAACTAGAAGTACTGTCTTTCGAGGTAAGGGATGTTATTTTCTTCTCAAATGATATTATTTCTTCAATATCATTTTGCTGAAATATTGGTTGAAACTTTTTATCAAATTTGGAACTTTTTCATGTCAGGGTTACTATTCATGAGTTACTATTCACGGGTTACTATTCATGAGTTACTATTCACGAGTTACTATTCATGAGTTACTATTCTCGAGTTACTATTCACGAGTACTATTCACGAAGCGTGAAGATGTTTTTTTGTGAAATTTCTATCTTTTGGTGTTTGAGTTACTATTCACGATATCTAAGACTATTCACGATACGTCACTATTCACGAATCACTTGGAGACTATTCAATTTAAAAATGAAATTTTTTCTTTTTGTCCAAAATATCTATTATGGATACTAGATTTGATTGTATCCATGTTTTGATCATTCTTGAATTTTACTCCACTCTGATTACTTATGAAGTATTTTTGAACTTGGATTGTTTAAAATACTAATCCTTAATATTTGTTCTTTTGTTTCACCGGATTCGCTTTTCTTTGAAATATTTTTCATCATCCTCACCCTAAATGATGATATTATCAATATCTTTGGCACAGAAAGTGCAAAGATGAATGATTTCTTGATGAATATCTTTGGCCGTAGTGCAAAGATGAACAGTGTTGAGATGAACATGACCGATCGATTAATATCTTTGGCCAGTAGTGCAAAGATGAACAGTGTTTAGATGAACACGACTTAATCGATGAATATCTTTGGCTCAGAGTGCAAAGATGAATATTTGATTCCGTATATATATCGATTGATGTTACAGGATAAAATATCGACGATGAACTTTTAAATTCATACATGAAGATAGTAGTTTGCATTCTCTACTTAACTCTTCTAATGAATTATTATTTCTGGGCTTAATATTGATTTAAAATTTGTTGTCTATCAGATTCTATTAGATTTTTCTCTCGTTGAAGACTAACGATAATTTGTTGTATATTATCTTAGTCGTAATATTATTCTTCGGGCTAGTTGAGCTCACCCTTTTCCTTGTTGTTCCATTTTTCTTCTCGTGAGGCGAGAATGTAGCGATCTTACTAGTCGGGTATGGATTGAAGGTTCTAGAGAGTTGTTTAGTAGTCCTCACCATTTTTGTAAAATAATGTATCAATAATTATGATGGGGATTTATTTGCGTGTGGATATTGTCTAGATGGCAATATCTGTATTTAAACTCACAGTTTATACGTTGTAATAATAAAGTTGTAGTTATTTCTGTACCATGTATTGGCGACTCAGAATGGGTTGGATGGAATGGACCTATTTTGGGGGCGTCACATTAGTCATAATATTCTTTACTGGGCTAGTTGAGCTCACCCTTTTCCTTTTTATTCCATTTTTCTTCTCAGGAGACGAGAATATAGCGGGAACTAGTCGAGGTGTGGAGTAATGGTTCAAGACAGTTGTTTTAGTAGTCCTCACAATTTTATAAAACAGTGTATCAATAATTGTAATGAAGACTTATTTGAGTGTGAATATTGTCTAGAAGACAATATTTGTATTTAAACTCACAATTTATGTGTTGTCGTATTTTGCACGACAATTGTATTAATGAAGTTGTAGTTGTTTTTGTACCATGTATTTGGCGACTCAGAATGGGTGATGTATACCTATTTTTTGGGGCGTCCACAATTATTATTAGAGCTTAGGGATATGATCTCTGGCGAGATCGGGAATAGAACTAGGAGGGAGAGCGAGTAAATCCTTCGCTAGTGTGTCCTACCTAAGCTTATTTGTTGGTCGATCGTAATATAGGGGTATTATGTGATTTATTAATTTGTTAAATTAACCCTTGTTTTATGGCAGTATTTAGGAATGTCGACTGAGAATGTTAATAGTGGAGTAAATGAGACCGTGGAGAAAGCTCTAATCACCAACCAAGATAATGTGATGTCAGGTGAAGAAAGAATTATAGATATCCATGTGGTGAGTGAAGAATTAATAGTTGCACCCGAGATAGTCGCAGAGGTAACAGCTGAGAGTGAGGAAGAAGAGGAAGAAGAGGTACCTGAGGAGAATTTATTAGAGGTATTTTATGATCAAAATGTAGAATTACAAAATCGTATTCATGAGTTAGAAGAAGCGGTTTGAAGAACGGCGGTGATGCGAGCAAAAGGATGCAACGATTCAAGTTTGTGTTACCCGATATGTGATGCTTGAATGAAGCACTATTTGGCGTGAGTATAAGATGATAAAGTCGAATCGAAATGAAAGAAGAAATGGCGAACGAGTGAGAATGAGTGATGCATAGGTAAAAGCCATACGACAGCGTTGATATTGTGGAAAGAGATGTCCGATCTAAGAAGAAAGATTAAACGATGACGAAAGGCGTCGGCGATGCACCAAAGACCAACAACAAATTCTAGGGAAAAGAACGACCGCCGGTTAGATGCTACAAAATGCGGAGAGGAGGGACATATAAGTCCAAACTGCTCACGACCTTCCAAGGTATGTTTTAGTTGTGGAAAAGATGGTCACATAGCTTCGATTTTGTCCTCAGAATAAATCAAGTCCAAATTGGAATGGTGGCACCAAAGGCGGATCTGAAAAAGACAAAGTCAATCTGCCTAGAAGAGCGCGTTTATCGTGACCGATCGAGAATGCGAGGAACCCGAACGGTTAGCACGGGTTAGTTAATTATAAATTCTTACGAAGTTTATACCTTATTAGATACCGTTCTACCCATTCATTTATCTCTCCGCTTATACTCAACGTTTAAACTTGACTCTGAAAATTAGACTTTGACCTATCTGTGGAAACTCTCATTAGAGAAACTTTCATCACATCCGCTGTTTATAAATCTTGCTTGATTCAAGTTGGCACAATCACATTACCTGTTGATCTTATATCTTTAAAAATTCTTGCATTTGAAGTGACCTTAGGGATTGATTGATCAACCACTCATCATGCCAAAATTGATTGCTTTTGTAAGGTTGTTAGTTTTCATATTCCTATGCAACCTGTTATTCGAATTTAAGCAACCAAACCATTGAAGTCAAACTCTTTTATATCAAGCAGTAAAGTCATTCGTTTATTGAAAAACGGATGTCAAGCTTTCTTAGCCATGTTATGGACTTGAACAAAAATACGTCAGATTTGAATGATATTTCTGTTGTTAGTAAATTTCCTGATGTATTTCCTGAAGAATTTCCTGGCCTACCCCAGGGCGTGATATTGAATTTTGTATCGACTTTGAACCGGGTACAAAACCCATTTCTAAAATCTCATGGCTCCTATTGAACTTCAGGAGTTAAAAATTCAACTGTAGAAGTTTGTACCCGAGCCTTTATCAGGTGACTTCCTTTGTGGAATGCACTGAAACCAAACTCTCCGTAGGGGACGTCATATTCGTGCGGTGGTAAACTGATAGGTGCCATTGTGACGTGTTATCCAAGATTGGGATATGAGTCACAGTTGAGAGCAACCTAAGTCAGTAATCGAAATAAGTAGCTTTTTAGGCTTAGTTGGTTACTATCAGAGATTCGTGGAAGGATTTTATCGAATCGATACTCTATTAACTCAGCTGACTCGAAAAGATACAAAATTCGAATGGAGCGAGGAATGTGAGAATAGCTTCTAAGAACTCAACATGCGGCAACGACGTTGGCTCGAGCTGTTGAAGAATACGATTATACCATTCAATACCATCGTAGGAAAAGCGAACGTGGTAGCTGACGCGTTGAAGCGTAAGATCGTATCGCTTACTGAGTGCGAATATATCGAACTTCGTGAAGATATTAAATATACGATTAGAAACGACTTTAATCGATAAATTTAAAGCTTCTCAAGTTACAGACCTAGAGTTGATGAATATGAAGAAGAAGATGCAAGCAGTCGTTATTCTAAAAGAGAGAATCGGCGATGGGAGGAAAGCTCAAACCTTCGATTTATTAGTCCATTTGAAATTCTTGATCGAATAGGAACTGTGGCCTATAGACTCGTTTTACCGCCAAGTATGACACGTGTTTATAACGTTTTTCACGTTTCGATGTTACGTAAATATGTGGACGACCCGAACTACATTATTGAGTTAGAACCGGACGAGATAGCAGAAAACTTAACGTACGAGAAGGTACCTGTCAAGATCTTGGATAGGAAGAGCATATCTACACGCACGTCCAATTTCGGGGGACGAAATTTTATAAGGAGGGAGTCAGTAAGACCCCAACTTTTTATAAATAAAGATTTAATTTCTCTAATTATTATTTTGAAATAGTAAGGGGTTGATTTGATTAATTTGGTTAGTTATGGGTAAAATGCGCAAATATTTCAAATAAGCAAGTGGTTATAAAATATTCATTGTTGTCGGGGAATATTCGTTTGGTCATGGAATATTCTTCTTCTTTGGAGAATATTCAATGCGATGGCACAAATTGTGTGGGCCCATAACGAAAAGCGATTGGATGAAGAAAACGACAAGTATAAGTTGTTTATAAATAACGGCGTAGTTGTCACCATTAATACTATTGGAATACCCGGTGGTTAAAACATAATAATACGCGTTGTTGCACAGTAGCACACGGTATTGCACCAATTATTGATTCTTACGTAAGAATGCACTACTCAATAATTGTTACAGTAATTACTGTTCAGTATTTTATTTTATTAATTCAATAATTGCTGCGTTGATTTTTTTTATATTACTGTTGTTTCAATAATTGTCACTACACAGTATTTTCCATTATCGAAGCAATAATTCATGTTATCTGAATAATATTATTAGAAAACATTATTGGCAATGTCTAGAAAGTTCTGCCTAAGGAGAGGTTTGGTCATCTAATTGCGGGCCAGTAAGGAGAAATTCTTATTGGAAAGTCCCCTCTTTCTTGGGAACTACACGGTTGTCGATCTTCGTGATTACAGTAATATTATTTATGAATAATTAATTATTGATTTATATTATGAGGAAAATATTGATTTTATGTGGATATAGATGGAGAAAATTTTTAATGTGACAATTGTTAAAAATTAATATTTTATCTTTTTCTGATAAAATAATTCATTTAAATATATTATTTTAATAATATATTAATGATGATATTTTTACAATGAGTGTGAGATATATGAGTATATGAGGAGGAAGAGTATTTTTGTTGCATTAAATGATTAACACATGTTTTGTGTGTTTGGTGGACCCCATTTCTTGATTTGAAATTTGATTATAGCACAGAAAATCGTCTGTTTGTGGATTTCGGTCAATTTTTGTTTGGAATTTGGAAAACGTTTCTTCTGCAAAGTTGTAGAGAATTGAATTTCCTATAAAAAGAAGCGAGATTTGAATTTTCTGAAAAAGGGCTATTTATTATGAATTATTGAAGTTCCGAAATAATTGATTTTTGGAAGTTTTAATTATTTTTATTTAGAAAAACGTTTTTGTTGTTTATGGACATGTGTTAGGTGTTTGAGATCAGCTGGTAGGATGGCGTAGAAGATTTATTATATATATTAATATTATATTAAATTTTTTGCTTTGATGTTCTAAGCATTTTTCTATAAATAGGGTGCTTAGGTTAGAATTGAAAATCATACCAGAAACTAAAGATTTCTTTCTCTTTCTCTCTCTATAATATCGAGTGTATTTTGTGAGTATTTTAGTACTTTGAGTATTGCTATACGGTGAAAGTTCTTTCGTAGACTATATCCATATTCCAAATGTAATCTTGTGTCTTTTGGAGGTAAGGGATGTTATTTTATTCAAAAATGATATTATTTCTTCAATGTCATTATACCGAAATATTGGTTAGATTTTTTTTTATCAAATTTGGAACTTTTCATGTCGGAGTTACTATTTATGAGTTACTATTCACGAGTTACTATTCACGAGTACTATTCACGAAGCATGATGATATTTTTTGTGAAATTTCTATCTTTTGGTGTCGGAATTACTATTCACGTATACGACACTATTCACGAATACGACATTATTTACAGAAAAATTAAATTTTCTTTCTGTGTCCAAGATTGTCTGTTATGATTCCTATCTTTGATTGGATCTATGTTTTGATCATTCTTGAATTTTACTCCACTCTGGTTATTTATGAAGTATTGTTGAACTTGGATTGTTTAAAGTACGAATCCTTAATATTTGTTCTTTTGTTTCACTGGATTCGTTTTCTTTAAAATATTTTTCATCATCCTCACTCCTAAATGATGATAGAACTAAATATCTTTGGCCCAGTAGTAGTGCAGATGAATGATTTTCGATGAATATCTTTGGCCAGTAGTCTGAAGATAAGCAGTGTTTAGATGAACATGACACTAACTGATGAATATCTTTTTGGCGTAGTGCAATGATGAACATATGTTGAGATGAACATGACCAACGGATGAATATCTTTGGCACAGTAGTGCAAAGATGACTATTTAATTTATGATGTATATTGATTGATGTTACGAGGGATAAAATATCGATGATGGACTTTTAAATTCATAGATGATAGTAGATTTCATTCTCTACTTAACTTTCTAATGAATTGTTGTTTCATTATGAGTTGTTGATCTAAAACTTGTTGTCTATTGTATTCTATCGATTTTTCTCCTCGTTGAAGACTAAGGATAATTTGTTGTACATTATCTTAGTCATAATATTCTTTACTTTGAGGGCTAGTTGAAATTCACCTTTTCCTTTTTATTCCATTTTTTCTCGAGAGCGAGAATATAAGCGAGGAACTAGTCGGAGTGTGGAGTAATGGTTCAAGACAGTTGTTTTAGTTGTCCTCACCATTTTATAAAATAGTGTATCAATAATTGTAATGAGGACAATAATTATATATATAATATATGTAAATGATAGACAATAATTTTTATAATTATATATATCACTTCATTTACACCTTCTGTTTCAAAGTTGGTGAATTTTTTTAAAAAAAATTAAGTAAAAATTTATTTTGCAAATATTTACCTATTACTTAGACAAAAATTATTACTAATAATGGTGTGGTAGTACTACATTTGATTGCATGATAGTAATAAATTTAACAAGAATATTGTAGCCACATGCAAGGATTTTTATATTTTATAGATTAAAATTTAAAAATATATCTCTAATTTTAGAACGTAAAATAAAATATATTTATAATTTTGGAGAGGAGAGTTAATTTAGATGAAACACAGTTGTGATATTTTTGGTTCAATAACATTTTTAATTGAAACGTAAATTTTAAGTTTTTCGGTTGAAGCACTTTTGGGTAAAAGCACAAATAGCAAAGTACAAAATTATCCTTATAATTGTCTTAAATGTGTCATTAATACTTTTTAAAAGTACTTTTATCAATAAATAACATCTTATTGGTGTTAGGGGTATCAGATAGTTTGTCTCAAAAAAATTGTTAAATAATGTGGCAAGTTGGGTAGGTCGGTAATTCTCTTGTTATTGGTTAGGTTATAAAATATATTTTATCTTATTCAATGTCACATTATTCGAGATCAAAAATTTAAGACATCTGACATTAATTTATCAAAATACAGTCGAGTAAATTCTCCTTTTACAAGATTGATTAGTTTTTAAGTAAAAAAGCAAAAAAGAAATACTATTGATTCATACACTTCAAACCTAATTATGGCTGATAATAATTTAATTTAAAAACTGAAAAATAAATAAAAATACTATTGATCCTTATCATTATTTACTGGGTAATTAACAAGTGCCAAATTTTGGTTGACCTAAGACCAAAAAGTGCCTAAACAAAGTAGTGAACACCTTTCTCTTTACAAATGAAAGAAACGTGGCTCAACATATTGGAAGTGATGACATATGACTGTCACATGCCATTTTTCAAATTTAAATCACAATAAGTATTTAATTATTTTAAATTTTTATAATACTTATACGCCGCTATAGCATAAAAAATTGAATTTTTATATTATAGAGACAGAAAAAATCGTCGTTATAGCCAGTTCGTCGGAAAAATAAACTGATACTTGTACTAAGTTGAATATAAAAGAAAAAAAATATTTTTTTATTATATTTTTATTAGCGATGAAAATATTTTTAAATTTAAATAGTATTTAATTGATATAAAATTTTATAGTATTTATGTTAATATGAATAGGAAAATTGAATCAAAATCAAACCAAGTTTATTTCTTTTTAATTATATAGTTGATATATCTTAAAGACTTAAACACAATCCCGTACGACTATCAACCCACCAGCCACATAGTGGGCGTGAAAAACATGAACCGTCCAACCCGGGTTGTGCATCTGTTATGCATTGTTTGGTTATTGGCTATTTATTTTTCCTTTTGATTATTTTTATGTTTTCGTGCATATTCCAAAGAGTATTCTATTTCAATCCCTGGTCCTGCTATTACATCTCTCTCCCCCAAATCCATTCTCTGTGGCTGAAAATCTCCCTCCGTATTTTCTCTCCCTTGTTCGAGGCTGTAAAACTGTTCTACAGATTATTTCTCCTCTTTCTCGTAGACACAAATTTAAGTTCAGTTCATTTTCTCTTTATTGGGCTTGCTCTCTCTTTCATATAATTATTCTTTAGTTAGATTTTTGCTCTTGATTTTGGTTCTTAAGAGACGACCCATTTCTTTAATTTGATAAAGAGCTGTATGGATTGATTTGAGTGATTGAGTTGTCATCACTTCTGAAATACAAAGCCAGCATGCAGCCTTCATCTGTGAGTCAAGAACCCAAAAATGCATTTAGTTTTTTGTCTAAATTGAGTGATTTTGCAATTGATGCTAAGTTTACTTACTTGAATTCAAATGGGTCTTCTCCAATTTTGCCTAATTTTTTGTATTTTGATGGAGTGGGCGGTTTGGTTGGTGATAAGAAGTTGAAAGTTGTGGCTTCATTGAGTTCTAGTAATAAAGGTGCTTCAAGTATTAGGAAATTTTTCACCCAGTTCAATAGGGCCATTAGATTTCACTGTGAGAAAATCCCAATTGGGTTTGCTTCAGTTCGAGCTGGTTCTGAGGATCCCAATGGAGCGAGGGATGATGGGTTTGGTGTTATGGAGGAGGAAGGTTTACCTTTAAATGGTGTTGAATCTAAGAATTCGAAAAAGGTACTCATTTTGATGAGTGATACTGGTGGCGGCCACCGGGCTTCTGCTGAAGCTATTAAGGCTGCATTTAATGAAGAATTTGGAGATGAATATCAGGTTAGTTTTTGATGAATAGGTTTCATTTAGTTTGGGAAAATGTTAGTGGATGTATTTCTTTGTTGATTATGTTCCGTGTTATAAAGAATGTGTGCTGCAGGTGTTTGTTACTGATCTGTGGACAGATCATACTCCTTGGCCATTTAATCAATTGCCAAGGAGTTATAACTTCTTGGTGAAACATGGGTCCTTGTGGAAAATGACATATTATGTTTCTGTCCCGAAGGTTGTCCATCAATCAAATTTTGCAGCAACGTCAACATTTATAGCTCGGTAAGTCCATCTATTTTTTTTATATTATTTTTTAATCTTTTTTGTTATAGTTATTTCCCTGTCATTAATATCATATTCCATTGGTTATTAGTGTCATATTTTGGGGCTTATTGTGCAACTTTCTACTGATAAAACTTGAACGTTGCCATTTTCTGGTTATGTACTTCAGTTGAGCGTCTTACTAAATAACTTTTTCCTTGGGTAGTTCTTTGATTACAGTGTATTTGTGATGAACTATACTGTGAACTACCCCTGGATCACATAAGTGTTTTCATTTGGTTTGTGTTCAGACGGAATCCAATGATCTACTTTCATGTACACTTTTGGTTGGGAATTGGCATTTGCAGCGGTTATTAAAACTATACAAAGATTATAGAGGAGTATGAACCATGAAGCAGGTTAAATCTAGTCTTTACAGCTTCTGCTTATCTCTTATAGTTATTGTTGATAACCTTTAGGAAAGATAGATTCTCCTCCATTCAGGTTCTAATGTTTATTTAAACGCATTGTCTAGGCTGTTTTCTTCAAGATAAAAGTCCTAATAGCTGTTTTTAGACCTTGGGTTCTAGTTGAACAGTGTGGTCACTTGAGAAGTAGAGTAATCAACTGGAAGTTCTTTAATTATGGAATATGTTACCATAGCAAATTATTTCTATGACGCTTATAAGGATATCTTTGGTGCCAAGACTACAGGTCAATGTTTGTTATTTGCATTTCAAAAATTTAATCTAACAACTTTTGTTTTAAAGAATATTTTTATGTGTTACAATTCTGATTCTGATATCATGTTGTTTTAGGGGCTTTGTAGACCAGAAATGTTAGGATAGGAAAGATGGGTCTGATGGCGTATCTTGGTTCATGAACATTTATAGTAGGATTATAACAACTAAAATAAAGTAGAAGTGGGTAATGCAAAGGAGTATAACACAGCCTACATATTCAAGTTGAGGGAAGTTTAACATTGTACAACTTGTTGATGAGTTTCCAATAAGCTCTATGTGAGAGTGATAGACTAGCGACTAAGACTTGGCTAAAAAATTATAAATTGAAATTTACACTTTGAGGGGGGGGGCAAGTGTGGTTGCAATACGCTAATTAAGTACATTGATAAAAGACACACACATTTAGATATACATGTGTGTGTATACACACACACATATAGACTTGTAAAAGGGTTATGATAGAGTAAGTTGTTAATACAATTTGGCGGGTTTTATCAAATAGAGTTACAAATAGATATAATGACATGATAAGGTACTGTGATGTCGTAATCTATATTAAGATCAACCGCAACAAAATTGATCTAACACTTTCAGGGGTTACAGGCTTACATCAATGATCACCTTCAAGGCTTCAAGTCCTTGTTTTACTTCTTTTCCTAGTAATGGATGTAATGACTGGCAAACTTGAGGACGTTCTTGATTATGTATGGAATTTTCTGATGATTTATAATGATTAAAGAATAAAGCATGGATTATTTTTAAACTCAGGAGTTTGGAGACCAAGTCTAGATTCTAAGACAAACAGGGCCAATAGATGATTTATTGGATACATCATTTTGTAAGTTAAAATAGAAATACAAATATGGATATAACCTTTTGTTTTATTTATAGTTACGAAACAGGATATTACTGAGGTTAAGTGACAAAAGACACCAATTATTGAACCTCTTCACTGGCGAGGCTTGATGGTCCATATCAAAGGGATATTGGATATTCTGAGTCTAATAATTTAAAGTGAATTGGCTAAGTGGTGGAGGGCTTCAAGTGTGTCGTGTGGTTGCCATAGACTGCCAAATGTAGAAGAGTGTTTTCTTGATTATTTGATTGCTTTTGAAGCAACAAGTAATTTAATACTCCCTCCGTTCCATAATAAGTGTCATGATTTCTTTGAGTGATTGAGGCTTCTAGTATATTTTTAGTTTGTATTTTTTTTTTGGTATTCACAATATTGTTATACGTTATAGTTTAGATTATACTTAATTGAAAATTATAATTTATAAGTATGTTTTTAGCCCCGAGGGAGTATTTTGTAACTTAGTTTCCCAGAAGTGATTGAAAACTTTGTTGACTGTTTGTCCAAGTTGCTGAAGGAAATAGAACTCATAGGTTGTTTTGATGGACTCTGGTCCGCCTTTGCATTTTCTCATCTTTCTTCCTCACCAATATGATCTTCTTTTATCTATTTCTTCTTTCTTTCATTGATTCTTTTTTTATTTATTAAATCCAGCTATTCTTAGTAGTTTGTTGGGTGGAAATTCATGCAGAATTTTCTAATGTAGCTGTTTAGGCAGGATGATCTTTTATTTTTATCTTATTTTTTTATCCTGTATTTACACAGAGAGGTTGCCAGAGGTTTAATGAAATACCAGCCAGATATTATAATCAGTGTACACCCTTTGATGCAGCACGTTCCACTTCGTATCTTGAGGTCAAAGGGTCTCCTAAAAAAGATTGTGTTTACCACCGTAATAACGGATTTAAGCACCTGCCATCCCACATGGTATGCTCTGCCAAGAATTTCTTGCTTAGTGGCTTGCAGTGTTTTTAGTGTAGACATGATTCTGTATGTGACTGTACAGGTTTCATAAGCTAGTAACGAGATGCTATTGTCCAACTGAAGAGGTGGCAAAAAGGGCACTGAAAGCTGGTCTCCAGTCTTCTCAAATTAAAGTTTATGGCCTTCCCATACGACCTTCGTTTGTTAAGGCTGTTCGCCCTAAGGTTTGTCACTATTGTTACTTAGCAGTTGAATTTCGTTTCCTCTAGAACATGCTTGTTGAGTTTGTTCCTTAATTTTTGCATGGGTCATGGTACTTTCTTAATCATTTGGACAAAGGGAGAGAAGGGGTTATTGCATTTGTACTTGGTTCCTGTAGACTTAATCTGATTAATATATGTTATCGGGGTTGATCAACCAATATTTTGTAGGGTAATCTGTAAAACTGTCTCCTCATGTGTACAAAATTTTCAATGTGCTCCATGATGTTCCAATTTGGCAATGTCCTCCATCATCTATCAACATTTTTTGCAATTCTGTCACCTCGGTCCATTAAATTATGGAAGCTGAACATATGTGAAAGTTGTTTATGTTCAAGTAATTGGAGGAAAGCTGGTGGTTGTATTTTTTGGATGAAATCACCAAGTGTGTGGTGACAGAATTACAAAAAATTGGTAGATGGTGGATATTGCAAACATCAGAAAACCATGGAGCTCATTGCAAAAGTGGGTTAACATGAGAGATTAGTTTTGCAAATTGCTGTATTTTGAAACAAGAAAAATAAGACGGCTTGTCTTTGATTGTTCTTGGTTATGTCAGACGGGAGGCATCTACTGAACACTAATTACTGCTTTGACTTTGTTTCCCCAGTTTTACTTGCACGCATGGTTGAGGGTGGTACTTCTTGGTAAACTCCACATTTTTTAAAGATGGGAAGTATGATAGATAGTTTTAATGTTCGATATTCCGAATCACAATTCAGTGATTTATTGAAAACTTAATATATGAATTAGATATATGAGATTTGTGTGGGTGCATATATGCGTGCAATTTTCCTTAATTTTATGCATAAACAAATTACTGAAAAATACATTGTTGCAAAAAGTACCTAGTAATCTATAATGAGACAGTCAAAGATGAGACCTGTAAAAATTTAACATAAGAACATGAATAGAATCCTCTTTTCATATTATAGGAGCTGATACACCTAATCTTAAGTATGACTAATTGCAACCATTTCGTTGGCTCCAAGGATCCTACATGATCAATTGAAAAACTGTATACAGTTGATTAATTCAAATCAGTATCTGAGCTTATGCCGTTATTTTTTTCTGATACTAGTCATTTTAAAATACGTAACTGTGGCATGTAGATTACATTAGCACTATGTTTGGCAACTGAATACCAAGTTTTTGTTTTGGAATTTGAACTGAAAGCACATTTTCAATTCCATGGAATTGGATTTTAGTTAAAATTTGGCGTTCAATTGTAATTCCAAGGCTTGGGATTGAATTGCCAAACACAGCTTAACATTATTGATTGAGAATTTTAAGTTGACAGAAGGATCTGTTAAATTTGTTTTACTTTACTTCTCGAGCTGATCAATTTTAGATAGGTGTTCAAAAGTATTCCTCTTTACAACGAGGGCACTGAGTGTTTAATTTTTTGTGCCATGTCTTGGCAAACTGTTAGGATCCAAATTTTATTCTTTTACTCTTTATTTTACCTTTTTCCTGTAAGATATAACTCCTTGAGAAGAAAATTGGAGAAACCATGAACTGTACATACATTAAGAAATGCCCTCTCACGTGTTCATTCTCTTGTTGTTTGGGGTATTTTTTTTTTCTTACTTGATGTCAGCGGAGTTTATATTTGTTTGCATGTTTATAGCTGCTGCAACACCATTAATTCGGCAAATATCAACCATTTTGCTTTCTGTCTTAAATAATAGGATGAACTGAGGAAAGAGCTAGGAATGGATGAGGATCTTCCTGCTGTGTTGTTGATGGGCGGTGGAGAAGGGATGGGTCCAATTGAGGCTACTGCTCGAGCACTCGAAAATTCATTATATGATGAAAATCTTGGAGAGCCGGTAGGTCAGGTTCTGGTGATATGTGGCCGAAACAAAAAGCTTGCCAGCAGATTGCTTTCAATTGATTGGAAGATTCCTGTTCAGGTATTTGAACCCCCAGGACACTCCAACAACTGCAGTGTTCACAATTTGTCTTTTAATGTTCGTAGTATGTGTTATAATTATATTGACCTGTAAGAATGCCTGCAAGATTTGTTTTTTACCTTTTCTTATACTCCAGTTGAGGTTATGGTATTAACCTCCATACTCGTATATGCGTGACAGTATATATGCTACTTTACCAATACATGCTTTTTCGATCCTCTTTTAAGGGTTTCTGTATCTGTATATTTTTTCATTTTCGTTACATTGTTCTTAATTACAACAATTTGTTTTGCTATCCCTAACTTTTAACTATGTATTATGCTTTAGATACCCCTCGTAGTCAAACATATATCGGTGATAGACATGCCTGTGTAATTTTTTATTATCAGCTAACGGATGACTCTCCCTCTCTCCCCCTCCCCCTTTCCTTCTCCCTCCCTCCCTCCCTCCCTCTCTCTTAGTAATTAGTCCCCATGCACATAGCCACATACACATGCACACTCACGCAAACTACAAAGACGGGTTTGCAAAAATTTAAAAATAAATAAAATAAAAAATAACTCGCAGAGAAATAAAAACCTGTATAAGATTGCGTATATTCAAAGAATGTTATATATGGTGGAATGGGTGAATGGCTTTAAGTTTTTGTTGCTTGTGATTTTAGGTGAAGGGCTTTGTCACTAAAATGGAGGAATGCATGGGTGCTTGTGATTGCATAATTACCAAGGTAGATGTCACATGGCTGTATGTAGACCTTTTTACTTTTTATCTTCCTCTCAATAAATTCTTATGCTCCTGATAATAATATGGTTTCCTGTAGGCTGGTCCAGGGACTATTGCTGAAGCTATGATCCGAGGGCTCCCCATTATTCTAAATGATTACATTGCTGGACAGGTTATTTTACTTCCCACAGTTATACTTCTCTTTTAAACTATAGTTCTTTACCTATGAGTGGACTTTTATTTCAATTGTGAAGAAAGACAAATTTACTTCCCACAGTTATACTTCTCTTTTAAACATATAGTTCTTTACCTGTGAGTAGACTTTTATTTCTATTGTCAAAAAAGACATTCCAAAATACTGGAAATTGCTTTGTTAGAATAGTGAAAAATAAATTTTTCACTGGCCCAAGACTCGTAACCTAAGTTGAAGAAGAATGAAGAGAAATAACTCCAAACATTAGGCCCAAGACTCGTAACTTAAGTTGAAGAAGAATGAAGAAATATAACTCCAAACATTAGGGGAGAAAATAACCTTGTATTTTGGAGGAATTTGAGTTACAATCTTACAACCAAAAGCTTACAAAAGAGAAAGTATGAACAAGCTTGCAATGGTAGTTTGTTGGTGATTTGGTGTTTTGTGTTGACTTGAGGTTTGGGGTGGAAAGGGGTCTATTTATAGTTGAGTAGGAAAGGGTCTACAGACTCAAATTAGATGGAGGTTGTAAGGTTTTTAATAGTTTAGTTAAATGGAGAGCATTGGATGGAAAGATGAAAGGTTGGTAAAAAAGATGATTTTTCTAGGTGACGGATGAAGACTCAAGAAGGGACTACCAAGTTTCAAGCAAATTCTTCAATTTTTAAATATTGAAACTTACAAAAAACATAATTCCCACTACAAACCTAAAAATATTAGTGCTTAAAATAGAAAATAATTTCCAAAAGTTTACTTTACAATTTTAACATCTATTATTCTTAAAAATTTCTTCGTTTTTGGTTTTGCGCTTATAGATTGAAATAACAAGCCAGTGCAATCATATCTGCAAAAGTTAATTCTAATTAAATGGAAACTTATACTGAAAATTTTATCTTACGAAGCCTCTTAAGGCTTTATAAGGACTTTGGAAGATTGTATGAAATTTAGTCTTTTAATTATTATATACGTATATATGTATATTTATCAAAAAAATATGTACTTACAAATGTCTGGCTTATCCATGGCTGTTATACTAGTTAAATTTTTTTACCCCAGTGGCCATTGTTATGTAGAATAGTCTGATTAAATTGTGTACAAAAAGGTGGTTATATGTGCTAACTTAAACTTTAAACCATTCTTTAGAAATTTATCTTACTGACAAGAGGGAAGCTTGACACGACTACACGAGTATGGGGGCTGAAACCATAGGCAATAAAATTCTTCCTTAATGGCATTCATCATTTCATAGCAGCAGCAGCCCCTCCCCCCTCCCTCCTCCTCCCTCCTCCCCCCATCCCCCACCCCCTCCTCCTCCCTCCTCCTCCTCCTCCTCCTCCTCCCTCCCACAGTGGGATTCAAAATATTTTTGTCAATACTACTAAGTTAAAACCCCCGAGTATATGCTGCAACAGGAATCAAGATAGATTAGAAACCTTTGGTAAAATACCTGCCCATAATCCAACAGATAAAGTACATTATATAGTCCGTTTTAGGGGTTGACGATTTAGCCATTCAGTGACTTTGGTACTTGACGTTCCCAAAATGGTACTGTCTGGTTCACCAATAATAGACACCTGTCTGGCGCTTTTCCTTTTTCGGTTTACACCCATTATCTCAAGTTTTGGATCGAACTAATCCATTGACACTTGCATAAACACAAAGTTGTACTCCTTGTATTGACTACCAAGGTATTCTGCTTTGAATTAGGAATAAGAAGCAGCTTCCTTGCGTGATAGGACTCTAAAGCCAAGTGCTTGCTTCAGTTACTGAAAGACACTTTTCTTAAAACTTTATAGCGCTCCATCCTTGTCAATAATATTCTCATATTGCAGGAAGCTGGAAATGTACCATACGTGGTGGAGAATGGATGCGGAAAATTTTCAAAATCACCGAAAGAGATGGCTCGTATTGTTTCTCAGTGGTTTGGTCCAAAAGCTGACGAGCTTAACGTTATGTCGCAAAATGCTTTGAGACTGGCAAAGCCGGATGCAGTATTTAAGATTGTCCATGATCTCGATGAGTTAGTGAGACAAAAAAGCTTTGTACCCCAGTATGCATTAACTTAATCCATTCTCTTTAATTAATCTTTGTTATAATGGGCCATTGGCAGAATTTTTTTTCCAGCTGTATTTTTCACCGTTTTGTGAGTTCAGTTTATTGGAAACGAAAAGTTTATTTCATATTGATTCCCAGAAACAAAGATTGTTTCTGAGGAACACCTACCGAAATGCCTGGTTTTCATTGATAAGAAATAGGGTCACTATAATGGTTTGTACTCTCTATAATAAGCTCTGTTGTTTATCTCTCTCAATCTATATCTATATTATAAAGAAGTGTCTTTGTGTCATAATATTTTTTCCTGCAAGCTTAGTTATGTTATTATTGTCTTAATTTAAAATTTTTATTTTTCCTTTAAACCTTGAATTTGGCATATAATGTTGGATAAGTTTATTGAATGAACTGGATCACCAATAACGACTAAAATTGAGGATACTAACATTGTCACCGACAGAAATGATTTTATACACGGTTCAGTTCATACGCTATAAAATGGCAAAGCCAGAGATGTGTCGGACTAATAATTAGGGGTTAAAAATTGATCCATGCACCCTATCTTTATCCTAATTATATTTGAGAAAGATTAATTAAATGAAGAAAATTCATACAAACTTGTATGAGAAGCATCGCTATAGATGTATAGCAACAGTAAAAACTATCGACGATTTTTATGTAAAAATATCAATTTCCTTAAATGAATCCCACAATTATACTTGTGAAAATATCAAATTTTACCCCCACAAATAACAATTCCCCTGTCTATAATCTAACAAGTAATAGCTTCACCCTACATATATCCTTGTCCTAATTGCTATAGGGTCTGGCTATTGAAGTGCAAGTTTCATGATGAGTATGGAACATTCATGTTGCATGTCATGGTATATAGTTAAATGGTGATAGTAAATGTCAAAATTCCAAGGGTCCTCCATCCCTCTCTTGTACTAAAAGGGAACTGATATTTGCACGTGAAAACCTTGGGAAAAAAAATCTAGCTTCCCCCAAAAAGTATAAATTTAGGGTTTCTTCTTCAGCTGTGGGGTGGTTTGTCGGTCAAGAAATGTAACTACTATAAGTTGTCAAGTTATTTAATTTCTTCATCCGTAAAGAGAAGCAATGGAGTGGTTGAGAGGTGACGAACCAAGATGGAACAAGAGGACAACCTTTGGTCAATATTCAGCTTCATGAGAGTAGTTTCCATAGAACAGAAAGATCCACTAGAATATGATACACAAGCATAACCAAAATTTTACAGTCTTCCGAGTAGAGTAGAGTAGACTAGAGCTATGACAAGTATTTACCATTAAGGAGTTCTGCAAAACAGAAAAACAAAAAACAAAAATGAAGCAGAATTTGAAAACCAAACAGGGTAGAATACTCCTATTTGGATACTTTATATCCTATTTGCAGATAGTCCAGAGGATGATACATAATAATTCATTTCTTTATAAATGCACAAATGCATGTAAACTAATCCAATATTTCAATACCAACACCAGAAAAAATATATATAAAATAAAAACTCAAGGACATAACTGTTAAAAAAACCTACAGAGATAATTATGGAAAATTATGCAAGTAAGTAAAGATCCTTTTACTACCAAGGTATAGTCTCTAGTCAACTCGAACAATATATAAAGATGATCAGCAATAACAAAAGTTTGATCCTAATGGGAGATGTGTACTTGTTGGGTATAAATTGAGCATTGACACCTCTCAAGCATTCCAAAGCACGGGTCCTAATTTTTTGTGGATACTTTTTGATAAATCCACAAGGAAAAAGCTCTTAATCTTGAACATGCGCCATTACCTAATCTTTGACACTCGTTAAACGTAACTGACATATCACATGTTAAGATAATATTCCTTTTACAATACAGATAAATAATCTGATGATTAATAAAATAATGTTATGTTTTCAGCGCATCTTAAGTCTGACAAACACATCCCGAAAACTAAGAAATCCAATTTGGGACAGATGTTGGTATGTAATCAGAAAAAGCCACAAAAACAATGAGATGATAAGTTCAACATATATAAGAGACATGGATGTCTTACACTTGCAAACATAAAGAACATGTGAAGACGAGGTAGTAACCCAGTGAGTTTTCAGCTTAAGATAATTGCTTAAAATATGACACTTCATCATTTTGAAGTTATAACTGCTTAAAACTAGTGCTTAAATACAATGGGGAGACTGTTAAAATAATATCTCGAGTAGAAAGGTCTTTTTCAAATATGAGCTTAAACAAGTGCTTTAGAAAGAATCCAACAAAAGCAATGTATAAATTAAAGCTTGGATTTCCAATTTAATGGGAACTAATGATGGCATGGGATCAAAGTAAAAAAAATCTTTGAAGTTTTTGGATCTCCAGTTTAATGTGTTCTCAAGTAGAACCTATATTTTCAGAAGCAGGAGATTCAAATAGCAGTCTGACAAAACCAACCACACACCAAAAGGAGTTCACCAAACCAAGGAGTCCTCTTTAAAGAACAGAATTGGATACAACCTACATTCATATATACCTACACATTTCAGAATTAGAATTACAAGTTTTTAGTTCACATCACAACTTACAACTGTAAAAGCAGTAGTAATCATCATAAAAATATTTGGTCTATATTTGTTTCTACATGTTGGAAGTTATTCATTACCGTGTCCTTATTGTGAGGTATCCAGTTTCTGTTCATGTACATATGCTTCATTCTTTAAAGATATGTCGAGCTTTATATGAGGTGCTGGGAAGAAGAGATGATGCTGAAATATTCACCCAGAAGAAAAGGATGTACTTTGCATTGGATGCTCATTTTGACTTGAGATTGGCCTTGTGTTTTCTTAATTCCTGCCCTTGTTGCTAAAAGAACCAAAATTAACAATTCAAAAAAAAATTGAATGAATCACAGGAAACAAGAAATAATTTAGTTTCCAATATCTTGTTTAAGACTTGTTTCATACCTTGTGCAACCTCTCCCACCAACTAACAGATCTTGATTGTAGCAAGCACCATTCCATGGCCATGTCATATTCAATTGTATTTGGCTGTGAACAATGTGAAGTGGACACCGCATCTTTCTGGACGATAAGGAAACTTAAGATCACATTCATAGGACTTGAAAGGCATATGATGACACAATAAGCCCGTGGATGATTGCACGAATCTTCATGATTATGTAGTGTGACAAGAAAGAGAAATAAAGAGACAGATATTGTACCATCTCCCTTTGCAGCTTAATGTTCATGTTATCAATAACAAGGTGACCAAAATATGTGGGCTGTTTTCCTGGAAAGTTAGGAGGAGGTGCAACACTACCAACAAGAGGCCTGGAAAGAGAGAAATTTCAGGCAATGGTTGCCTAAAGTCAAGCAAGGTAAGAGATCCCATATTTATTATTTAGCAAAGCCCAAACTTAAGCAGGAATATGGAGTAGGTTAATTCTTAGTGTATAGGATATGAAGATTCAACGTATACCATGAGACTAACATCAGCCAATATTGTTCTAAGCCATTTAATATTTCAGATGACCTAAACCTTTAATAAACTGCCCCATTAAAATAATCAAAGTAACTTTTCAAGTAAATATAAAAATTTAAAATATCTTGACATATTATCTAAAAAAGGGTAGGTTCCTCCAGAGCATATATGCTTTTGAAAAATTGGAATATGAGATAAAACTAATCATTCTATCTTCACCTTAATCTCAGTAGCTGTTAGTGGGTGACAATTTCTACTATCCACAGTGATTGGAATTTGGAGGGTTTCATTCACTAATTTTTTTTATACTCTCTCCACTTGTCTATGAAGTTTGGAGGACTCCTTTTCCCCCCTCATTGTATTCCTTCTCTTCAAATAACTCCTTTCTAATACATGATATCTCAAGCAAGCACACACAAAAAAACTCATTTTCAATGTTTCTTGGTATCATGCTCTGCCATAAAGAATTAACTTGTTTGGCAATTGAGACATAAAGTATCAAGTTATTAACCCACAATACTTTTTAAATTTTGGCAAGTATTAAACTGCAATATTTTACGTAGGTTTATCATTTTTTTGATAAGTTATGGTTCTAGTATTGATCGACATGCATACATACCTCCCATTAGGCAGCATTAAACACCCTTCATACAATTTTCTGATGACTTTTCCAGTAGCTTCCCTTGTTTTGAAAATAACAATAGCTTGACCTGTGTCATTAAAATACAGCATATCATTTTTAGGTTGTACAAGTGAGCAAGATCATTTACATATGTTTTGTATTTTCGTGAAGCTAATGATTGATCATTTTCTTTATTTTTAGAATATAAATTACATTCATAAAATTAAGGAAATTGAAATCAGTAAATTTGTATTTGTTTCATACCAGAATGTGGACTGGATATTGTAGTGCGTTGTACCATTTTTGCTGAGCAAAACTCATCAAAGACGTGCCAAATAATATCCTAAAAGATCAAAGATTCAAGTTATAAAATGGAGTGAAGTATTAAAAGCATAGTTGTCACGCACCACGACAAGGCGTGGCGGTAGCTGACTGCCAAGACGACTAGGCGATAAGGCTTCCGCAATGCCGTCTGTATGACCACAAGTCGTTCCCATTGTGCAATTTATGCATTATATTTTTTATTTCAAAAGTATATTGAACAATAAAATTTTATATACATTAAAACCAAAACATAATAACTAACACTATGCAATACCATTCTGCACACAATTATATGAACACTTAACAATCAAACATAAAACACTTGATATTAAAAACTAGTAGATAAAGGTCAACACTCAACAAATAAATTCAAAATATTTACCTTTTATATTTTTTAATGTATTGCTAATTTAGTAAGTACTAACTAAATAAATATTGGGCTCCAAAATGTTGTAGACTACTAGTACTGTAGAAGTACTAGTACAATTAAAATATAACTTCCTCTTATGCTTAGTTTCTTTGCTTAGCATTTGGTATGTCCAAGTAAAAAGGTCCAAGTGTCCAACCAAGCAAACAAGTATCAAAGCAAGCAAACAAGTGTCCATTGTCTACTTATTATTTACAAAAAAGAAAAGAACTTACAAAAAAGAGAGGAGAAGATAAACTTACAAAAGAAGAGAAGAAGTTGCAGAGTCGCAACAAAAAGAAGAGATTGCAGTCAGTGGATCTCGTGAGTTGCGGCAGGAGAAGTGAAGTTGTCACCACCAGAAGTCGACTCGCGATGTCTCTCTTGGTCTCTCTCGTTTTCTTGGTCGCAAAGTTTTTTGATTCACAAGTAGTCCCTATTTTAATAAGTCAATGGCTCGTGGGATTGGGTCATGTGTGACTTGTGACATGTAGCTGCCAAGGCGCTTGCCTTGGCAGCTGGGTTCAAGTCAACCTCTCATCTTACTATACTCTAATTGACGGGACGCCATGTCATCACCTAGGCAACGCCTAGACGACCACGATAACAACTATGATTAAAAGTATTAGGGAACAAGAATTTGAAATCAAATATATTAATTTTCCACTTTACTATGACATTAGTCACCAGTTTTAACATTATTGCACAATTAAAATATAAATATAAATATAAATAAAACAATGAGCAAACATTGTACTTCGATCACATGACCTTGCCAACAATGAATAAACATTCATTGTACCTCAGTCATGTGACCTTGCCACTGCTTTGAGTTCCTCGTGTTACATTCACACAAGTTTAGCAAATTTCAAGAAAAAAAGCATAGAGCATAACCTACTTTGCACCTCAACCACAGAAGCTCAAGGATTTCCTAGAGGAGGAACACAAAGCTAATACACCACAATCATTCTGAATAAGCAGCCAAATTGCAATTCTGTAGGATCCACCAGCTTCATCCCGATAAAAGTAAATTATCTTTAATAGGTACATTTCAACCATCCAAATAAACCAATGTTCCAAACCATAGATAATTTCCTCGAACTAGTGCTTCTACTCAAGCCAACAACATGGCCGCTTCAAGGTTGGTTCATTGAACAACTAACTATTAGGATACTCCTCCATATTCAGGAATGGATTGCTACCATGCAAAGGGAGTCCTTTTTTTAATAGGAGCAAGGAGTCCTACTTTAAATTGAAATATTACTATTATATGCTAGAGTTCTATTTTGAACAGGAAGAGAAGAGTTGTGGGTACTCCATAAATAGTTTATAGAGCATTATGTTTAGTTGTTGAAGTAGCATAACCAAAAACCATGCTCTCTATAAAAAAAGGTATTATATTTTTGCAACTTCTATATTTCGTGCAAAAAAATTGTACTATTAGATGAAGGGATTCGCAACATTTATTTTATACAAAAAATTGTACCTGGGATATTATAATATATTGAAGTGGATTGCAGAGTAGGTCATTTAAGACCGAATTACAAAATTATTGCATTTTTCAACTCTCTTTATTTTATTGTTTGGTTTGCGTCAACTTAATTCCCAACAAGTGGTATCAGAGCTTAGTTGGTTGGATCCAAGATAGAGAGAATTAGTCAACAAGTATAAGGAATGAAGAGAGTAAAGATCAAATGAGTTGGATTCAATGTTAAATGATCAAGATGAAGATTATGGAGATAACGATGAAGATGAAGAAAACGATGTTGGTGTTGGTGTTGAAGATGATCCTGAAGAGATTTTGTTGATGATATTGAACAAGATGATCCCGAAGAGATTTTGTTTATGATGTTAAAAATGTAGATAATGTGGATGATGCAAATGATAAGGATAATGGTGGTGATTATGTCGATAATGCGAATGGTAAGGATGATTTTGGTGATTATGACAACGGTGACACTAATGAAGTTGAAGTACTCCATTTATACTCATTTAGAAACTCAATTCAACTTCACATGTTTTACTTTTTTTCGTTAGGTCAACCTCGCCAAGCCAAAAGTCAACTTCACTTTACTCCCTATAGCCTTAATAGAAACACAAGGAAACTCAACTTGAATGCGAGAAGGAGCAAGGAAGAGGAGTCTCCAGTCGTATAACAGACATGAAAGTCAACTGAATTTGACGCAAGGAGTAAGAAAGAGGAGTAGCTCTACCACGAAAAGTGTCAATAAAGTTAACAAACCAAACTTGTTCATCTAGAGAGGTGGATATTTAGATTAGCAATTTAGCATGTATGAGATTCTTAAAAGATGAAATTCCTAAGAAATATAGTCACCACCGCGAACAATAAACTCAAAATCAGAGCATTATGCAAAGTGAATATATGTGAGAAATCTATTAAAATATCTTAAATTGGAATACGGTTTCTATATGAAAAATGAGGACCAAATGAGATAGTACTTTGAGAAATAAATTTTCAAATACATCGACTTAGATCTCGCGCTTGACATCCCACCATCTGTAAACCAAACTTTCATCCTGAGATCATGTGCCACAATAGGTGAGAAAGCGCTAACATGTTAACAAACTTTTGTTCCGAAATAATAAACTCAACGATCCAAAACTTCTTTTCTTAGTTAACAAGAAGAGACCCAAACTTCTATTCCACGAAAATGATTACATCTATGTTTTATAATTATGTAAATGACAGACATATTTAAATAGTCATTAGAAGTTACAAACAATAGTTAGGATCAAGATTGCTATCTATAATATTCCTCCAAAATATCTAGTATATCTACAAGCTTAGTTATCACATAATAAATCTAGAATGCTTTATCAAAAACCCTTTTAAGAAGACTCTAAAAAATATCAACTAGTGTCACAAATGAGTGTCTTGTGGGTGTCCAATAAATGTTGACATGGTGCAACCTCTTGAAATGCACATGTCGTGACACTAACTTAACCATACTCGTTTTCATTCCACGAGACAATTAGTTAGAAAAACTCCAATACAAAAATATCAAAGAAGCGATACATAGGGCACTTTGACCCACACTAAGCCATCATCAAACAAGCGCCAAGAAAATTCTGTTTGTTTCTCTCTATCCATACTCGTGTAAATCCACAAAATCCTCTTATCTTCACACCTCCAAATCCTCCAAAATTGTACAAAATAGGGTCCTCCACATCAATAGGACAAATCACATTCACCCACCACACTAAACAAAGAAAACCACAACCACCAAATCAGCAGACAATGAAGAAATGAAGAAATGAACATAATAAACACAAATAGAAATAAAAACTTGTAGAGACTACACCCTTAAGACATGTTATTGTTAAGCATACCAATAGTCAAATACCACACAAAAGCCTAGATTTTAGAAGGGTTTTGTTCCTAATAAAAGATGCTAGAAGAAAGTGGAGAGTTCGATAGCCAAGTAAAATTAAAAAAGGGCAACAAGCTAATGTCCCTAAGGGTCAATACCACACGTTTATCGGAAATATAAAAAAGACAAATCAAAGTTGCCAAATGTGATTATTGACGTAGTCAACTATGTATTGGTACTCGCGTTTCGAAACATGATACTCCTATTTTCTAAAACTCTAATTCTTTGTTTTCCACTTATAATTGCACAATATTAATATTCTAACTTATTATAATTGCAAGCTTAAACATCATATTTGTACTAAATAATTTCTAGAACAATAAACTTGTCAAGGCAACTAAAACTTTTCTACGAGATAACTTTATTGCATTTGGATTCTAATAAAACACCTGACTGTAAACATTCATATAAAGCTACATCTAGCACACCATGTTTTAGCCTATGTAACGTACAATGGACCTTTGCCAATTCCACAAACCAATGATCCCCGTATTAGGTATTGAAACATACAAGCCTGAATCAAGATAATTCTACCCCTAAAGAAAAATAAACCATTTCTTGCCAAAAAATTATATAAGCCACTTTCTCAATCATTTGTCACCTAAATGTTTTGTTGCATAATCTCTCACCTCCTTTGATTTTAATAAAATCTTCAAGATATCAAACAAGAACAAAAATTCAAGGAGTCTGTGTAATTATCCATTTTTATCTTTTCAAGAATGACTATTAATCTTGGACATCCCATTAGTAAGAGAAATATAAATTGAGGCAGAATTAAGCTTTTGTAAAAGTACAACTTTTCTAAGAGAATACTAAACTATAAACATTCATATAAATCAACACTTAGTGTACCACTATACCATGTTTTAGCCTATGTAGGGTACAACATGTAACAACACGAGTCAAATCTCAAGTTTGAATCAAATCATAGCATAATAAGGTCCAATGCATTGTCTCAATAATATTTTCTTGGGTAATCTTAACACACTACAGGCTCACCCGAAAGGTATGACTGAAGGTATTAATGATAGCAGCTTGAATCCTTATATACACATCCAAGTATCCCACATGTTACGGTATGAGATTAAGGTGTTACAAACTCCCACACTTAAATACCCGACATCCTCTTTAGGCCGAACAAATAGCCACACGCCGCTCAAAAACTTAGCCTATCTAGCCATTATGAGATATTACCATTTACCAGTAGCCTACCGGACCCAACTTAGTGTCCCCGTCTGCGGCAACCCGATCGGATGACCCAACCCGAGCTTTCGAGAGTCGGTTCTGATTACTACATGTAACAACTCAGGTCAAATAACGAATCCAAATCCGAATCATAATATAATAAGACCCAATGCACTAGTCTCAATAACATCTTCTTCGGTCATCTTAACTCGCCATAGGGTCACCCAAAAGGTCATGAGTGAAGGTATAAGGTATTAATGATAACCGTTTGAATCCTTATATACACATCCAAGTATCCCACATGTTACGGTGTGAGACTAAGGTATTACAAACTACTTGACATCCTCGTTAGGCCGAACAAATAGCCACACACCGCTCAAAAACTTATCCTCTCTAGCCATTATGGGATATTACTAGCAGTCTCATGCCCAACTTAGTGTCCCCGTCTGCGGCAACCCGATAGAATGACCCAACTCAAGTTTTCGAGAGTCGGCTCTGATTACTACATGTAACAACCCGGCTCAAATACTGAATCCGAATCGAATCATAACATAATAAGACTCGATGCACTACTCAATAACATCTTGGGTCATCTTAGCCTTCCACAAGTTCACCCAAAAGGTCGTGATTGAAAGTATTAATAATAGTAACTTGAGTTCTTATATACAAGTTCAAGTATCCCACATGTTACAATGTCAGACTGAGGTGTTACACAACATACCAGTATTGGTTTCACAAATCAACCGTCCACATTAACAGTATTGAGAGAGAAAAGCCTAAATCAAGCTCTAAAGAAAAATAAACCCTTTCCCGCCAACAAAGTTTCTAATCCCCTCTCAACAGTCAACAATTTATCTCCTGCCAGCGTTTTGTTTGCATAGTTTCTCGCCTCCTTACTCTTGTTATTGCTTCTTTGATTTAATAAAACTTCTCCTTTATCTAAAATAGATAAACAAAAAACTCAAAGAGTCTATGTAATTATCCGTTTTTTATATTTCAATCAAGACTCGTCTTTGGACATCCATCGAGTAAAAGAAATATAGGTTTAGGTACATTATCACTTTTAGTAGAGAAAAATCTTCAGAGGCCCAACTGGCAAAACGCTTTAAATTACAAACTTTTCTAATAAAGGTGACAAAGAGAACGCTACAAAATGACCATGTGATTCCAATACATCACAATATTATATTTCGAACTAAAATATTCCAAAAAAATTGCAAGTTTCTAGCCACGAAAACTCAAATTTATACCAATCATAATTTTTGGTCATCAGATATAAACATTACCTCTACTTCTCCTGAAGTATATTCCGGATCCAAATTCTGAAGTAACACAAGTGTTCCTTGCTCGTGCGCACTCCGCATTCTTTCCTCCCATGGCTGGATTAAGAAAAGGCGATCAATAGGTAGAAAATATATATATAAGGGACAATCAAGAAAAGAGGAGTTTCCATAAAAATGACACTATAGGAGAAAGAGTATATGAACAAGATACGAGTTAATTCAAGAAATCATATTGATCGATTTGTTGTATGAGCAACTAAGATATTTCTAACTTATGTCAATTCAGGTTTTATGAGCCACTGTTTGTTTGCATTCAGAGATGGCATGAAATAGGTTGCACTTGAGGTCCTCAATCCTTTTTAAAATGAGGGATACTAGATTTAAAGGAATGTCATTATGAAAATAAACCAAAGTATACAAGATGTGCACAAAAAGTGCATAGGGGTATAAAAGGACATTGTCGTAGAACCTAAGACACGCCTCCATCATATTCACGAAACAAATCAAACAAAAGTAGGTACTCATGGCAAACTTCATGAAGACACAAACAATAAACTATGGGGGGAAAATCACTTGAACAATAGATTTGTCCTTGACCCCAAGGGTTGGAGAAATGATGAAGGAATGAAAGAATAACCTCAAGGTAGCTTGATTCAATCCTTTAAGGGCCAGACGTATGTATCAAAAAAAATAATAGATCGCTCATTTGTATATGAGCATCTATTGTTCCTCTACCCTCCACAATCTCCAAAATAAGAAATATACTACCACTCAATCTTTACCTCCTATCATTCCACACTTTCGCACCACTCCATGCCTCTGAAAACCTTGTCACTTCTTGGAGTATCAGCAATAACCAAGGACGAAGCTAGAAATAATTTACTGAGGGGTCTGAGACATAAATATGTAAGGTCATGAATAATTTAGTAGAGTCCATAGACGTCGATCCCTATCCAAATTTTGTGGACAGATTTATATTTTTGATTAAAATAAGACTTCTTTATATTATAGTATATATGGACCCTTTAATCTTTATAGTACACAAAATAGAGTAAATGGAGTCATAATATTGATATTCATAAAATGATACCTAAAAAATGGGAAAGGTGACATTTATGTATTTGTCCATATATCTCAAATTGACTTAAAAAAATAAGCCTTATATTTGGCACATAATTACTTTCTTATATTTTCTCAAAGAGTGTTATATCATATGTACTTTATTTTTTTAATAAATCTTGGGGAATTGAAGTAAAATGTCAAAAATTTATAGGCTAAAAGAAATAAAATAACATTCCCATGGTCATGACTAAAACTATTATTAATAATAGCTTGAATGATGCATATCAAAGTATCATGTATGTTTCGATGTAGTGAACTCCCCCTTACGTATTTGACGGCCCAATCACGCCAAACACATAACCACATAACTAAGAAACTAAGAAAATTTCTCACACTAAGCCATTGTGGGTAATATGAGTAGCCTTCCTATGGACCTTCGCTTCTTTGTCCATTGTGGGAATAGACCAATTGCCTTTGTGTCCCCACCTCCGGTAACCTGATCGAATGACTCGATCCGAGCTTACCCGAGCTGACTCTGATACCATATGAAATAACTCAAATCAAATTTCGAGTCTAAACTATATAATAACGTACCAAGTTCCAATTCAGTGTCAATTTTACTTCTTAGATCATCTTAGTCTACCACAAGCTCACCCAAAACGTTACGAAGGTATTACTAATAATAGCTTGAAACCTCACATACATATAAAATTACCCACATGTTTCGATGTGGGACTGGAGTGTTACAAAAAAGTCAAATGTAATTAATTTAACATATTACACAAAAATTCTTTATCATAACATGCCAAATGTTAATATTTAGAAATTTGACATACCAAGTTGCACCAAACTCATGCCCTCCTGAAATTGAATAAAACTAAAGAAGTTGATTTGATATTTCAAACCAGAACAAGAAATTTGTCACCAAAAAATCATCTTTGGAAGCAATAAAAGAAAAAACATGTTTTTCATATAGTTTGATTGTTAAGAGCCAAGAGAAAATTAATTGTCGTTTAAAAAAGACAACAGACACAAGAAAAGTCCATGTAAGATATACAGATTCATTTGTCCGAGGAACGTATACTTACAAGTGTCCTAAACCATTTGCTTTTGTCCTGCAAAGAATGTAGAAAACATCGTGTAAGAAGTAATATTTACCTAAGCCATATGTTTAACAACAGCAGCATAGAAGCCACAGCAGACCACCAATGAGCATGTACTTTTGGTATGCAATCAAAATTTAACAAAGAGATGTTTTAACCAAATTTTATATAATCCTAACGCAGTTCATCAAGAAAAGAAATTTTTTTATTACAATGAAGTTACGTATTACAGTTACTTGATAAAAACTTTTATCAACTTCCTTTTGCTCTAAACAAGATGCGAATAATAATCATTTGAGATGTGTGTGAAATCTTAACAAAACACAGAGTGTATTATATGCGATGTTTGTATAATGATTGCATTTACCTAAATTGAGTTCAGTAAGTAAATAATAAGAATATGGACAAAAAATACTGGAAACAACATTATTGACTGTGAGCATTGCGGCACTACTTTTTGACCTTCCCCTTCATGATTTTAGCATTGCAGTTGAAACACATGCTGTTGTGAACACCATTGTCACCTCTATCTCATGAGAATGATCAAACCAATTAGCTAAATTACGTAAAGTATCCAGCAATAAAGAGCACACAACCCATATTATAAGTGGACCAACTGCGGAAATGTATTGGATTCAAAGATTGAGCAATCTATACCATCACTAATGACCCAAATCAGTACAGCAAATTATTTTTAATAATGTCATGCAAATTGCAAACGTTCCATATATATAAGATAAACGAATTATAAATTAACAATATTATTAATAAGTAAAGGTAATACATAGGCGCATTAACACTTGGTCCACTGACCATAACTAGCCTATAGAATTTTGACTACAATAACCAAGAGGAGCACTTCCAGGAACGTGACACAAACCATTCTCAACTGGTCAATCCCAAACCATGTCCCAATAGTTTAGATATATACTATAAATATGGGTGTAAGACTATAATTTACAAATATAGAAGGCACAAACTTTAAATAGGAAGGATGTTCCACTTAGAAGAGTTTAGATAAAACCAGAAGGTCTCGTGGAAATAGTTCGTCTTCGGTGAGATAACTCTGCAGGAATGAAATCGAGGAGGGCTGAGTGATGGAATACAGGTGTCTTCACAATTGAATGAACCAAAAACTTTTGGAGAGAATTGTTATGAAGCAATGTGTTAGGCAGTAATTTAAAGGAGGCTGGAAACATAGAAAAATTAAGAGAAGGAGCTAAAAGTCATTTTCGTCATGGAGGTAAAAAGTCTTAAGAGTTAAGACTATCAGGCCTAGGAAGCAACCAAGTGAATGGTGTATATCTTCCATTTGACTCGCAAATAACATTATTTTTCATGAGGCAATGAAGGAGCATAAGAGAATTCTAAGATGAGTTTTGATTTGTATCAAGATTGTGCCGGTTCTTAAAATTAACATCGAAAGAGTGAGATAATTTCATTGAGTCAGATCATAGATCTAATATTGCTGATGAGAAAATTAAGATGATACAACAGAATAATCAGTTTTATTTATGCTGTGTGTGTGCGGACCATATGGACAACAAACACAAACAAACAAATAAATGAAAAGTAACAATCTTTCCAGCAGTACAACTTACAGCAGCATCTGGTCTTCGGGTGACTTCAAATACCTTGCCTTCAGTTTCTATATACTCGTTTGCAGACCCTGAAGCATAGACTTTAGGCAACTTAACACTGGGAATATTCCTTGTCTTCTCATCAAGCTTCTTCATGGAAGGACTCTTCAACCCAAGAGAATCCATATTAAGTATAGATTTTGTTCTCTCCCCATTAGAAGTGCCAGATCTTACCAAATCTGTTGCATGATTCCCATCAGAATTGACGGTCACCTTCTGAATATTGTTCCTGTTCTTCTCTTTAGCAGAACAGTCAGCCTTTGCTTTCTTAGCAGGCCTATCTTCAAAATCTCCAGATTCTTTAGCTGATTTTACCCTTTTGTCTTGCCTAAGAGGATCCTTATTGTGTCCAGATTTTGTTTTTTCTTCAGAAACAGTAGCAGTTGTTACCAAAGCCTTCACATTATTACCTTGAACAAGTAAGTTTTGGGCGCAATTAATGCTCTCGTCCACAGGTGATTTAATAGAATTATCAATCCTTGCTTTCTTAGTAGGCCTATCGTCCAAAGCATCAGAGTCTTGAACAGATTTTAGTCTCTCTTCGGCCTTTACCTTATTGTCAGTAACCCTACTAATGTCATCCTTCAAAGCATCAACTCCGCACCTAGAACCTTTTTGGCTTAAAGCACTTGCCTGTTGTAAACTAGTTGTAGACAATGCACTGGATTTCACACCAGATCCAGATGCTGGTTTTACTCCACGTAAAGATTCACACTTTGCCAATGAATCTTTCACATCCTTGGCAGCCGCCGATTGGTTATGATCTCCATCAGTCCTCCAAGATTTAAACTCAACAGGAGTTTTTTGAATGGAAAGCTGCTCTTTACCATTACAAGCTATAACATTGTTGATCTCCTCCTTACTATCAGAAACAAGTTTTGGAATACCACTCTCATGCGCACTCTCTTTTCTGTTGAATATAAATTTAACTGTACAAACAATAGAAAAAAAAATAGAGCTTAAATTATCACAGCACCAGACCTATTAAAATATACATAACATGAATGTTCCAAATACAAACACACGTACTTTCAAGCCCGCCAACATTATCATCCATCTTATCCAATATAGTACATCGCCCAACATCAAAAGTACGGTAAAATATGTAGTCGGCCATTTTAAGTTCTTCCTCTGATGGTTGGCGGTTCCTGATGTCATTTGAAATGCAGACAACATTGCTTTTCCCAGCAATTGCTTCCTGATTATTATATAAACAACATCAGAAAGTATAATACAATTCAAATGAACAAAAATTGGTCCAGTTATCACCAAAAGGCGGCCTGATAGATTTTTGTCATCTCTTGCTACCTTATAAGCAGAGTGACACAAACAATTAAATTACACAGTTTATAGGCATATCCTCTGACATCTATAGATTATTATATTTCAAAGATCATTCAAAATTCAACTGGAAATTGTTTTAAGCATTTATTTTGCTAAAAACATAAGTGTTTCTACCATTTTGTTGTTCTTTGGTCAGATCTAAACATATCTACAGGCAATTAATTTTATCCCAATTATCCATTTGGATGAACTTTGAAATAAGAGATTAGAGCTATTTTCATACCCCACCAGAGAAACGGAGAGGGAGATATTCTATTAAAATAGGTGTCTTTTGATGAGAGTAGAAAATGACATCCCCACCTAAATAGGGGATGTCATTCTCCACTATTTTTCCTGTTCTGTGAAAAAGAATTTACAACAATTTCAGAATCCTTGTCAAAACAATAAGTTGGAAAATAAGATTATCCCATATTATATTTTTTTCTCATACAATTTTCATGTGCAACAAGCAGAAAATAAACAAAACATCTTTTCCATACATAAAATACAAATATATTGCTATACAAGTATTATTGCTTCATACTGCCGTTTAGCTATAACTGAATATGTACTGGCCAGCATAATGATGTCATAGAATGGCTTTCCAATATCAGTTCTGGCTTACAAATATATTTACAGTGCTTAAGACAACTATACATGGAAAACTAGCATAAGACAAGTAAGACGCCAAGTGTTTGAATACTCAGTTACCAGGGGGTTGATATTTGCAAGACCCATGCCTTCACCAGTTGCTAAAAATATTTCATTCTCTAATACCATCTCATCTCCTAGCCAACTTAAGATTTCGGAAGGGTGGAAAAACCATTGAACCTTCACTTTCTTTGCCACGTCTGCAGTCTCCCATATTTTTATCAGCTTGCCAATGTAAGGCTCAGGTTCGCCTTCCTTGTACATGTATACACAGTCATAGAGAGTGTACTCAACGCCATCATAAGTAAAAGACTCATAAAACCGGACCTCTTTCTTTTTCCCACCAACTCCTCTCCGTTTACCCCACTTGAATTCAAGGTCGGTGACTTTGTCTTTTTCTGACATATCAGACTCTGCAAGCAGTCAGAGGTCCTTTAACTTTAAACATAAAGCTATACCATAACAAAATCACTTATTCATCTCAAACATTAATTTAATATTACAGCAAACTTTTTAAGACGATTTCAGATACAAAGCCACCACGTCGTACAAGTATTGCTAGTAAACTCAAGCAACACTTCATCACGTAGGAAAAAAAATAAACACAATAAAATTCAATGAAAAAGAAAACTCTCACTGTTCCTTACCCTTTTTCTCCATTTTTATGTTCTCGCTCTCTTCTGCAATAACCATGAGATTCACCTGATTGATCTAAATAGTTATATGCTGAAAATTTTTATGTTTCTAAGGACTCAAAACCCAATGCAAATAACTCATCTCAGATTGTCATAAATGAATAGAAAAGTATCAACTTATCTTAAAAGACTTTATAGCAACATAGGTTTGCTTTCAACTAGACGAGTTTATTTTTAATTCTAGTTATGATAACAGAACAAGAAAATCAACAATCCAGATTGCCAACGGACCAGAATGTGGAACAAATAATCCAGATTGCTAGTCACAACACCTTAGTAGCAATTTGGGTAACTATTGATATTTTAATTGTTTAGAATTATGCATAAAGTCAAAATCCAAATCAAGCAAATAACTATCTTCAGTCATATTAAGTGTCGTGGTTAAAATTATGAAATATAATTTTGAAATAACTAATTCCAGCAGACTTTAAGAAAGACTCCAACTAAGGAAAACAAAAATAACTAAAAATGCAAATCATAAACCAAAATATCTAATACAAAGCCTAAATATGACAATGTTGAACATATATCATTAAATAAACCCCTAGCTCTCCAATTTCATACAAATATTGCCCGCGGAAGTTTAGAAATTGGGAAAAGATAACTCCAATTAAACCAAAAACAACTTAAGAGGAACTAGATTCATGCCTGGATGAAATCAAAAGGAAAACTTTATACAGATTAAAACCAAAACAAATAAACAAAGTGTGTGACTTTGCTTGTGTTTGAGAGAAAGACTTGCACGTGTTTATATTTTTCTTCCACAAACCCTAGAGTCCTTTCGGATTGCCGTTCATTTTGGCCGTTGCCGTCACCGGAATCGGAGAAAGAGCAGAGTGAGCATTATAGGGAGAGGAAAGATTCGGAGGGAGGATTCTGTGTGTGATAATAAGGACATTCAACCCTAGTACAGTAGTATCCAAGACAAATCTACCATGTCCGTATGATTGGTTGGACCAGGCCCATTGGCATTAACCCGTCTTACCGTCACTATATAGAGGCGACGATTTCCAACATAATACGATTTACCAACACAATTCATATAGGAATTGGTGTCATAAATATTATTTTAAACACGTATTAATTTTTGAAATATCATTTATAAGCGAGTTTGTGTTATAAATACACATACATAAGTTTTGACGTGACACAAATTCGCCTAATACGATACGATTGTCACTCTTATCGTTATACATAAACTATACATATATATTTAAGGGGATATTTGATAAAAATTGAATGAGTTGAATTTGAATAAAAAAAATTATTTATTAATTAACATGTCTGAAACATCTGAATGACAAAACATTATTATTTTACCCATTTGTAAAAATTCAAAATTGTTGTAAATTTATTTAATATTATTTAATATAATAATTAATTTTTTTTAAAATTTGTTCATACTTCATTCAGCTGCTCATTCAGCTAAAAACAATTGATTTAGTCATTCAGCTCGTCCATCTTAATGATTTAGCTATTCAAACAAAAACAAACGCACTGACCGATTCAGACATTCATATTCAGCTCCATTCTGCTCTAAACAAACACCCTCTTGCTGTTTGTTTACATCTGATTGTCTCTTAATGGACTGTCTCTTATTCGCTAAGAGGCATGATACTGTTTGTTTATTTTTTTGTTACATCTGAATGTCTCTTAATCGGTAAGACATAAAATAAAATCTTAATAATTAAAAGGTACCTCTTAATGATTTTTTTTTTTTTGATAATTTTTTTTATATAAATATATTCAAAAATATTATGCACTCAATTTTATTAAATTGAATATTTAAAATTATTAAATAAATTTTTACCCTTTAAAATGGTAAAATAGTGTCATTAAGAGACACTTATTTTTAAGTTATCAAATAATTTTTTAGATTCAGACCTCATAACCATTCAAATGATCTAATTTATTAAGACATCATAATTATTCAGATCTTAATTCTCAGATTTATCAAACACAATTTTACTCGGCAAGTAGGGGTGTAAACGAGTCGAATCTCAGCGAACACCTTCATGCTTAGATTCGGCTCGACTCGAAAAAATTAAGCTCGAATTTGATAAGGGATTTATATTTTTCTTGCCAGATTCGATTTCGGACCTACTTTCTACTGTAAGTAAATACTTCGACTCGCTTACAAAGCAAGTTACTCATGAGCCTTCAAATCGAGTTTCGAATATGAACTATTTCACTTAAAACCGAACCACTACATACTAAATTGGTTACTTAACTAATATTTATATATAAAACTTTTTCACTTTTATTTATGTATTGAAATTATAAAGAATGTAATAAAAACTGGCATTCAATTCATTGATTTATTCAAGTACAAGTTTATACAATTTCATACTACACTTTATAAATTACAAAGATTGATACAAATATCACATATTTAGCTTACTAACATGGATCAGACCAATATTCGAATATGATCCATCGAGCAGGTATCGAGTATGATTCGAAAAAAATAAAATATTCGAACCCTAATTTGAGCGAACACTGGTATGCTCGAATTCGACTCGTGTATTATTAAACAGAAAATGAGTATGGATCATATTCGACTCGGATCAATTTCGAATTCGAGTTTTAGATCATATTTTCGAGCCGATTTCGAATCGAGTACCGAACTACGTAGTTCGATTTACACCCCTATCGACAAGCACCTTACTAGTAAGGTTGCTTGTTTTCGCTAAGTGAATTATATCTACAAAAGATGGTCAATTGGGTACACTAGTTGTTTGGATATAGGCCCAAACGGCACGACTCAAATTAACTAGGTGGCCCAAGAACCGTCAAGTTGTGATCCGCTCGAGTGAAGTGTGCTAAGAAAGTTGTTACTATTGTATGAATATAGATATAATTGGTTGAGCTAGAATAAAATTATATTATTACATAGATAATAATATTGTTATAGAAAGGAACAACAACCTTTCTAAAATTGTCTTTATCTTTTACTAATGCCAGCAACTGTGCAATTTTTTTTATAATTAATTAATAACTGAATGTTAATTATGTAATAATATTTATTAAAAATTAACAAACAAATAAAGAAAGCATTTATGAACCACAATTTTAAATTTACCCATTCATTGAATAATTTTAAGGCGATAATATAGACTTTAATATAATTCCTAATGTAAAATTGTTAACAATAGTATGTGAATATTAGTACATATTTTCCCAACTTAATGATATCTCATATGCACAAGATTTCCATTTGTAAGAGCAAATTCAATGGAGGTGCTATAATTGGTTCTATGGTCAAATTATAGCACCAAATGGCAAAAACTCAAATCTAACCCACTTCTATAATTAGTTCTAAAATAGCAAAATGCTATACTTGGTTCTAAACATAGAACCAAGGATGACTATAGTCATCCTATAACAATAATGATGATGATAATAATAATAATAATTATTATTATAATAATAGTAGTAGTAATAAAATAAAAATAATAATAACACTAATAATAATTATAATTATAATAGTAATGATAATAATAATAATAGTAATAATTTTAATAATAATAATTTTTTTTACAATAATTATAATAATAATAATAATTATTATAATAATAGTAGTAGTAATAAAAATAAAAATAATAATAACACTAATAATAATAATAATTATAATTATAATAGTAATGATAATAATAATAATAATAGTAATAATTTTAATAATAATAATTTTTACAATAATTATAATAATAATAATAATAATTATTATTATTATTATAATAATAGTAGTAGTAATAAAATAAAAATAATAATAACACTAATAATAATTATAATTATAATAATAACACTAATAATAATTATAATTATAATAGTAACGATGATAATAATAATAATAATTATTATTATAATTATAATTATAATAGTAGTAGTAGTAATAAAAATAAAAATAATAATAACACTAATAATAATTATAATTATAATAGTAATGATAATAATAATAATAATAATAATAGTAATAATTTTAATAATAGTAATTTATTACAATAATAATAATAATAATAATTTTAATAATAATAATAATACAATAATAGTAATAATAATAATAGTAATTAATCATGAGATGGATTAAATTTGAAACAATTTGGTGCTAAAATAGAACCAACCACCGGAGACTGGGTTCTATTTTAGCACCAAAAAATACTTTTAGGTGCCAAAATATAGCAATGACTATAGTCATTTGTGAAACCCCAGATTTTATCAATAAAGATTTAAATTTTGTCGAAATAATTTTTAATATTATGGTGCGAATTTGAGATATTATATAGTTGTGGGTAGTATTTATAAATTTTGCAAAATATGCAAGTGGTTATATTATATTCGATTGGTCGGGGAATATTCGGTTTAGTAGGGAATATTCGCATAACTACTCAATCATTGGTGGACCCTATAATAATGTAATTATCATCTTGATTGAGAAAACGACAAAAATATTTTATTGAAATAACTACGGAAGTTTTCACCGCCGATCTTGTTGAACTACTTCGGTAGTAAAAGTACGATGTACGTGTGGTTGCAGAAAGAAGCACACCAGTATTGATTATCGATCTTTATGTGAGAAGTCACCATCGGTTTGATTCCATTATCACGATTAATAATATGAATTATTATAATGATAATGACGTTTTGTTTTATTCAGATTATTAACGTAATAAAATGTAATCATCTTTTATATAAAATGTATTACTTTATTAAAATTATTCTATAAATAGAATATATTATATTTTATTATGCGTAGTGTTGCGTAAAGTTTTGATAAGATTTGCATAGTGTTGATAAATGTTTGCGTAGTAAAATGTTTTTATATAAATAGAATATATGATATTTTATTTAAAAGATTTTGCTTTAAATATGGATAAATCGATTAAAGTAAATCAATCCGGGACCGCTTCATGGATTAATTACTATCGATTCTATTTTCCTATAAATAAAGCTCATTCCTTCATTATTTTCTTCACGAATTCACCGAAACTCTGAGAGAGAAAATTATAGAGAAGCTTTATAGAGAGAAAATCTATAGAGAGAAAAGAAGAAGATTATTCGGTACTTCACTACTTTGATATCCAAATGTTTTTTACTTGTAAGGGATATTATTTGTTGTATTGTAGTGGGTGTTATTCTTTCTTATTCATGAAGAGAACTTCATTATTTCATTCATTATTATTCTTTGGAATAACTCAGTAAAAGTGGCATACCTATATACATAACCTCAGTATACGCCAGATACCCTATACTTGGTGAAATCTTTATATTATTCCATTCTTATTTATTCTGCTGGAATAACTCAGTATCACGCTTAATCCCCTATACTTGGTGATTTTCTTCTCATTATTCAATTCTTTATTATTCTGCTGGAATATCCTGTCATGTGTGTTTTACACCTGACACGGTTCCATTGTTTATTATTCAAAGATTTATTATTCTCATTGGATCATCCCGTCTTGTGAATTTCACCGACTCGGTTCCGTTATTATTATTACATTGGAATAACTTTGTCTATGCTGGCAATCTGCATGCATGGTGATTTCTTTTGTTATTCCATTCTTTATTATACCCAAATAGGTTAAAACTTTGACTTCTATACTCCATGAAATTAGTAGAATATCCTCGATATTTGCGTTTCATCCAAAGATCTTTTCATGGAAATATTCTTCCGATCATTCTTGAATTTTACTCTACAAAAACAAAGATCTTGTTGACAATTTGGACGTTCTTAATTCTGGATAAAATAATTCTTGAACTTGTTTTATTGAATTATTATGTCATTGTCATCATCCCTCATTATATATTATGTTATCTTTGGCTTACGCGCATAGATGAACTTAGTATGATTATGA
Organism: Panax quinquefolius; assembly: GCA_020205615.1. Taxonomy (NCBI): domain Eukaryota; kingdom Viridiplantae; phylum Streptophyta; class Magnoliopsida; order Apiales; family Araliaceae; genus Panax; species Panax quinquefolius. The sequence goes on from CM035162.1 coordinate 23,748,616, forward strand.
CCAGGATCATTCGGTATAATCACGGCTTGTTATAAATGATGTGATAAAAGTCCTCGGTGGCTTGCAGTAATGCGATGATGGATAGTTTTTGGTATGATTATGACCAGGGTGATTCGGTATAGTCATGACCATTGATAATTTGATGAAAATCCTTGACCGTGGTAGATGCGGGGATGATTAGATGTGGTGGTTTATTTATTAAAATTTGAGTCTCAAATGATAAAAAATTGATGAAAACCTTTAAAACCTAAAAGATAGTAGATTTTATTCTCTACTCACTTTTTAATGGATTGCGATATTCATGGCGCTTAAACCGGTTGTCTATTGTATTTTATCGCTTAACATTGTTGAAGGCTAATGATAATTTATTCTGCATTATCTTAGTCATAATATTTCTTCTTTGGCTAGTTGAGCTCACCCTTTCTTTCACATTTTCTTCTTGAAATGAAAATATAAATTTGGACGAGTTGGGAAAAGCGAGTGATGGTCCTGAAGATAGCATTAGTAGTCCTCACTATTCGTGAAATAGTGTGATAATAATTGTAATGAGGACTCCTTGAGTATGGATATTGTCTAAATGACAATATTCCTATTAACTCTCGGGTTTATGTATTGTCAGTATGTTACACCTGACGGATGTATAATTAAGTTTGTATTTGAATTTATGTATTACGTATAGTGGCGGCCCCAAGATAGGTGACATATACCTAATTTTGGGGGCGTCACATCATTTTGACATTACCATTGGATTTGCTCTAAGGGTGTTATTTGATATTTGGAAAAATAGATGTTGACTACAATATTGTAGGTGTATTGGTGTTAATTTAAAAACTGAAGGGGTACTAAAGTGTAATATACTCTTCAAAGTTCAAAGGACACATTTTGAAAACAGATCTCGTCTCTTCTTCTGTTGTCTCTCTGTAGTAGTTGGACTTGGCGCTAATATAAAGCATTCAAATGAAGCCTTAATACATTCGGCGGCACAACACATTGAATTGACTACTGGGCTCTCGTTCGAATCGGCCGGAACTCGGATTCCGTCATGGCGAGTGATTCGCCTAGGTCTCGCATTGATCAGGTATTTTTCAAATCAATTCGTTCGATTTGTTTCAAAACCCTACAATTTCTTATATTCAATTTTTCACTCTCACTTCATTCGAGATAAACATATATGTATTTAAGAGTCTGTATAATTGTACGTTCTTTTAATTCTTTTTAGCAAGCAGTCGACAATTTGGAGCATATAATTTAAATTTGGGTGAGAATGATATGAGGAATAATGGATTTTTGTTACTGGTTCAGTTGTGGTATATATTCTTTTCTGATATGAAGTTGAATTATTTAAGGTTTGGTGTTAGATTGAAAATTATATTTTCTGATACGAAGCTGTTTTATTTATTCGCTCTGATACCATATGTTCAGTTTTTCACTCTAAAGAAAAAGAAGATAGCTTTATTTATTTTCTGAAGATTTTTTACTCTAAAGAAAAAGAATATAGCTTTGTTTCGCGGAGAAATTTGCATTCTGATACCATATGTTTTTTGTTGTTGTATACAGTTTTTTGCTTCAAAGAAGAAGAGAAAAGAACAATCTCCTCATTTGAAGTCTGGGATAGTTGAAAAAGGTTCAAAAACTACCCTAGAAGCATCTCCCAGTGGCAAGGGTTCTCTAGATACCTATTTGGTGACTTCACAAGATGATAAATCTCCTGCAAAGTCTTTACAGACAGCTCGTGGTTCATGGGCAAGGCATGATTTAGTAAAAAGAAACTTGGCACTGGAGATTAGTTTATCTTCTAAGGATGAGCTTAAACAAGCATACCCATCAAGTGAAGGGCGTTCTCAGACGTCTGAAGCTTTTGGAGAGGCTCATCGGCAAAATTTTATTGGCTCATCTTCTACGGGTGATGTTGTTGCCAGAGGTCTTGTAAAGGATGTTTCAGATTCTCTGCACATTGTGGAGAATCCTGAACTTAAACAGTTTGCTGCTGACTTTTTGTCATTGTATTGCAGGTAATGCCTTTTCATTTTTTTAAAAATCTTGTTGGTAGGATATTCTTATTTCAATAGATTCATCTACAAGGTTTGGCTCGGATATTTATATATAGCTTGTTCATAATCTTGTTTATATATGTTTTTCACTTCTAGTTCTTAGGAGTGAGCTAGTTCAGTTCATTTTAGATTTGTAGAGTTGACAGTCTTTTTCCTCTCCTACAGCACTGAGCTTCCACCTACCGTACCTAAAAGACAGGGTAGTCCGTCTTTGCTAGTTTTGGAGGAAAAGTCATCTAAGAAACGGCATTGCAGTAATGATGAGTACCACTCCCTTACTGAGGGTGAAATCACATGTCCAGGTGAGAAATATGATCAACACATGCAGTCTAGTGTCATTGCTAAATCTCAAGCCGCTGTGGTTGATTGTTCCAAAGAGGTAAATAACAGTAAAATCAGCAATGATATCGATATTGCTAAATATAGGTTTTGATTTTGTTGGCACTTGTTTTTGCAGGTGATTGTGCATAATGATCCCATTGAACCTCAAGCGAGCTTGAGAAAATGCAATAAAACATCTTCAATATATATGACTGGCTGTGATACACCTGGGCCACTGACTAGCAATGGTGGAACTCGTGAAACTCCCAAGTCAACGCGTGGAAGCTCCATATTTTCACCTGGAGAAACGTTCTGGAATGAAGCAATACAAGTTGCTGATGGTTTGTTTGCTACAAATAATAACCTTTCTGTTCAGCTTGCTGAAGAAATGAAAGCTACAAATAGGCAATATGAGGTAAGGAGCTCAGACATTCTAAGTAACTTGGAGCATGACGAGAAGTCAAATGGGGTACCATATGAAGGTGCTGTCAGAGTTTGCAATGTAGGGCTAAGTGCTTCTTTAACATTACGTAGGGAAGATGGAAAAACTTTGGATAAAGCAGTCTCCCCACTGCCTGTTAAGCATATTGACTTCTCTTCCGAGGAGAAAAATTTATATGAGGAAGCAGGATTACATCATTCTGCACAAAATACTAGTATTACATCCAGAGTAGATGAACAAACTGGGTGCTCTTCTACAAACCATAAAACTCTACAAAAGGCTCATATTAGGGCCCATCACATCATAACTCACAAGGGTGTTGATATGCGTGAATTACAAGTTACCATAGCCAAAAGAAAAGTGGATTATTTGGGTCAGGATAATGATAGCATCACATTTGATACCCCGGACAAGGAAACCAAAAATATTACTGCTACCCATGCAAAAGATGAAGACAATACTCCTTCAAGTTTCTTGCCTCTAAAGGATCATTTAGATATCATCAATTGGCTTCCTTCTGAAATCTGCAGCATGTACAAGAAAAGAGGAATATCTAAATTGTATCCATGGCAGGTATATTTTTGATCTTTAGAGTGAATTCAGTACTGCTAGGCTTGTTTCCTTATGAAGCAAGAATGGATGATTATGGAGCACATTGATTAGGTGTTTCTTTGTATTATATCATGACATGTTCCAGATTAAATGATTGAACATGGTTTTAGAATTGGTTTCAATGCAGGTTGGTGTTTGGGAATATTCTGTTGACTGAGTGGCTTTCATCATTTGCTTTGTGATGTCATTATATGTCCAACATAATTATGGTAGTGTTCTCTGTTGACTGGGTTAATCAGATAAGCCATCTACTTCTTTGTGGACAAGATATGGGTTTAGGGTGGAATGGTTCTGTATTTAGGATATGCTGTTAAGCATTTACCATTCACAGTTCTGACTTGTTTTGGTCATTAAAATGGAAGGTGGTGTGATTAGACCTATTTTTTATTGGCTTCTGTATGGTATTATTATTAATCTAACCTACCATTGTGATGTGCGTACTGCATATACATCATTAGAGCTAATAAGAGTAAATATGAACAAATATCAGTGGATCATTGTTCTCCCTCTGCTAGATACTACTACCTGTATCCATGTTTACAATTATTAAAGATTTGACGAATTGGTAAATAATAATTAGTAGTAATTTATGAAGTGAGAGTGGAGGGTTAAGTTATAGAACTTCTTCCCATTTCTTGCTGTTTTTTGTCCTTGGAGATTGTTGTCTCGCTGAATATTCCAGCATATGATCTTGTACCTCTCTATCTGTCTTGTTTTTCCATCCTTTACATCTATTTATTGCATGGGAAAAATGGCTTGTAACAACTAAATTATGTTTTGCTGTCTCCAAATAACGATATCCTAAAATAGACAGACTTTTGGTGCCTGTTTTATTTTAGTACCAGCCTTCTCTCCATTTTCTCGTCTTGGTTGAAGAGAATGCTATATGCCTTGTCGACTTTCAGAATCACGCCAAAAAATTCTCATCACATAATGCCTTGCAGCGTTGTTCTCTTTATTCTGATATCCTACGACCACGAGTATAGTGGTTGACTAGGATCTGCCTTTTGGATGGCGAGAAACTATATACTTTTTTATATAATTTCATATATTTATTTCTGTCTTTTTCCTCGTTTTCCTTTCTTTCCTCAAATTGATAGTGCACTCCTTGAATTTGTTTGTTTGTTTGTTCTTAGTGTCATTGTTATTTTATTTTATTTTTTATTCTTTATGAAATGTGATTGAAGCTGTAGAAAGTATGTCCATTTTTGGAGGATTTGTCACTTGTTTCATTTAGTTGACAGTTTCGTGTGAACACATTTTCCCTCCTTCTAGGTTGATTGCCTTCAGGTGGATGGAGTTTTACAGCAAAGAAATCTTGTATATTGTGCGTCTACAAGGTATCCTACATATGTATTACTTAAATTTCTTATATAAATTCCAGAGTTGGTCTTCTCTACACTATTAATTTTGTCATTATCTGCTCTATATAGCAAAATAGTTTTTTTCATTTATTTTATTTAATAAATTCATATTGATTAAACTTGATTGTTATTTGAGAATGTAAAAAACTGAGTGGAGCGCAAATGCTGAAATTTCTCTCACCTCTGAAGAATATCATGCATAAAAGACAAAACAGATAGTCCCAATTTAGTGGACCCCCCTCTTCACTTGTACATAGTTTAAGACATAAGAGTACTCAACCAAAACTTCAATTATGCTTCCCAATATAATGCACTGATATATGAAATGTGGTTTACAAAGTTACAAAGACTCCTTTTAATTTTTTTAAATGTAGGAAAGTCAAATTAAACAAGTAATGCATTAATGTGGAATAGGGCCACTTAATTTGGGTTCCTAATACAGAAAAAGGTTCTCATGACAGTTGTCCTTCCTAGTCTGTCTCTTTTATTTTCTTCTCTATATATCTTGAATTGGGATGACTGCAGTATTAATTTATCTGAACATATTGTATCAGTAATTGATTAAAATCTAAATTAAAGGGACTAGGAATATCAAAAATATTGATACGCTACTTGACATATACATCTACTGATCTACGCATTAATAAACCATGCAGCTGGATCAGTAACGGGCGATGTAAAAGATAATATATAGGAGACAAATATTAGGAAAATTATGTATTGGAACGTAACCTTGTATATCCATCTCCTTAACAATGTCTTAGAAGTTAAAATGTGATGGTCTCTATAGAAATTACTGTTGCCAAACTCTTTGTTTTGGCTTTCGATGTTATATTTGAACATTCCACCATTACTTAATTTAGGGTTGGTTAACCTTTGGCTGCTTGGTTAGCTAATCAAAGTTAAAAGTACAGTATATAATTATAAAATTTTTATCGAACCACATGTATCTAAGCATGTTTCTTTTTAATTGCTCAGCTCATCTATGATGACTTTTGTTTGATAAAGAAGTTTTGTTTGCATTCATTCCTAGGAGTGTAGGTTCACAGGAGACATCAAAGAATCTTACCTTATTCTCATACATCATTTAAAATATACTATATTTCTTGACCTTTTGTCCCTTAATTGTCCCCAGTGCCGGTAAAAGTTTTGTTGCTGAAATTTTAATGTTGCGACGAGTCTTATCAACTGGAAAAATGGCCCTTCTTGTACTGCCATATGTATCGATTTGTGCAGAAAAGGTGCGCCTTTTCTTTTCAATGCCAGTGCGTGAATGTTTCATGTCTTTTGTGGTGGATTAATATCTGGATGGGTGCAGGCAGAACATCTTGAGTCCCTCCTTGAACCACTTGATAAGCATGTACGCAGTTATTACGGAAACCAAGGTGGTGGAACTCTTCCTAAAGATACCTCAGTTGCTGTCTGCACAATTGAGAAGGCAAACTCTTTAATTAACAGATTGTTAGAAGAGGGTCGTATGTCAGAGGTTGGAATTATTGTCATAGATGAGCTTCACATGGTTGGTATTATTTGATATAGCTTTATCTATTTATCAGGACTCAACATCTTTGCAGTTTCCAATATGTTCAGGGAAATATGACGGAAATACTCTATTGTGTATGTAAGATGCATAGTATCATTACTGGAGACTGTTACACTGGTGCCCCACCGGATAGAAGCCTTAGAAACCTCAGTTGCAACCTCACTAGTTCTGATATCTTCACTAATTTCTCCACTTTTGCTCATATCCTCTTATTATCCTGGGAATTGGGATACAGCTAATTAATCAACCGAGGTCCTCAATGTCAATCTAAGTGGTTTCCATCATCTTTACTTTCACAGTGCCTCAACGTTTTTGTTGGTGGTGGATTCATGAGGATAAGTGTTGGTATTGTGAGTGTGGAGAGAGTATGGAAATGTCATAGAGTGTCATAAGAATGTGCTGGCCTCGATGCCTTTTTTCAAAGCGTGCATGGGGCAGTGAGGGTGGGGTCAGACGATTGGAGGAGGAGGGGTTTGGTGATGAGAAATGATGCATCTCACCTACAACAATTTAGTATTCCCTCCCATATCTTCCTAGAATTTCAACCCTCTAAACTTATTTTTCCCTGGTCTTCTTATGCAGGTTGGGGACCAGAGTAGGGGTTACCTATTAGAACTTATGTTGACAAAGCTAAGATATGCAGGCGGTGAAGGCAATTCAGAATTATCTAGTGGAGAAAGTTCAGGTTCAAGCAGCGGTAAAGCTGACCTTTCTCAACATCTCCAAATTGTAGGGATGAGTGCCACCTTGCCAAATGTTGCCGCTGTTGCTGATTGGCTTCAAGTAAGTATTAAGACATATTTACATAAATGCCAACATTCTCCTCAGTCCTGATCAACATCATTGGATAAGTCCCTGTCAACTAGTGAAACACTATATCATTAAAACCAGAACACAATTAAGCATATGTGCAAGAATGCGTCATAAGAAATATACAATATAGAGGAGAAGACAGAGTGACATTGATTTGAGATGCAATCAGATCAAGAAATATGAGGCAAACTCTGATGTCTTTGAAAGGAACAAAGTTTATGAATCACTAGGAAAAGAAGGGAAAAAAATACCAAAAAGAAAAGGTAAATAAAAACATTGGTACCTTGTGGTTGATTTAGATTCTTTACAGGTTTGCCAGTCTGTCCTTCTTAGGTTCAGTACAGGTTGTCAGTTGACTCAGTTCCACTAACAGACAGCTAAAGTTTCTCTGCTCTATCCTAATAAACAACCCCTTGATTGCAATGAATGTTGCACCAAATCTTTTATTTATGTGAAGCATATTTTACTTCTCTTTTTTAAGTTCAAATTTATTTATCTTTTGAATTAAACCCAAAATGCTCCTATTTAAGTAATTATGTCTAAGTTGCACGCTCAAGATAACTTATGGAAAATATTTTCACGTAAAAATACTTCAAAGTAAGTTGTTTATTACTTTATTTTCCATTATTTGGTTGACGAATTGAGAATATGAAGGGAAATGTGTTTCACAAAAAATAACTGCAACACTACCTTTTACTTTGTGCATGTAAGTGTTGGTCGATTTCGCAATCAATGAATACGTGCAAGTATACACGGTCAACAAATAATAAAGTGATAAGAAAAATATTGTTCCCACGAGGAATTATTTAATAAAAAGTATTAAATACTAACTCGTAACCAAATTAATTTTATTTAAATAAATGATTTAGGATTGTGAAGTAAAATAATTAATAAAACTACTATTAAATACCACTAGATTAAAATCAGGTTATGGAGAATTAAGATCACAACTTCACTTATTGCTCACATATATCAATACACTTCTTATTAATTATGCTCACTATTCTGGACTGTTAATGAGGAACTTATTAGTATTTATAACCACCTTTCGATGCATTACAAACATATTAATCCAAATTCACAGTTGATAGAATTGAATCGAAAACCCTAACTAACTAATTCCTATGTGAATTACAATTAAAAATGATTTAAAGCACAAGTTTTTATCAGATTACGTGCGGCGTAAAGGTATATCCCTATCCTAAACACATCATGAATTCGATCACTATGCAAAAAACACAATCACATGCTATTATGATCAGATCTAAATCTATATTTCATCTCCCGAATTCATATAAATTATCACAGTAATGGTTAATTAGACAATTAATCAATTATGCACAAATCATAATAGACAATCCCTAGAATAGATCACAATATAATTAATAAAGAAGCATACTAAAATAAGCTACACAATAAGATCCGTTGCAATCTTAAACAAGAGATTTAGTTCATTGTTATTGAATTAAAGTCTAGAATCCACAATTGAATAAACATCAAAAGACAAAAATAGAAGTAGGGTAGAGAATAAAATCTATTGTCTGCAAATTTAAAACTATCCTCTTACTCTTGCTTTGAATCCTCAATGCTCTCCAAGTTCCTTCAATTTCCAATATCTAATCTAATCTAAAATAGGGTTTGTGAATAAAAGATAGAATCTAATGGAGTGTATCCCTAAACTAATCTACTCTCCTGGAGTCCCTATCTAATGAATAATCTTATTTTATGCCTCACATCATGTATTAGGTTACAGGTCAAATCCCTAGCTTAGGAGGAAATCCAATCCAATTTGGAGTAAAAAAAATATCAAAATTCGTCTGAAAACGCATCGCAACTTGATCTGGCCCGACCCCAGCGACCCGTAGCTGGAAATAGCCTAGGATTGGGTGCCCCAGCATTGAGCACTTTTCTGGAATTTTCTATTTTGACGTCCTTTGAGAAAATGACCATAGCTTCTTCGTACGAACTCCGATTTAGATGATTCAAGATGTTCCGGAAAGAGGAGAAGTAGATCTTCAACTTTCATTCTATGAGTTCTTTGAAATACGGGTTAGAACAATGCCGAAATTGGCCCTGAAGTGGCTGCTATGTAAACGGCAAAACAAAAATGATAATCTAGCAACCCCAAACATCGATCCAAGTAACTTTTGTCCCAATTCCTACAAAACAAAGTAAAACACGCATGAATAGACACAAACACTTAAAAGCTACAAAAAGATTAAGCTTAAACGCACTCAATTCATGGGTATAAAACCCACTCATCACCCATCAGTAAGAATAAGTTCAGTATCCCTTTCTCTGTCTACCTATCCAAGTTGTATTAAAACATTAAAAAAGCAAGGAATATACATGTGAGGAGATATGAATTATATTTAAGAAAATTAAAAAGAGTTGTACCAAATGCGAGATGAAAAAAGGGAAAAATATCTTCAAAACTTGATATGTAAAATGAACAATTCTTATATGTAAGTTTTGTGAATTTCGGAAGAAAAAAAATGTGTATCCTATGAATTTTTATAGATTAAGTACAAAAGAAGTGAAAAGCTAAAGTTAGAGGGAGAAATGAACATATTGCTGTTGAGACAAATATTCACATGCTAACATTCTCTTGAAAATGACTTCATGATTTCTATTGAATAAATTTTTTTCGTGACAATAAAGTTATGTTTCGATTTTCTTTCAAAAGAAAAGCTTATAGGAATTGTTTATTTAATACCATGCCCTGGGGAACCTACAAGTAGGGCCTGCCAAATTTAGTTAGGTTTGAAGATTACTACCATTAGATTATACAAACACAAGCTGGTATATGTTCACACATGTTTGTAGATTCATATATATTACTAGCTTGCTTGATACCAAATTATTCCTTCCTTCTTGCTATTTTCTCTATTTATTTTTCACCATTTTGTTTGCAGGCAGCATTATACCAGACAGATTTCCGGCCAGTTCCATTAGTGGAATACATTAAAGTTGGTAATACAATTTATAACAAAGAAATGGAAATTGTTAGGACTATTGCAAAAGGAGCTGAGCTTGGTGGTAAAGATCCCGATCATATTGTAGAATTGTGCAATGAGGTCTGAACTCTCTCTTTTACTTTTAATGCAGGTTTGTTTTGGTGGAAACTTTAACAATTATGACTTGGAACCATATCAGGTTGTTCAAGAGGGTCACTCGGTGCTATTATTTTGCTCAAGTCGAAAAGGATGTGAATCAACTGCTACACATATTGCAAAATACCTCAAGAAGTTTTCTGTCAGTTCTCGTAGTGATCAGAGTGAGTTCATTGATGTGACTTCTGCTATTGACACATTGCAAAGGTCTCCAGCAGGATTGGATCCTGTACTAGAAGCAACTCTTCCTACTGGTGTTGCCTATCATCATGCTGGTCTTACTGTATGTGTTCTACAGCTATAAATTTTAACCATCACGAAACCATTTTTACTATTAATGTGGTCTTTCTGATATATGCTTCGCAAGTGTTCCGTTTTTATCTTACCATTTCAACCCATATCATGATCCTTGTTTACTGCTCTTTTCTATGACCAGTCGGTTTGGACCTTGTCTGAGTCAATCCTTAGTGGTTTTACATGGTCATGCACTGGGTTAATTAAATTCTGATGCAGGTTGAGGAAAGAGAAGTTGTTGAGAGCTGCTACCGTAAAGGACTTGTGCGCGTCTTAACCGCTACGTCTACCTTAGCAGCTGGGGTTAACCTGCCTGCCAGGAGGGTCATTTTTCGACAACCTAGGATTGGTCGTGATTTTATTGATGGGACAAGATACAGACAGATGGCTGGTCGAGCTGGTCGGACTGGAATAGATACCAAAGGCGAGAGTGTATGTGGTCTTTTTCATGCTTATTTTTCGTTGGCACCTGTAAATAGTTTTAGGACTATTAGTTTGACTCATGGAACTTGAATGCTGTTTGATGCCAACTTTTTTTTAGATCTTCCTGGCTATTATCATAGTATTTATTTTAGGCTTAAATATGAATTAATACTCTAAACTATAGGCCATATTCCACTTCGGTGATCCACCTTTCAATTTTTTCAATTAGGTGATTGAACTATTAATTTTTTTCAATTGCAACAAATTGAGCCGCCACGTCAGAAATTGCTGACGTGGCCCTCGAAGTGGAGCCATCACCTGCTAATGTGTAAATAAAAAAAATTATATTAATATTTATTTATACATTTATTATACATTAAGGGCAAATTCGTCAAATCACTTATATAAATCATTTAAACTAAATAAAAACAACAAAACTATCTAAAATCTATACAATTTCAGATCAAAAACAACAAAAAATCTAAAACAACAAAATCTAAAATCATCAAAAATCTTCAATAGCCAAATATTGAAGATCAAGAATCAAGATCTCAATATTTGCAATCCAATATTCATCGGCTACCCACAGATTCCAAAAGCCGCCTCTTTCTCTCTATAAATCGTAGATCTGTGTAATCACCGTCCGTAAGTGAGTCGATGAGCTTGGATCGAGAAGCGTCGTAGATCTGTGTAATCACCGTCCGGTAGTGTGAGCAATCAATATGTTGCAAAACTCATCCTCGAGTCGAGTCATGGAGATTTGGATTCTCAGATCCAAAATAAGATCAGAACAAATAAAGCTAAAAACATGAGAAGCAGCAACCCAAAACCAAATCCAGAACCAGAAACCAAATCACCATAAACGTATAACCCAAAACCGGGTCAATCCCCATCTATTAAAATGAAGGGAGTAGAATTTCAGTGACAAAATTGGTCTAGTACTTCCTCTGAAACGAGACTGATGTAGAAGAAAGCAAACTGTATATAACAACTTAATAGTTTCGGGGGGACAAAATATATTCTTAATATTAGCAAATTCTGCAAATGTGAGCATTTTTGTGGGACACAGGAGGGGAATAGAAATTTTACCTCATGGCAGTGACACAAATTGGTCCAGTGTCCTAATTCTGAGAACACCAAGTAAGTGGCTTCCATTTGATCTCAACACTAGAACTCTTCATTCTTTTCCCATTCAAAGGCTCTTTAGCCAAATCAAAACTGGCCCCTTTCATCCTCAACTCCTGAATACACCTAGTAAGCGCCCGATTATCCGTCCTTTCCCTCTGCAACTGTTTAGACACTTTCCAGTACCTGCACAATTTCACCTGAACCAAAAAGATCAACACAGATGAAGTCGAAGCCGATAGAATCGAAGGGATCCACCATTTATGACACAAATGCTCGTGTTTATTGTTAGTAGATGTGGATGATAAAATTCACTCTCTTTTTTCTCTTTATTTCTTCTTCAAATTTCAGACAGGGGAAAGAGAGAGATCTGATAGGGTTGTTAGCTATCAGATCGATCTTCAGTTGTTAACTAGGGTTTTTAATCTGATATAGATATATTTTATGTTAATGTTAATTTGTTGTATGACCATTTTGCCCTATATAACATTAGATTTGTTTATTTTATGAATAAAAAATAGTTTTTTTTGCCACATAAGCTGTTTAAAGCCCCACACAATTAGTCACGTCAGCAATTTCTGACGTGGCGTGTTCAATTTGTTGTAATTGAAAAAAATTGATAGTTTAATCACCTAATTGACAAAATTGAAAGGTGGATCACCGAAGTGGAATATGGCCTATAGTTTAGGGTACTAATTCATATTTAAGCCTTTATTTTATGATTTTTATTGAGGGTTTCCTTGAATAATGCTCTCTGAATTTTCTAAAGTTATAAACACCATATCTGATTATCGTTTTCTGTTATAAATATTTTCAATCAGGTGCTAATTTGCAAACCAGAGGAGGTCAAAAAGATAATGGGACTCCTTAATGACAGCTGTCCACCATTGCACTCTTGTTTGTCAGAAGATAAGAATGGGATGACTCATGCAATCTTAGAAGTCGTCTCTGGTGGGATTGTTCAAACAGCTCGTGATATTCATCGATATGTTAGGTGCACTCTACTCAATTCAACAAAACCATTTGAAGATGTGGTGAAATCTGCTCAAGATTCTCTGAAGTGGTTATGCCATAGAAAATTCCTTGAATGGAGTGAAGATACTAAATTATATAGTACTACACCTCTTGGCCGTGCAGCATTTGGCAGTTCTCTCTGTCCAGAAGAATCACTAGTAATATTTACAGACTGCATTTTTATTTTTGTTTTCTATTCTTAAACTTTCAAGTTATATCTTGTTTGATATCAATTCATTCTTTAAATCTTTCATTGAAGCAATTTTCTCATTTTCCCGATTCTTATTCTCGTTAAATTCGTTCAAGTGTCCTTAATTGGATGGAGTAGGGATTTATAGAGTTTAATTATGTAATTCCTAATTGTCTCTAGATTGTGCTGGATGATCTTTCAAGGGCAAGAGAAGGATTTGTGCTTGCATCTGATCTGCATCTAGTATACTTAGTAACACCCATTAATGTTGATGTTGAGCCAGATTGGGAATTGTATTACGAAAGATTTATGGAGTTGTCTCCCCTTGATCAGGTAAAATTCCTTTCTTACTCTCTGTTAGGGTTCAATGTCCAAATAGGAAAATAAACAATGTCAGTGATAATTATTGCATGCTACTTCTGAAATCATTCTGCCTGGAACTTTAGTGTATCCTTCTAATACATTCAATTGGTTACTGTCATATGCTACCTATAAATGGTCTTTTATAAATTGTAAGTATTCATGCAGAGCATACCAAAATAAGGAGGAAATCACAAGTCCTAATTTAACATGCTTTTGACCTCAAGTATAGTGTTTGGGGTTAAATAGTCCTAATAATTTCAAAACTTATCCCATTAAGTTGCTAGTCTGGCCTGTTTTGATGTTATAAGATATATGACTTTGCTTTATTATAGATACGGGCTGCAAAGTGACACATGGATTTTATTCAGGCCTTGCATGGTCCTAGATGGTCCAAAATAGTTTTCTCAGTCCTGCTGTCATACATTTCCTTTTTTAGTCCAGTTACACTTAGAAGCCCTGCAGTTTGAATTTATTCTGTTTAATAATCTTTAAATAGCAGAGATGAATTGAGTCTTAAGAATCCTTGAGAAGGTCAGCGTGACGCTCGATGCTACCATATCTTGATGGGTGAGTTTGGAGTAATTCTTGGTGAAATTCTACTTTTCTCCCATCCTAAAAGCCATACTTTGACAAATACGACCCTTCCTTTCATTGAAAAGTTAACACCCGAAACTCCACAATTATGAAAAGTATTGATTACTCATAACCTCAAAATGATGTGCCTTTGCCATAGCACTAGAATTCCATAACTAACCTATTACCTTATGCTCTATAGCATCTGATTTAACCTTTATTAATTTGCTCTGTAAAGATCCTTTGCATTCTTATTGGAAAATTTGCTAACATAAAGGCAATGCCGAGCCTCTTTATTGCTAAGCCTTGTTCCTAATTCTTGCATGCCCCAAATTGAGTGCATGAGTTTCTCTATGTTGAGGTTTGAGAAGTTGATTTCATTTTGTGAAAAATATTTACTGTCTAAATTTGAAATTACTGGGGTACGTGTTGTAGAACCTTATGCTCTGTCTTACTTCTTGAGGTGCAGTCAGTTGGCAACCGGGTGGGAGTGCAAGAACCCTTTTTAATGCGCATGGCCCATGGTGCTCCAATGCACACCTCAAACAGATCAAGAGATAGCACAAAAGGGTTTCAAGGTAGATCTGAAGGTAGACTTCGGATGTTAAGCCATGGTATGCTTTCAGATGAGCAAATGCTTCGAGTGTGCAAGCGTTTTTACGTTGCCCTCATATTGTTGAGACTTGTGCAGGTGAATTTTTTATATTTCAAGTGATGAATAGGAAACCGCCTTTATTATTATTTGACATTTAATCTATACTTGTATGCACTCTTTTATTCATTATCATGTCTCTGAGTGGTTCTCCGTTGTTGCTATACTAAATGTGTATAGAATAATATAATGCCATTTGTTCTTCCACATTGTATACCCCGTATTGTTTTTGTTTCTTTTTCCAGCTTAAATCTCTAGTACTTTATTTTACTGCGATTTATAGCTTTCTTATCTGGATTGAGGTTAATAAGTTTCATGCTGTAATGATATAATCTTTTACTAATCGGACAAAGGAAGTACCTGTGACCGAGGTCTGTGGAGCCTTTAAAGTGGCACGAGGCATGGTTCAAGCCTTACAGGAGAATGCTGGAAGGTTTGCTTCTATGGTTTCTGTATTCTGCGAGAGGCTTGGTTGGCATGATCTTGAAGGCTTGGTAGCCAAGTTTCAAAATCGCGTGTCATTTGGAGTCAGAGCAGAGATTGTAGAGCTGACTACTATCCCTTTTGTTAAGGTAAAGCTTTTGTTTTTTAAAACCTCTTTGAACACAATCTCAAGAACCAGTTGACTTGCCATTGATTTTTAATTGAAAATTGTCAGCAGCATTTTAAGGCCTGAGCAGACAAGCGCAAAACATATCAAGGATTTGCCTTATTCTTTGTTGCTTTTTTGATCTCTTTGCTGCATTTTTTAGGGATCTAGAGCAAGAGCACTTTACAAAGCTGGCTTGCGCACCCCTCAAGCAATTGCTGAGTCTTCGATTCCTGAAATTGTCAAAGCACTTTTTGAATCTTCAGCCTGGGCTGCAGAAGGTGAAATTTATGGGATTTCAGAGATATTTGGTTGATGTTTTCTTGAAATACATTATATTTTGGCAAATGTAGCCTTCTCTTCTCGTCCGTGCTCCCTTGATTTGTAGTTGGCTACCTTTCACATATTAGTCAATGTAATGCACATGATGTTGTTTCTTGTGCCAAAATATGCATTACATATCTAATATCTTATATAAACTTGCCACCTTATCTATTTATCCAATTCCCCTTTCTTTGTATTAATAGCTCTTTTAACTTCTTGAAATTATACTCCTGGCCCCATATGAATTTTATAGCTAAGTTGGCACAAAGTTTTAGGAGAGAAAAAACTCCTTTTTCCATCAATACTCCTACCTTAAAGTTTGCAGTTCATAACAAATTCTGGGGTCCATAAACTTTTTTATGTGATTTGTGCAGGAGTAATCTAGTCCATTTTATATTATTAGTGTATTGGAATTCTAAAAGTAACAAACATTGTGGGATGCTCTCAAATGGAAAACTATTTTGGAACAGAGGGTGTGTAACATATGGCAGCAGCGCCTGGAGTTTTCACATATGTTTTAGTTTTACTTTTAATGTATTGCTTGTAACATATCTTTTTGGTTATATTTTTTGGGCATTTTGATATCAAAAAGTTTTTTTTCCAGATGAATTATTTTTGTTTACTCATGAACTTCAACTTGATTTGATTAGTCAGTTGGTATATTTTCATCATTTTGTTGTGACCAAATAGCAATATATTGTCTATTTGTTTTCCTACTACATGTCAAAACTTTTCATCGCTTGTTGTAGAAATCTTGCCAATAATAATTGCAAATGAAAATGGTAGGTGCATATACTTTCTTGTATCATGGAAATGGCACTTATGTGGTATCTTTTTCTTAGCTGTTTATGTCAGCACTTTATATCTATGTACATTAGAAAAAACTGTTTGGCTTTTTTCGAAGTTAAGTGGAACTACCTCCCTGGTTCTTTTTGACTCTTCTAATTTTCCATTATGTCATCCATCTTCATTTCTATGTAATTGGTTTTATTGTCATGTCTAACAGACATAATTGCATTTTTTAAGCTATATAAAATGTTAGGGAGATCTTTTAGTTTTGTGAAATGCCGCTTTTAGTTGATACTGCGCTTAGGGTAGTTACGTAGTTCTTGAGTACGTTCAGTAGGATGATTAATGATGTTGAAATTATCACGTTGACATTCATATCTTTGCTTCAGATGTAGTTTTGTGCATATGGTTTAATTGTTATAAGCTAGAGTTGTTTGTCTATTTAAATTATGGGCCCATGATAATATATCCTACTAGTGCTGTATGTATCAGATGAAAAAGATCTCAATATTTTAAATCCTCTAACTTTGACAACTCGATGGTATGAATTCAGAAGGTTCAGCACAACGGCGGTTACAGTTGGGAGTAGCCAAGAAGATAAAGAATGGTGCACGCAAGATTGTTCTTGATAAAGCCGAAGAGGCTAGGGTTGCTGCTTTCTCAGCTTTCAAATCCCTTGGACTTGATGTTCCAGAGTTTGCTCGACCCCTATTATCGACTGCTGCTGGCAATGCTGCCAGAAAAGAAGTAACCACCTCTTCTGGGGAAGAGACTACCAGCAGCATTGTTTTAGAGCATGAAAAGCATATTTCAGCAAAACCATCCGTCAAAGGAAGTGAGTATACAAATAAAGCTACTTCTGATATTGAAGACAAATTAATAAAACCTTCAGATGCTGGTTTAGCAATTCCAATAGCAGCATACTCAGCTGGCACCAAGAATGATACTAAAATTCCTGCCTTAGCAGGTGAAGGGTCTGGTACTCTTAATAATGAGCTTAACACCACTGTTGATCACACTGATAATGCAGAAACTGCGGTATCTTTTCAGTTGGCAGGAACTAGGGATGAAAACAGGTTACATATTGAGTATCTTGATCATGTTAGGCAGGACCAATATGAGAGAGAAAACAGAATCCTTGGCAGTAAGGATAATGCTTCTGAGAAAGGTCCAGTGAATGCTGTTAATACTCTTGGCGGATTAGAATCATTTTTGGACCTATGGGACACTAGCAGAGAGTTCTTTTTTGATATTCACTTCAACAAGCGATCTGAAGTGAACTCCCTTGCCCCCTTTGAAATACATGGAATAGCAATATGTTGGGAAAATTCTCCTGTGCACTATGTCAATCTCCCCAAGGATTTATTCTGGTCTGAGAATGAAATTAGCAACTGCTTTGCAGAAAATATTTCTGGTTATAACAAGAATGGTCTGGCACCAAAGCAGTTGTTGGAGTTGGCTAAAAGAAGGTGGGATAAGATTCGCAAGATAATGGGGAAAAAAGATGTCAAAAAGTTTGGTTGGAACTTAAAGGTCCAAATTCAAGTACTAAAAAATCCTGCCTTTTCCATTCAGAGATTTGGTAGCCTGAACCTTGCAGTGAAAACTATGGGTTTGGAACTTATTGATAACTCATATTATATGTTTTCTCCAATTCATGTAAAAGGTGGAGTTGACATCTGCATTGTAGCATGGATCCTTTGGCCAGATGAGGAGAGAAGCTCAAATCCAAATCTGGAAAAGGTAATTCTTCCACCCTAGTTATGAAATATCAGGCTGAAATTTATCATCCTAAACTTTCTAATTGTAGAGATCAATGCCTTCGATTTTATAATACTGCACAATTGCTTACTTCCCATTTAAATAAATTTATATCTGAAAAATAGTTAAATAAAAAAAAGTACTTTACCCCAATTATTTCTTAATACTTAATCCTCTACATATAAATACTTGCAGGAAGTTAAAAAAAGGTTATCCAGCGAGGCTGCAGCAGCTGCTAATCGTAGCAGTAGGTGGAAAAATCAGATGCGACGAGCTGCACATAATGGTTGCTGTCGTCGCGTTGCACAAACACGGGCCTTGTTTTCTGTTCTGTGGAAATTACTAACTTCTGAGAAACTTATGGAAGCACTTATGACTATCGAAACCCCTCTGGTAAGAATTCTTACTCCATTTACCTTATTTTTATACTTATATATATATGTATATTTGTATTTATTTATGTTTTAATTGAATCTCAACTCGGATCAACCGCTCCATTTTTCCCAAGCTAGTTGAGGTAGGCTGAAAATGAATCCCACGTAACCGTAATTTTGACAAGTCTTATTCCAGTTGAGGAATCTTTTTTTTTTTTTTGAAAGAAAAAGTGGGCAAGAGATTCATCTGTGAGGCATGTGAAATCGCGTGTTGGTGGTCACATTGCATACATTAAGATGGGATAGTTGGATAATTTTAAATCACTGGATCACTCTAAATTTTTTTGTTTTTTCTTTCTTTTGATCTTTTACTTGTTGCGCATGAGAAGTAAATCTTGTCTGTTTTGTAGCTTAATGTTCTTGCAGACATGGAGCTCTGGGGAATAGGTGTTGACATGGAGGGATGTCTTCGGGCACGACATTTGCTGGGAAGAAAACTGAAGTGTCTTGAGAAGGAAGCTTATAAGTTGGCTGGCATGACATTTTCTTTGTACGCAACAGCTGATATTGCAAATGTACTCTACGAACGGTTGAAGCTGCCCATACCAGAAGCGTACAACAAAGGGAAACAACATCCTAGTACAGATAAACATTGTTTGGATTTATTAAGGTTGTGAAGAAATGCTTTCTTTACTATGTTATATTTTTAATGGCTCAATCCTGGTGAAAGTGAAAATATGCGAAAATGAGATCTGACTAGTCTTTAGCTAAACAAAAATGACTTCAGATTATGTACACGAATTATGTATGCTGACAAGTATGACATTGTGAACTTTTTATTTATTATAAATTAATTTGGATAAAAATAATGCTCAATTTCTGTTTCATCTTATACTAACTCAGCATTGTTATATTTTTGCCTGTATTTTTTCTTTCTACATTTTGAAATATGCTTCAAATTGTTAATATCAAGAGCGCCATACTCCCATACCGCTCATTTTATTCTAAGAAGCCTTTGTTTTTTGTTGATAACCTGTCTTTTGAGGGATATCTCGGGTTCACCTTATTTTTATCATTGCATGAATATATCGCTTGACACTACTGTGGTGTGAAACAAATATTTTTATATGTGGAATCCTGTTCTTTTATCTTATCCTGTTACTTGTTCTAATGGCTAGCAAGTGTTAAAAGCTAGTTGTCATTCTATGGTTTGTTGTTAAGAGCGTCAGAGAAGAAAACTTGAGGAGGTTTTGTTCCTAAATAGGGTATAAAACTACTCTAATGGTGTTTAAATTTCATTTTCCCAAGATCTTCATTTCTGCAACATTACTGTTTTTTGCTGATGTTATCTTGTAGTTTATAGGAGTTATAAGTGCACTCCTATAACATAGTAGCGTACTTTTTTCATAGTTGGTCATCACTACAAAACTAAAACATGTTAAAGGCAGTACTACATTTTATTTTATGTTTAAAGTTTTTTTCTTCTTATAATTAATTAATTACATTTTTACTTGATTAGGTAGTGCCCATTAGAGATCCTCGTTGTTATCTTCACATTGCATTGTTCTTTTTGTAGTTGATTTATTTTGATTACTGCTGGATTTTTGGATTAACAAAATATTAACACATAAAGAGTGATCTATTGTACGAGCGTATTACAAGAAAGGCAACAGCTTAAATTTTCAAATATTTTATATGTTTAGATTTTTAGGGATAGTTCTCTAATGCACTTATGCAAGTCATTACATATGTAGCCTGTGGTATTCTCAGTGCGCAGAACCTGTTTTTATTTGTATACTACTTAATATTGGTATACCATGTTAATGGATTGGTTTTCGTTTCATTACAGGCATGAGCATCCTATCATTCCTGTCATTAAAGAGCACCGAACATTGGCAAAACTCTTGAACTCTACATTGGGATCAATTTGTTCACTAGCTAGGCTTTCCACGAGGACACACAGGTACACTCTGCAAGGCCATTGGCTCCAGACATCAACAGCAACTGGACGACTGTCAATGGAGGAACCTAATCTTCAGGTTTGGTCTATTCCACTTGGGTTCCCTTTCTTTTCTCTTCCTACTATACATAAATCTCAACTGGAACTTAGTCATTTGGGGTGTGGAATATGTCGGACCTAATGTAGTGTGTTGAGCATATGGTTGACTTCAAAATGAATGACAACGGAGAAAATGGAGGGGCAGATGGTGAAAACTTTAAAATCAATGCTCGTGATTTCTTTGTCCCTACTCAGGTAATAGATTCTTCTTGTCAAACAAGAGGTGTTTTACTTGACATACTTGTGAAGGATTAAACATTTACATGCTTCAAATTTAACTTTTGAGGGTTCTTGCAGGACAACTGGTTACTGCTAGCAGCTGATTATTCTCAGATAGAACTGAGACTGATGGCTCACTTCTCTAGAGACTCTTCGTTAATTGAACTTCTCTGTGAACGCCACAGTGATGTCTTTACGATGATTGCATCAAAATGGACAGGGAAAGCAGAGTCATGTGTTAGCTCTAGAGAGAGAGAGCAAACCAAAAGGCTGGTGTATGGCATTCTGTATGGAATGGGTGCTAATACCCTCGCTGAACAACTGGACTGCAGTTCAGATGACGCTGTAGAGAAAATTCAAAGCTTTAAAAGGTCTTTTCGTGGAGTTGCTTCTTGGCTTCAAGAAGTAGTTACATCTTG
This sequence comes from Panax quinquefolius, assembly GCA_020205615.1. Lineage (NCBI taxonomy): Eukaryota > Viridiplantae > Streptophyta > Magnoliopsida > Apiales > Araliaceae > Panax > Panax quinquefolius. The sequence continues at coordinate 23,770,043 of CM035162.1, forward strand.
CCGAAAAAAAGGGTGAAGTGAATCTTTTTTTAGCAAATTAAAATTTGTTTCCTTGTATCATGTTTTATTAATGGCCATATCGTGGCAAATACTTTAGGATTTCAGTAATCCGAATCAAACTTCCAACTTGCAAGACTGGCTGAATGAACACAGTCGCGAAAGCCTTTTAGTACTTGTTGCTATTACGTTAGCTTAGTAAAATATCATTTGTATCACATTGCAAGGGGATAAGATGTGAGTGCTAGGTTACTGGTGGAGCAGTAATGCGCAGGTACTGATAACGCCAGATTGAGGTCTGAGGTAGATAGGTGTTACACATTTGGTTGTAAGACCCTGGAGAGAGAGAGATAGAGAAAGTAGAAGGTAGTAAGGTACTGCTGCATATATGATGCATCCCTTCAAAGTTGATGAGGACAAGATCTACTTTGCAAGATCCAAAAGTGAGAAAATGTATTAATGACTTTCTTCGCTTGTTTATGGGTAGTGGTAGCTAGCTTTTTATATTAGTTGGTGCCATAGTTATTAAATCGTGAATCGTATCGTATATCAAAAACCTCCATATCGTGTTTCATGTATCCTATCGTACGATGCGGAAACGAAATGAAAAATGTGATAGTATATATTTAAACATATGAAACACAATGTATTGGACAATCACACATATTAGCTTGACTATATGTAAAAATAGTTTACTTAAGTAAATATTATTATAGACTAAAAATAAATTTTAAATTAAATAGTAGTCAAAACACTCTAAATTGATTTATTAGATATTATATTAGTAATTTTTATAGAGTAACAAGAGAAAACAAAAATTCAGATTCACCTTTAATTTATGAAACAAAAGAGAATAATTCAAATTAAAAGTGGTTATGGAAAATGACGTGAAAAAAATAGATTGACTTTCTGAAGAACATATAAAACTCTAAAAAGTGATTAAAGGCTCATCAAGTGATGTAGAATATGTTTATGCTAAAAAATCTCTTAATTTGAAATTGTAGAAGCTTAAAGGTTTTGTTTTTACTCTGTTGGATCTACCTAAAAATCTTTTCAAGTCGGTTGCTAACTTTAAAAAGTATCGTGCATTGTATCGTTTCGTAAGAATCGAATCGAATCGAATCGTAATGATAGTCATTTTTGATTCAGCCTCTGATACGTTCGCATCGTTCGATACATATTGCGCATTGTACGATTCTGACAACTATGGAGTACTAGAGAAGCATATGATGTGACTAGAATTCTATAGAATTTCTGAGTTGATTAGCATCTTCATTTATGCTACTGGCAGTGATAGTGCAAATATATTAGCTTAGCTTATATTTGGCATGTGTCCCATGGTCAGGACATGGGACTAGATGAGTCTCTTTAAGACGTAGGAAAGCCCAAGTGTGACCAACACATTATGATGTGGCATAGCTCTAGCTTTCAAAATCCAGACTAAATACCTTCCAGGATATTAAGATGGTCTGGTTTTGCATCCTGTTGTTGCTTCCAGGCACAGCATCATTGAAGAGCTTTCTGGAGTTTGCCATGATTATAATTGTGATATGGATTTACAAAGTTGGCCCCTTTTCATGGAGCTGGTTGCCTTGGGAAATCATATTAATGTTCTCTCCTATTAGGAGGCCTGATGGATGACATTTGGTGTGTCAATTGGAGCTTTTGCGTGAATTTGTTTGCATGCGGTAGACATGTACATAGGTCAACCATAGAAGGAATTTATCAGTTCTTAAAGTTATGCTACTTTATCTCACAAAGGTGCATGTTGTATATATACTTTAATGATGCCTACTTTCCTATTTTCTCTCTTCCTTCTGCCAAGCATGTTTTCGTATTTTTCCCTCTTACTCTACTACAAGTGCAATCAGTTGCCACAACCTGTGTAACAGTTTATGATGTGTTGTTACTGTCTTCCTCTTTTATGGTCTCTTCACTTACATAAATATATTGTTGTTGTGGATATTGTGGTACAGATATGTGGAAACCCTCAAAGGAAGAAAGCGTTTCTTGGCAAACATTAAATTTGGAAACAGTAAAGAAAAATCTAAAGCGGAGCGACAAGCTGTGAATTCTATTTGTCAGGTAGGTTTCTTTTGTTCTCCTCAACCTTGATTTGTTATTTTGTCAGTTTTTCCTTGAGAATTTCTTTTAGGACAGGGTTGCTGTTAAAATGTATCAAGGCCCATATGTATTTCTGGTACTGATTGCTATTCTGTAGGGATCTGCTGCTGACATAATCAAAATTGCGATGATTAATTTACATTCCGTGCTTGTTAAAGATGTTGAGAAGTCCAATTCAAGCATTCCACTTGAAGAAATACTTCCTGATCTTAAAGGGCGCTGCCGAATCCTTTTACAGGTGTTAAAAGACTGCCTCTCTCTCTCTTTCTTGTACACTCTCATACACGGAACACACACAATTTAGGAAAATCATAAGATTAATTTTTTACTACCCAGCATCACCCGAAGGTCCCCAACTTGTTTGGGATAAAAGGTGGAGTTGAGTACCCAGCAGCAGGTGCACTTCTATATAGGTGTTGTACCTATACCTCTAACATGATTTTTAGTGTCCAAACATCTTAACCTCCTAGCCAATCATAGAGATACTAGCACTCTTGTTAATTGTAGAATCACTAGCATTCTTTCCAATCACAGAATGATAGTTCTCATCAATCCCAGAGTTATACACTCCCTATTCCAATCATAGACCCACTAAAGCAGACATCAATCACAAAGCCACTAGAGATGACCTCTATCGTGGTGTTGCTAGTACTTTTTCTAATCTCAGAGCCAGTTCTCCCAGTGCGAGGACTTCGAAGAGAATGCATTATGCATAGGGATGAAAATAAAGAGAGAAACCGACTACGGTTCTCTTAGCTCAGCACGTGACTGAATGTTCTCGTCCGGATAAGAGGACAGTGGCTTGAGAGAATAACTATCTGCATTTTTGGACACATGCTCTAGTACTCTGTTTATGCGTCTTGGTTCTCTTTCTCCTTTCTTATACTTCCTCATTTTCACACAAGGTGATTTGAAGGTTTTCATTTCTCAGATCACCCATAGTTTATATAATTCTATTCAAGTTATAGTGTCAGATTTGTTGTGCAAGTCTAGTACAAATATATAAAGGAGAAATATGTTCTCTCCCTGACCACAACTAAGAAACCAACCCAAGCGGTAGTGTCTACAGGGGCGGACCCAAGCATGGGGCAGGGGGGCACCTGCCCCCACTGAAATTTCTACTTTTGTATAATATGCAACGAATTTACTCACTTTTTGGCTTTCTAACTAGACTTGTATACTTTTTCTGCTCTTGCTCTAATTAACTTTATAAGCTTAGCAGGTATTATGTGAGTTTAGATAAATAAAATTTTTTGATTGCAAGTATCTTAGTTTAGATAAATAAAAATCTTTGATTGTAAGTATCTTTTAACAAATATTTACCGCAAACTAGGGTGAGGAAGCTGATTTCTTTGTGTAAATTCAAATTATTTGATTCCTTGTTTATTTAAAATATTATTTAGAAACGAATAAAAGAAAAAAATAGAATAAAACATTATTATATGCAAGATAAGTCCATGATTTATTTTCCATCTTCCTTTTCTATTATCTTTCTTTTTTTATTTAACACTTCTTTTGTCACAAAATTTGTCACTTTGTAATTTAATTCGATTATAATTGTACTAAATTATGTTAGTTGGTTAAATTAATGGATGAAAAACCTTGTGAAACACGTTACGTATCCAAATATAACAGAGTATACGATAACTAAGGATTCCTTATAAGAAATTTTGGTAACTTGACGTTACAAAATGTACTTATATTCTGCATAGTATAATGTTTAATGTTGATACTATTTTGATTTTTATATTTGTTGTTTTCATTTGACTATACATTAGACATTAATTATTAATAATATACAACGGTGGATATTGTTCTAATTTTTGAGCAAAACTCAACTCCAATGAAATCTATATAATAGTACATTAGTAACTTACATTTAGCTTGATATTTCTACAACTATTAAAAATGAGATTATCATGCAACAATTTTAAGCAACGAAACCTCGAAAAATGTTATTGTAAATAATATTTAATGATTATTTAGTTTTGTAATTCATTTTATAAAAATTTTATTTTTAAAGAATTTTTTTTTTCGAATTTGACCCCATTGAACTCCGCGGCTGGATCCGCCCCTGAGTGTCTAGACTAAAATTGTGTTTCTGAGGGTCTTGTATACACATCTGGTATTCATGTCTTTTGTTCCAATGTGTCATCATGATGGGAGACAATTTATATATTTCCTACTTGCTGAAAACAAATAATTCATATATTTCCTGATTTGTAAATTACATATCCTAAAACATTCAGTTATATGTTATACGTTCAGTAGTCAGCACCAATAATATGAGAACATTTTTTTAAGGTTGAAAGATCAGAACAACTCCTGAAGTTCGAATGATGCAAATTGCCATATTTTTAATGCAAAAACTTTTTATATAATTCATTACTATTTATAGTGGCAATGAAGTCCATGATTGGATACCTCGTAGTCATCTCCCAGCTATTATTCCTTTTATTGGTCTAGTTATCACTAATCTTATGCCTTTACTCCTATGGGAATGTGATAGATCTGCTTTCATTATTTACTCCCCAGGTACATGATGAATTAGTACTTGAAGCTGATCCTTCCGCTGTGAAGGAAGCTGGAGTCTTGCTACAAAAGAGCATGGAAAGTGCTGCCTCACTTCTTGGTATGATTTCTGAAATACTATATTAATTTTTTTTTTAAAAAAATGGGAACTATTCAAAGGTGTGTCTTTTTGATATTCTACATCTAGAGAATTCGGGATCTTATCTATATTGTTAACGACTGCTACCCTGTCAATTCACATTTTCTGTTATTGTGAAATTGTCTTGTCCTTGTCTCTGTTGTACTCTCCTTTGTTCTTTCTTTATTTTGTTTAATAATGTTGTGGTCTATTGACTATGTTTTCAATAAGATTAAATTGTTGTTATTTTGGAACTTAGATAATAAGAACTTTTGTTGACAATTTTTTTCCAGTCCCTTTGCATGTCAAACTGAAGGTTGGGAAGACTTGGGGATCTCTGGAGCCTTTTGCTGTTGAATAATACAAGGTGAAATTATTGCTACCAAATTCTTAGGGCTCAATGAACTTTGTTGGATGTTTCTTGTAGTTAGAGCTGACTGAACTGGATCTTCCGCTTATATGTATTTTGTAAGTATCTCTGTGTTTCTGTATGTGTATGCTGCCAACTGTATTGGGGAGTCTAGTTAATGACATTAAATCTACTTAAAGAGTTTTTCTTTATCTTCAAAAAAGTTAGCTCTATAATCATATCTGATGTAAGGGGCTTGGAACAACTTTGCCTTTTTTTTATAGCTCTCAACTATATTTTGTCCTTTCATCTGAAATTAATTGGAAGGAGGGGCTCTAAAAATGAACTTTAGATGTATGGACCAACTTTCAGAGTTTTTATGTCTGATCACTGATGTTGTCAAGATTCAAGGAGATGGATTTTTGAACAGAAACCTTCAACAAGATGCAAGTATAGTGACATTTCAAGTTGTGAAAGAGCATCCATATTTGCAACAGAGAGAGGAGGATATCCCATAGCATAAATTAGTGAAACTATCTGCAATGATTTCTCAATTACATTTCTAGAGAGCTTGACTTAGTATATATATAAACAAATTAGGAGAGATGAAATGGTGCTGCAACATGCTATGGAATTGTTAAAGAAAATAACCATTGGTCCTAAAGAGCATTTAGCTGGTATATTGAAGTATTCTTGTGAATGATTATATAATACAAGTTTTATACCAAGAATAATCAACCATGGGAATGTGATACTCCACTTGTTTGTTTCTTTTGTAGCTATGCATCAGCAACTAAGAATTACATTTATAAAAAAGAAAAAGGAAAAAAAAGAAAGAATAGTAAGATAGAAGAAGAGAAAATTGTCACCAGGGCAATCTTTTTGTACTTCACTTCTGAATTCCCTATTAACTTTTGAAATTTCATTTTGTTTGGAACTTGGGAATATGCATTTGAAATCATTAAAGCCGGCCTGAAGGGTTTGATATTTTCTTTCTTTAGGGCTTTATCTGATTTGGACTCGAGAGGAGATTAGTAAGAAATCTGGATATGTATCCTATCAAGGTCTTGTTCTGGAGATTTTTTCAGCATGCTGTGAGGGCTGAGACGACAATACGGTTGGTTTTTATTAACGATAACATCCTCAATGATTATTGGCTCAATTTAGTAATGTAATTACTTTGGAGCGAAGCATCAAACTTATTAACAGTTTTTTCCATGTTAGTGCAATCAAGTTATCGGAGGAGATTGCATAGAGACAGGTAAACTGTTAAAACCTGGAACAAAGGACTTCTGCTTATTTATCATGATGTTTCTAGAATATTTATATTTATTTTTCTTTAATCTTATTCTCTACCGTTCGTAGAACATTAACGAATGTATCATCATGACGTATTAAAATGGATCTTGAGAATAATATTTTAGAATGTCCAGCAATGTTCCACTCATGTATGTACAGTCCTCTACTTTGTACATAGGGTAAATGGCAAAACTGCCCCCTCATCTTTACACTGATTTGCAATATAGGCGTTAATGTTTTAATTTTTGCAATGTCATAGCTAAAGTTTCAATTTCGTGCAAAACTGTTCCATTTGACCAATTTTGACCAAACATGTGAGTTTCATGTGCTTATTTCAAGGGCAAACATGTCATTTTACGTGTAAAATTATTTTTCTAACAAGCTGAAGGGCAAAAACGTCCTTGCAATGAAATTAATAAATAAAATATTAAAACTAATATCTTAATATTAAAAGCAACCTATTATATTAAAACATAATAGCTAATACTGACCTAGAATAAATTATTATTACAATAATAATTAACATAAATATAAATAATACAAATAAGTAATTAGTACTATAATTTGGTGCTATTAACAAAAAAAATCTAAACGCATCTACCAAAATCCAACTAATTAAAGTTTTAAACCAATTTCAAAATTGTGTTGATGCAATAAAATAAGTAAATCAAAGTAAAAAATAATAACTAAATTATAGTATTGATTACTTATTTATTTTATTTATAGTTATGTTAATTATTATTGTACTTATAATCCATTATGGGCAAGAATATAGTTATTATAACCTCGCCGCTTGCCTCCATGGTTTAAGGGAGAACTTGGATCTAGTCGTAAATTCGAAGGTTTTGATTTCGACTCCCACCCGAAGCAGCGTAGGAGTCACGGACCGCAAGCATAAGCCTGTTTCAGAAGTTTTGTTTGGGGTGGGGAAGATTAGTTGACGCAAGTCGGGATACTCCACATATCAAAAAAAAGAAAAGAAAAGAAAAAAAAAAGAGTATAGTTATTATGTTTTAGCATAACAGGTTGCTTTTAATATTAAGGTATTAACTTTAATATTTTATTTATTGGTTTTATGGTAAGGACGGTTTTGCCCTTTAGCTTGATAGAAAAATCATTTTACACGTAAAATGACATGTTTGCCCTTAAAATAAGCACATGAAGAAACTTTAGCTATGACATTGCAAAAATTAAAACATTAACGCCTATATTGCAAATCAGTGTAAATATTAGGGGACAGTTTTGCCATTTTCCCCTGTACTTAATTTTTCTTTATTAAATTTTCTCCCTCTTACACTTGTACCTCTGGTTTCTCTATTCATAGTTTTGATCTGGTCATGATACTGAAACTTTCGAATCATTTTTACAAATTTTGGCACAAGGTTTATACAAGTTCAACTTAGTTACAAATGTATCTTTTACTCTATATGTTACAAAAGTTCCTTTTACTCTATGTTTAGGCTTAGTTACTCTTGTAACCTTTTACTCTCATGTTGAACATCCTACTTTTATATAGCTTAATAAGACTTCTGAATGGATTTCTTTAGGAGCAATTCCCCTTGGTGGGTGGAATGTCTGATTCCCTTCAAGAGATATGTGGGTTTCCAGAAAAACGCCTCTTCTGTGGAAGTTATGAAATGTCATGAAATATTGAATATGTTTCTAGTCCATCAATCTTTTAGCCTCTGAAGTTGTGAAATACTTCTCTCCTTCAACCCCAGGTTCTTCACCCTCCTTAATTGTCAACTTCAATATTTCAGCTTCCATGGTGTTGGCTTTCACTCAAAATTGGTTCAGAATATGAGCAGTTTTTTAGATGAAAATGCCATCACCTTGGCAACCTGGCGAGGCAAGAAAATAATTGTGTTTTTGGCGACAAGCAAGTTCATAACCGTCCCTTGATGGATGTCCTTTTCCCAGATTTTTTCTCACACTATACTGGAGTTTCCGTGGAGCTGATCTTCAATAACAGCAACAGCAGCAGCATAATATATCTTTCCTTTTTTTCATTGTGGTGATCTTTGGCACTGACGGCTTTTACCCCCATGTTCACCTCTGTGTTACTTTTGTTGAATGATATAAATCCTATTTGTTTTGTAATTTGATTGTGTACATTACATGTGCCATACAAAATAAGCCTTGGTGGCACGTAAGTGTAAAAAAATAATAAAAAATAAAAAATAGTCTTGAGTTTGAAGGGTTAGATCGTTCAATTCGAGACTTTGTATCTTGACATGCCCTGTGTCATAATTTTGATTCAAACATATGCATAATGATTCTTCAGCTAGCATAGCAGCCATTTTTTTCACCCCTACTATTTTGAATTTGTGTTTTAGTTTCTTTTTCAACGTCCGTCGAGATTGCCCAGACTTTTTTACCTTATTTTTAGATACTAAAATCGATCATCATCGATTCCAAAGAAGTTGCACAATATTTCCCATACCCTTATAACACCTTGTTCCTCGCATTCGTGGATTGTTTTCTTGATTGTTTCAGCTTCCTCTGTGTTAGGATTGGCTGAAAATTTGAGGCAGTTTTTTGGATGAAAATGGAAGGGAAATAGCAAGAAAGGATCAGCTGGTGTTGAGCTTTGTGAAATGCAAGTTCATACTTTTTGCTTCTTGGAAATCTTTAATTTTTCCAAGAAAAATAGTGCTGTGCTGTGCTGTGCTGCATTAGGGTTATCGTGGAGTTGATCCTCAGCAGCAGCAGCGGCAGCATACAATGTAGAAGAATGCGCTTGGGCCTGGTTTTACTCCGGCTTTCCTTTGTGGCCTGTGCGGACAGATACACCTCCTTTGCCATCGCCAACGTTAGTTCGTTTTCCGGGCTTGGCTGTGTTCCTTTTCAGCCCACGTTGACCATGGTGCCGCCGCCTTGTTTTTTGGCCTTTCCCTTGTTGACCTTCACAACACTCTTCCCTGCATTGACGGCACTGCCTTCCGCCCATTCTGCATACAAGTAAGCATGTTATGAATACAAATGCAGATCCTACCTTGGTAGTATTAGATATTAATGTGGGGTTGATATAGGCTTGAACCTCCCCTCTCTTGAATATCTCAGCAGGAAATCAGCAGGAAATAGATGTTTGAGTCTATATGGTAATACTAGTAGGTGCAAAGACAACAACCAATAATAACAAAACATAATAACTATAAATCGCTAGTGGCGGATGCGAGTTTCATAGTTTATAATATGGGTTGTACTAGACTACTATGAACGATTATAGATCTATGGGTTAGTTTTGATTTACAAAATATGGTTATGATTTTATTTAAGAACTAAAATCATATTAACTTTGTGTGGATTGGAACCATATAATTATTATTTAAATATAGGTCAAATTATATTTTAAAAATTGAAAAACATTGTAATTAATATGTGCCAATTATTTACCAATTTTAAAAAATAAATAAAAATAGAAAATCTTGAAATATAATACAAATACTAGTACACACATTAGCGCCTGCTTGAATAAGCCTTCCCACGCAGTATAGGTTCCCATACATTGCCGCCAACATCAGTGGGGTCTGGCCTAATCACAAACAAATCAAAATTTATAAATGGGCTATGATCACTATATGTATATACAATTATATGCTATCAGGAAAATAGCAAATACAAAATATATACCTGCTTATGGCGATTCAATATATCATAAAGAACTTCTTCATATAAGAAAAAAACTTTCGATTTGAATTTAGAATGAAATATGAGTTGAAAAATAGTTAATCAGTTTGAATTTATATATTTTTTTAAAAATATGGGTCCAAACTTTACCCAACTTAAATAAATAAAAATAGTTAACCAACCCATTTAGTTTTAATTAATATGAATTGACCCAACAGTTAACCAACCCACTAGGCAAACAATTCGCACAATAATTATGCAGACGGGATATACCCTTCACATAATTATTGTGCGGACGAGATATAATTTGTAGGTTTTCGTCCACACAATAGTTTTGCGAACGGGATATACCGTCCGATCCACACAACTATTGTGCCGACGAGGTTAATCTTAGGTCATTCAAATATTTTGTCTTCAACGATCAGAGATGAGTTGGAAGGTTAGAAACTCTGATCTAAGTTTAGATATAGATCATTTCTCTCTCTCTCTCTCTCTCTATATATATATATATATATATATATATATATATAATTTGCTTCTCCAACGAACTGGAAGAAGCGGAATAAAAATGAACTATAGTCATGTTTGAGCCGTCACTATATCTCAGAAAACCGTCATTTATAATAGCCGTGGTTAAATCTTTTGATTCGTTTTTTTAGAGAAAATTTTCATATATATATATATATATATATATATATATATATATAACAAAAAGTTATGCCCTACTCAATTTATTTGTACTTTAATGATTTTGTTTCGACTTAATTATTAAAATACATCAATAACATTGAATTTTAAAATAATTGTCAAAATTATCTAAAAGTTGACTAAGAATCCAACCATGGTTAACTTAGAGTTATAATTGAGCAAAAAACGAATAAATCGAATAATCGAACCGAACCAAATTTTTTTAATAAAATTTTTTCGATTATTTTTTATATTTCGATTATACCTGTTTTATTATTCGATTTTCGATTTGGAGTTTGATTTTTAAATTTAAGGTATTCGGTTAACCGAATAACCAAACTCAGTGGCGAAGCTATGGTAAAAATGTGATATCAATTGACTCCACTCAATTTTTGAAATCACTTACAATTTTTTTTTGCCCCCACTCAATTTTTAACCCCACTCATATATTTTTTTTAATTAGAGATATCTGTTGGCCAAGCGCCGGTCCTAAATCTCATACATCAATATCTCTGCTCAAAGACTTCACCACAAAACAGAGAGAAGAAAGAAAGCCAAATCATAAAAGGCAAAAACCAAACCGCGAACCATCAAAGCCTTTCATGAGTGGTGGAATGGAGTCTCATGATTGATGTTCATGAAGTGTGGAGACTGAGTCGACTCTATTCTATCGCGATTTCTCATGCACTTTCATGCAAACTACATTAATGAAATTACTTTCTATTCAATTTCTCCAATCTCAGTTTTGTTTTCAGAAATTAATTATAATTTTTCCCTTTTGTTAGTATTATTACATTGGATATTTGGATGCATTTGTCTAACTGGAAAGTATTTTTTGATTTACTAATAAAATTTGCTGAATTCGACACCAACCAAACTCGTTATTAAAAAAATTTAAGATTTAAATGTTAAAAGAGTAATCTTTCACCTCTTATGACTCATCAGATCTCTCACTAGTCAATGAAATCAGATCTCAGATCTCAAATATTTCATCTCTCAAAACGCTGTTATCTCAGATCTCTCATCTCTCAAAATCCTCCCAAAACTCTCAGTCTCAAATCTCCCGTTCTCTAGTTTTGAAGTCTAATCTCTCATCTCTCACTCTCTGGCTCTCTGCAGAAGTGGCGATCGAGCTGCAAACAATCAACCGTTGATATTCTAGGGTAGAAAAAGATGAAAATTGAAGTTTTAAGGGATATGAATTTGGTGGAGAAAATGAATTTAGCTACTGGTATATATATAGTCTAGAAAGGGGTTATGGGAAGGAAGGGTTTTTAGAGAGAGAAATGAGGATTAAGGTTTAGATAGAGAAAGGAGGATTACGAATTTACGATTAAGATTCAAGGCATTGAAACCTTCATTTGGTTATTAATCGAATAATAAATTCGATAATTCGGTTAATGTTTTGAATATTAAGATTTTGATTTTCGGTTAAACCGAAATAAATAACTTATTCGTTTATAACAGGGAGATATGACATCGGATGTAGCATTAATGGTGACATGATATATGAAGTGACATCTAAAATGTAAAAATATAAAATTAACTACAGCAATAATAGAGGTGTCAATAAAGAGGACCGGGCCGCCCTGATCACAGCATCCTACTTACAGAGCCGGCCCTGGGCAAGGACAACGCAGGGTCCACAATTGAGAAGGGCCTAAAAATATTTATAAATTTATGTATTTATATGTATAAAAAAAATAAAATAATAAAAAGATTAATGATATTATGTATTAAAAATGATATGTTAAAAAATATTAAATATTATAGTAAAATTGATGATTTTGCATCTAAAAATGTAACAAGAAGATATTTTAAATGATGTTTTGTGGTTTAGATTTCATTGCGCAAAACTAAAAAAATATTTACGGTAGTTGGTAAGTTTTACTGATTATATCATTGAACTTTTAATTTTTTAAATTACACCACTAAATTAATTATTATTTTGAAATTGGGTCATTTCGTTAAAAAAAATAAATGGAGGTTAATTTTTTATTTACAAAACTAATGAATTACCCACTGTAGTTGGCACATTTTACTGATTACACCATTGAACTTTTAATTTTTCAAATTATCTCATCAAACCAATAAAAATAATTATTATTTTAAGTAAAAAATATTAGAAACTTTTCTTTTTCATAAAATGAGTAGAGTTTCATAAAATATAGATTCAAACAAATTAAAGTGATTTTAAATTAAATTAATGTCTACTTAATTTTTAACAGAATGACCCATTCTTAATATTAATTTTTTAAAAAAACTAAAAATAGAAATTAAAATTAAAAAAAAATAGTAAATGATAAATAAAAAATTGATTCAATTTTTTCAAAAAAATTAATAATATTTATAAATAAATATTATTTTCAAGAAAAAATAGAAAATTCTTCATATTTTTAAAATGAGTAAAATTTTATAAATATAGATTCAAAAAATAAACTTTATTTTAAAAGGAAAAAAGAGATTTTTTAAAAATCAGTAACGTTTCATAAAACTTTAATTTTTTTAAATCTATATTTTATGAAACTTTACTCATTTTATGGGAAAAAAAAATTAAAGTTTGTAATATTTTTTACTAAAAATAATAATTATTTTTAAAAATATTTAAAACAATCATTTTTTAATTAGTTTAATTGGTTAATTTGAAAAATTAAAAGTTCAATTGTGTAATCAGTAAAACGTGCCAACTACAGTGGGTAATTCATTAGTTTTGTAGATAAAAAATTAACGTCCGATTTTTTTTTTAATGGAATAACCCAATTTCCAAATAATAATTAGTTTAGTGGAGTAATTTGAAAAATTAAAAGTTCAATTGTGTAATAAGTAAAACTTGCCAACTACAATGGATATTTCATTAGTTTTACCGATTTCATTGATATTTTTATTTTGTAGGTACATTTGATGATTCTTTGCTTCGAGGACATTTTAAAGTGTTCTTCCTTATCTTTTGTAAATTCTTATAATTTTAATAAAAATAATTAGTTGATAATTTATTTATTTATTAATTTAATTTGTATAAAGGGGGCACACTTGAATTTTTTTGACTTGGGCCTTGGAAAAACTAGGACCAGCTCTGCCTACTTAAGCTAGTGGCGGAGCCGGACCAATCATGCATGCATAGAAATTGCTATGGAGGGTTCGACTGCACGTACATGAACGATTTTCAGATAAAGAACCTTCAATTTCACACCTTTCTTTGGGGAAATCAATGGACCTATATGTATGTACCAAAAGAAGAAGGTTAAACTACTGCACCTCTTGACCAAAAGGGTTGAATAATTGACCATCTATATATTGAAAAATTAGTCCATGTGACACTAAGAGAAATTAAAGGATAATAATAGAACTATTAGAATATGTAATAAAACATTTTTGTTGGAAAGAATAGGGAGAAAAAACTTTGTCTACCTATCTAGGGTTGAGAAGTTGTCCAAAAGACACTTAAATAATGAAATATGTCCTAAATGAACCTTAAATTAAGGAGACTTAATTATATTCGAACCTCAAAGGTAAAAAGATATTGAAATCCTATAAAGCATTAAAGGACTCGCCCTAAGTACCTACAAAAAGGTATTCATATCAAGGAGAGAATTATATTCATAAATAAGTAAAGGTGTAAAATAATTCGAATGAAATCGAGTGTAAGATTGAAATTGCTCAAATTTGGTTCATAAAATTTATCGAGTATAAAATAAGGTTTAATTGAGGCTTATTTAGCTATCGAGTTGAGCACGATCTAGAATTAAACCCGAACAGTTTGAACTTTTCGAACGAATATAATTCGAATATTCATAGAAAATTATAATTTGAGAAGGTTTGAGTAATTTATTTAACTTTAAAACTTGCTCATATTTGACTCATTTATTTTTCGAATCGAACTCAAATCAAACTTTTAATCAAGCGAGTAAGTCCGAACTATTTATTGATTTTACAGCTTTATTCATCATGAGAGTGGGACTCTATTAATTAATTCCCATGGCAAAGGTTTTTAATGATCACCCATTGGTGACGAATAGAAGACGCCAGTTTATGCGACAAACTATCATAAGTAATGAAATCTCTCGGACAATCCCTTAAGATACGGACTTATAGAGAGAGATCCCATACGAGTTACCGATGGATGGGCATGAATCCAAGACAAGACACGATATATATATATATATATATATATATATATATATATATAAATTTAATACTATGGTATCATCATCAAACTAGTACTGCAAATTAATTAACGAGACATAGTCGTCTACTAACTCAAAGCGTCATCCTCCGATCCGTACAATAATCAAGCTTCTAATACATACATGCATAACCCTATATAAGGAGGGTGGGTGCAAATCGTACATAATCCATTATATATAATATTAGTATACATGATCATATTGTTCACACATAAGCTCTCCTTCAATCTGTTGCATGCATCAAAATATCACCACATGAACATAATTATTGAACTAAAAACATATGAATTACATATATATATATATATATATATATATATATGTATCTAGTATGAAACCCAAACAATATGATCCTCAGGAAGGAAATGGCAAACCGGAACACTTCCTGGTTTAACCTTAAGCACTTGAAATGCCAGATGTTTGGGATTCCATTTCGACGTATCTGTGTGGCACACTGCTACTGCTTTAGCCTTCGTCCCATCGCTCCCCATCAATGAAACCGAATAAGCCCTAACGGTATCGGTTTTGTGGCAGTAAAATACAGCATATGCATAATTCTGCTTGTGGCATACGACTGATTTTTCATCATTCATTTTCTTCACCCCTACAAATCTATAAGCTTGCATCTCGGTTTCTTTTTCAACATCCGTCGAGATTGCCTCAACTTTTTTACCTAATTTCGAGGTGCTAAAATCGATCATTGACTCCAAAGAAGTTGCACAATATTTCTCCTCCCCTTCAATACCTGGTTCTTCGCATTCTGAGATTGTTTTCTTGATTATTTCAGCTTCCATTGTGTTTGGGTTTACGGAAAGCTGGCTGAAAATTTGAGGAAGTTTTTCGGATGAAAATGGAATGGAATTAGCAACGTTGCGAGGCAAGAAATCAGCTGGTGTTGTGCTCTTAGTGAAATGCAAGTTCATGCTCTTGGCTTGTTGCAAATCTTTTTCCAAGAAAAATAGTGCTACATTAGGGTTATCATGGAGTTGATCCTCAGTAGCAGCGTACTTGTAGTAGAATGGGTCTGGGCCTGGATTTACTCCGACATAAACTGGCTTTCCTTTGTGGCCTGTGCTTACAGATACACCTCCTTTGCCAACGCCAACGTTAGTTCGTTTTCCAGGCTCACCGGTGCTAACTCCGACGCCACCTTTTTGGCCTACGTTGACCTTGGTGCCGCCGCCTTTTTTGCCGTTCCCTGTGTTGACCTTTACACCACCCTTGCCTACATTCACAACAGTGCCTTTGTCTTCCACCCATTCTGCAAATTAAGGATTTTAATGGTTAATTAGAACTTATCGCCATTAATATTTGTGGTGTTCTATATATATATATATATATTAAGATAATAAATAGCGACTTTTGTTGTGAGTAAATATAATGACATAGTCTATAAATAAATAAATATAAATGGGTAACTGAATTAATAATGTCTATTCACACCAAAAGTTGGACATCTATTTTTACGAATATATATAAATATTTGTGGTTAGTATTTACTTTATTTAACTTGTAATTTCATTGTCTAAATTATTGCATGTTTCATGCTCTATGCCATGCACGGTAAAGTGATCTAGACTGTTATTGATCAAACCAAAGGTATGAATTAAGAAGATAGATTGATATTACCTGCGAACCTAGCTAAAAATTAAAGAAGAATACCATTTTCTTAATTTATATATATATATATATATATATATAATACACTCCTCATAATACACTCCTGTTTTGGACGTAGGAAGTACCAATTAAATTAAAGTTATATATACTCGATCCCTCTATTCCACAAAAGAAGTCTTATCTGTAAAAAAAATTTATTCCACAAAAACAGTATTTTTTGGTGATGATAATATAAAACACCATGTCCTTAATTAAGGTATCATAATTAGAGGAGACTTGAGTTGAAGAAAGTAAAGCAAACCTGAAGAGTGAAGAAGGTCGGTGAGAGCTTTAGGCATGGGAGTGTTTGGCAAAACAGATTTCCAGTAATCTTCAGATGGTAGAGCTGCATGGCTTGCCACAAGTACTACAGAAAGAAGTGTAAAGATGTGTAAGAGATTGAACTCCATTGGAGCTAAGTTAACTAGCTATAAGCTTTGCAAAGCTTCAGAGAGTAGTGTAATTAGTAAGTAGGAATAGCAATAAGATTGCATGGAAGGAAAAGAAGTGTGGTTTGGTATTATTTATAAGTAAATAAAAACTAAAGAATAATTGTATGCATGTCACTAATAAAAGCAACATGTCACCTACATTTGACGGCTGCTTTTAATTATTTCAACTGTCCCTGACTCCCTGGCTAACACAATTAAGCCAAGTGTACGTATGGCTACACATATGAATGAATGAGAATGAGAGAGGTGTCTTGTTAATTCAATGCATGGGCGGGCATCCCATAACCAAAACAAGAAACCACATGGGTTGCTTTGGATCCGGATTCAATGAATTAAGTTGTCCCTTCCTATAGACCTTTACAAACTTAATAACTCTTGCAAAAAATGGGTAAAGTTAGAATCGATTTATCAGGTAAGTTTTAAATATGAGGAGTATATTTGAGTGATATTTTGGTTGCTACTCGAGTTAATTCAACGGTTCAAGTTTGGTAATTTCGGTAGTCCAAGTTTTTTTTATTTTTTATTTTTTATTTTTTATTCAATTTTTAGTGACAAATGATACATTATATCTTTCTTTAATAGTAAATGTTTACTAAAATTTTGTCAAAAACTTAATTTTTGAGTTGTTGACTCAACTTTTTAGAATACTAAATTTTATGGCCAAAGAAGGCATGGAAAAAAACTAAATTTTTTTTTTTGAATTTTTGGGCTAGCTACCAGGTCATTAAACTTGAATTGCTAAGAGCATCTACAACAGTAGTAGAAAAAAATTCTTCAAATTTAAGTTTGTTGACCTACGTGGTAATTTAAAAAATATTATTTGTTACTTTCATATTTTTTTTGTGTTCATCGACTCTTGAATTCATGAAATTGTCGTATCAAACCCATCAAGAAAATAAATGTTTTAAATTTTTTCATAAATGTTTTGAAGAGAGAGAATGAGATTGAAGATTTGAAGGGAGAGAATGAGGTTGCAGATTTAATGACTAAGGTTGAAGAGGTTGTTGGAGATAATTTTTGTGATGTGGCTCACCTATTTAAGTATCCTAAAGTGGTTAAAGAGACTGATGGAAATGCTTTAAGTTGATTCGAGATCAACTAAAATAACTCAATATTTACCTTGATATAAACATAAATTAATTTGTTACATTTTTAATAGTAAAGATTTGTATTTGATGGTCGACAAAATTCGAGTGCGTGTAGTTCTCTTACTATTAAAAATTCAGTAAATTCCTATACGCTAGCATATGAAAAATTGGTAACTTCATAGAATTCAAATCCTGACTGCTGTGGTGCATAAGAGCACTCCAGTACTGAAGAAAATAATAAATGAAATACTAATAGGAAATCTTAAATTTTGTTAGACTTTTGGACCAATCTAAACACTCAACCACCTCAAATTTATTAAGGTTTAATGGGAGTTGAAAGATCACATCTCATATGAATATGGCCTTCCATGAGTTTTGTATGCATTTGTTAGTTACTGAACTGGAGCTTAATTGGACAGTACCCTTGTTCTTGAGCAATTAATATTAGTAATTGTTATGGTTTTCAGGTCGAACAGTACTTGATTTGACTGAAACCAGCATTGCTTCTCGATTCAACAAAAAGAAAGAAAAAAAAAAGGCACTCCTATCATTTAGTTTTATTTTTTCATTAATTTACAAAATATAAATAAAAAAAAATTAATTTAAATTTATATGATTTTGATAATGCAATATTATCCAACATTGCAAACTACTACTTACAAATTAAAAATATTGCCAAGTATAAAATCGTTATTTTGAGACTTAATAAATTGACATCATAATTTAATTTTATAATCTTACAAACTAAATAGAATCAAAATCGAATGCAACACTTGGTGAGGGTTGGTGAGGGATATATATATATATATATATATATATATATATATATATATATATAATTGTAGATAATGTCACTAGAAGGTCGGTGATTGTTAAAAAGAGAGTCCTCATTTTGTTGACTTTTGTTTTTGTTGTAGTTGTTATTAATACTCCATGACGAAGGTTTGTAGTATTTGTTGAGAGCACCATGTCGTCTCTGTGTGCTCTATTTAAATTTTGATATTTGGTTTTTTAATATTAATTAATTTTAAAATTAAATAAGAGGTCAAGTGTACAAATTTAAGCGAAAGACACAAGGAAGACATGAAAAATGGGAACAAAGAATCTACTCTCGTATTTGAAACTGTTGGATTTCTGTTCTACGTCAACTAGATGCTAAAATAAATATTCCATCTATTTTAAAATTAGATAGATATATATTTGCAAAATGATAATTTGTAAGAATAATTTTATATTCTCAAATATAATTTTAGAATTAAGTTGTGGTGGTGTGATATTAAAAATAATAGTGAAAAATTAAAGTAATGACAAATTAGAAATATCATATCACTTTATTCTCTTAAAATAGAAACATATCTTTAATTTTGGAACAAATTTAAAAAATGTATTTCTAATTTTGGAAGAGGGAGTATGTCCAAATTAAGTAATAGCACAATACTTCTTTTTGAAATGTCTTAAGAAACTTCTACTAAAATAGATATTCCAAATCTAGTTATATATATTAAGCTAGACATACAAATTGGACTTGAGTGTATTTAAATTTCATTTATTTGTATTTTTATTCACCATTAGGAGTTAAAATATAAATAAGTGAAATTCAAATACACTCATGGCCAATTTTCATGTCCAGATAGAGTACTTTTTATTATGTTAAAGGAATATTTTCCTTCAAGCTAATTAAACTTTGTTTGGAATTTAAACTGGATTGACAATTGTAATTAATTAGTTTATGTTCTTTTATATATATATATATATATATATATATATATGTATGTATCTTTTGTTTAGATATTTAAGATATATAATTTCAATTATTTTAAGAGTTATTATTATTATTAATTTTTTTAGTCCAACAACCTTTAATTTTCTTAAAATTATTATAGTAGTTAGAAAAGATAGAAAGAGCTAGCTAGCGTCTACCTAACTTCATACTCACGGGTAAGGAGGATCTTATTATACCGATCGAACTTCAGCTTGCAGATTATATAGAAATTAATTAATATGAACTTTATTAACTCAAGTTAAGTCAAAAAAGTCATTGTTGGAAATCTTATAAGACATATATCTTTGACAAAACTATTAACACATAATCACCTAATATTTAACATGCACACTTAAACTTTAACTTGATATACAAGTTAAAATAGATATAGCAATAACATTGTCGATATGGACGGATATATATATATATATATATATATATATATATATATATATATATATATATATATATATATATATGGATGGATCAGTCCTAGGAATTAGGATCGATAAAAACTTAACTTTTTTTTTTTTTGCTTTTTTTTTAAAACAACTAAAAAATATATTTAATATTTTTTGGAACTGAATTGTTTTCATAATACAATGTTTTGGGCGTGTTTTGGATACCTATACCAAAAATGGTGGTGATACGATCTGCATGCAATCGTAAGACCCCAACTTTTGAATAAAGATGAATTTTCTATAAATATTATTTTTGAATATTATGGAGTGAAATTGATATAATGTTATAGTTGTGGGTAATATTTATAAATTTTGCAAAAGACGCAAGTTGTTATATAATATTCGATTGGTGGGGAATATTCGTGATAACTAAGACAATCATTGGTGGACCCCTACAACGGAATTATTATTTGGATTGAGAAAATGACAAAATACTTTTATGAAAATAACGACGAAAGTTTTACAGTTAATTGTTGAAACACCCGGTGTTAAAAGAAATGCGATGTCTGGCATTGGTTGCATAGTAGCACACTCAGATTAATTATTGATACTTACGTGATAAGTCACTCGGTTTGTTGGTATTATTAATGTAATAATACAATTTTTTTTTTATATAAAATGCAATACTTTTATAAAGTTATTCATAAATAGAATATATTATATTCTATTATGCGTAGTGTTGCATAAGATATGCGATAAGTAAAATCTTTTTATATAAAAATGCGAATACTTTTATAAAGTTATCTATTTTATTAGACAATAATTAGAATATATTATATTTTATTATGCATAGTATTTGCATAATGCCTGCGTAAGTAAAGTCTTTTATAAAGTTATTCGTTTTATTAGATTATAAATAGAATATATTATATTTTATTTAAAAAATTTTGCTTTAAATATGAACCGTCAGATTAAAGTAAATCAATCTGCACTACAAGAAAATGGTCCATCAATGATGACCGCTTTAATAATCGATAGCGTATAGTCATGAGATAGCTATCGATGATGCGTGTAGTCGTCATGATAGTCGTCGCATAAAATCTAGTCACTGGAATGCACATCAGTGACCCCTATTATGATCAAACCTATCGGCGATTGATCACAATGACAAAATGATAAATTCGATTAATTAAGTCATTTGAAATCGGCAACAGGTCCGGGCCAAAGCTGACGTGGTCCACGTGGTAGCGACCACCATCAACGATCGTGCGTCGGTCATTGATACCCTCAATATGTCGTGAGTCATTAATAACTATCAATGACGCGTGCGATCGATGATATGAAAAAAATAAAAAAGCATTTTTTTCTTTTTTTGCGAAATTCCCAAAAATCTGTACCTGTTTTGTACCTGATTTATCCCAACACACAATCACGACAATATAAACAGCATTCACAACAATATAAACATCATTCATCGTCCACCAACATACACCAAACTAGTATTTAAACCTTTAGAACCCAATATAAATTGAATAAATATAATAACATTTCAAAACTTGTTTAAGTAACATACAGACATCCAAATAATGAATATACAAGTACAAGCTTATACTATAACTACAAAACTGATCTAAAGCAGGTACGTCAAACATCATCGCCTCATTGATCACCCTGTAATTAAAAAAATAATAAAACAAGTTACAAATATAGTAACTATGTTGATACTGATATATATTATGACAATATATACAACAAATTAATTTTATACCTCGTCGTCATCCCCATGCATCCTCTGTCTGCTGTCATTGCCATCTCTCGCTTCAAATTAACTCCTCGTGATCAAGAGCCCTCGGATGCCCGCCCAGATCTTCAAAAGATTTCGATCTCGACATATAGCTCTCACACATAAATTTTGGAGCGTGAACAACCTGGATGACTCACGATGGTGGAAGACTGGGTAGCAGAGTCGCTGAGCCATCGAACAAGGATGGGCGCCGTCGTTGTTCTTGACCTTTAATGTAGTTCTTCTTCACAACTGGACGCCTCTCTCATGACTCTTGATCAATAGTCGGACGTGGAGTGCTTCAGGATATATACCATTCAATAAACGCTTATAAGTATCATGTTATCATGTTAACAATTAAATAGTTAAAAATAAATTCGTAAGCTTTGATAAACAAGATCAAGTTGTTAAAACTTATTACCACTATCTGGATAGCATCAAGTGCAACCATCACGGGTGGCCACGCATACATCCAAATTAAATGGATAGGTGTACCTTTGAGATCGAGACTCTATACAAAAAAAATAAGACAATATTACTAAGTAAAAATGTGATATATTTTCTAGAATTCATGATTATAAACATATTAAAACTTGTAAATACGTATTCTCGGCAAAGATATATCAGCAATCGTGGAAATATCGCCGCCAGTATGTCCCTTTAGCCTTTTTTGCTTATCGAACACCCGAGGATCTGTTGGTGGAGGCGGTCTTTTCGTCTTTTCACCAAGCTCTCACTTCTCCATTGGGCACACATCTCAAATTTATATGGATCGGGTGCACCACCGGGGGCTATGCTCGTGCATATAATCCTCTCCTCGCCCGGATGGTCGATCTCGGCATTGTGAAGGGCTTTTTGTCTTTCTTTGTTCAAATTGTCTTTAGTGCGGATCACGCACTTCGCTAGAATAATGTATTATTAAAACTGCTCAAGGCCTCCCATCTATACTGCTTTTACGCAAATAAAACAACAATAATAATATTACTTAACAATTATCCTTTGAATATTATATTATATGTCATAATTAAAAAAACATACATGAAATTCAAATTTCAAACAAAGATCCTTGTGGGCGATAGGTGTGCTTCCATACGTAATCACAGTGTGTAGGCCAATTCACAGTAAACACAACCGTGATATGCACTGACGATCTTATTATCCTAAAAATCACTATAATATACAACAATTTACATCAAATATAAGTAGATATATTAAAGCAATTTACATCTAAGTTATAATACTTATGAACATTTTTCAAACTTATACTTATAATACTTAAAAAAAATTCGCCAGAGTATCCCCTACAATATAGACTAGCCACATGCACGACGGCATGCATCTATGGACATTTCTAGGCACCCAAGACACAAACCAAGAGAAATATACAAATTTTCAATACAATAAGCATATTAACATCAATTTACATCAACGATAAGTAGATATATTAAAGCAATTTACATCACAGTTCTATATATCTTGTATAAATGAAATCTTAAATACTTATATATAAATGATATATGTGGGACGTACGTGCTATTCGGAGGAGGGCGAATCTAAATAAGAATCCGATCATCCAGATTAGTAGCGGCCTTGGGCACATGATTAGGCCCCCTACCCATGCCGCGCTTTTTCTGCGCTACTTCAGAAGCCATCTGTATACCTGAAATTTCAAGATGTTATTATGAGTCATATTTGATTACATGTATATATGACAATAAATATGACAGTGATATAAACATGTATATATATGAATATAAAATGATAATAAACAAAAGCAATTTACATCTAAGTTATATTTAAATAGTTTAGTACATAAACATGACAATGATATAAAAACATGTAATGCTAAACATACATTTCATTTGTTCAAGTGTCAATGTCTGATTCAGAATCATCTTGTATACGTGTTGCAGATTCATAACCATCATCTGCTTCAGATTCAATGTCAGATTCAGTCAATAACTCTTTCTCCTCAGTATCAATGTCATCTGACACAAGTATTGACTCAGGATCTAATTCATGTGGTTCATCTCCACCATCTAACTGGATTACTTTATTGTCGTCCTCCACATTTATTATAGTTTGACTATGAAGCATCTGCTCTTGGTAAATCTCCCCATCAACTACTTCTACACGACTACGCGCGGGAGTATGAATTACAACTTGCCAATCTGTAGGTGGTCTATCCCTTTTCCTAATAGGACTAGGAGTGTAGTATATTTGTACTGTTTGAGTTGGTAAAACAAACGGTTCGTTGGAGTACGCAGACCTATGGAGGTCAATATCGACGATTCCATGTCTGTCAACACGTATCCCTTTTTCTGAATCAAACCAACGACACTTGAACAAGTGAATATGACCCCCATACGTGCCCTTGTACGACAACTCTACGATTTCCTCCAACTCCCCATAAAAGGCACGACCAAGCTCATTGTAACAATCTCCTTGGACACACACTCTAGAGTTCGTTGTTCTTTTACCGCGCCCATATGCCTTTGTGTGAAATTCACAACCATTTATTTTGTAACCATCATGTACGACTTGGTCCCTGTCTGGTCCCATAGCTAGGACTTGTACATTAGCCGGAATCGTTGATCCCTCAGTCAAAGCCTACAAAAACTTCATCTTATTAAATGAAGTCGTAGTTAACATAGAGTATATATATTCTACGTGCTTAAAAATTGAACTTACTTTGTCCTTTAGCCAAAGTGCAAATTTTTTATCACGATTAATTTGAATATCTTTATCAGTTATGCCGGGATACTTCACTTTTAACTCGTCATCGTACAATCTATACCATGATATAAACATTAACATATTGGAATAAATTTTCAACTTAAAAGATAAATTATCAAGTTTACATGTGTACCTCACAAATTCGTCAATCTCCTCGCAATTGAGAAGAATGTAAGTATGTACAACATGTAATTCTTGCTCAGAGAGAAATATGTGCTTCCCTTTTCCATAAGCGCGACCCGATAGACCAAATACAGAGATCCGACCATTTAGTTCAACATTTTCCCTATCATCATGTCTCGATACTCGATTGGCCTTTGTCAAGACTTCATCCGAAAAATAGTCTGAGACAAACGTAGATATCTCATCGAAACTGTATGCCTCACATATCGACCCCTCGACATAAGCTCTATTCTTCACCTTCCTCTTAAGGTTTCCCATCACCCTCTCGAAAGGGTACATCCATCTATATTGAACTGGACCCCCAACACGAGCTTCATAGGGAAGATGGATTTGCAAATGCTCCATAGAGTCAAAAAAACCAGGTGAGAATATTTTTTCCAGTTTACACGTGATCTCTATGATGTTATTCTCAAGTACAGACATGTCCTTCTCATTTAATGATTTTGAACATAAGTCTTTGAAGAAACGACTAAGATCCGTCAAAGCATCCCATATTGGTTTATCAAGCAGATCCTAAAATGCTATAGGCATGAGTCTCTCCGTGAACACATAGACACCTGACTCTTCATCCCTTGCAATTTCCCACCAGTAACACACCTTGTAATGTTTGACGATATCCATCCGGTAGTTTCGTAGACTTAACCCATGTGCACACATCTTCAACTTGCTTTTTTGGACAATGTGTACCTTGTATGCGGTTTGACAATCTTACCATTAGGAGATTCATAAAGTTCTAATCCGGGACGCTTATAAATATCTTTCATGTCCAAACGTGTCTTATCGTTATCTTTTGTCTTCCCCAGTAACATTCATCACAATGTTAAACACATTGTCAAACACATTCTTCTCAATATGCATCACATCTAGATTATGACGAATCAAATTTGTAAACCAATAAGGCAATTCCCAAAAGATGCTTCTCCGAACCCAATTATAAGATTCGCCAAACCCATTGATTATGTTTGTGGCATCAATCTTACCAAATGGGATAACCGGCAATCTCATCACACGATCTCGCATCTCCGTTCCCGACAATCGTGGTGCAGGCATATTATTGTCTACTTTCCCTTTCCTGAAGTGTTCTCTATTTCTTCGAAACGGGTGATCTACCGGTAATAACCGACGATGACAGTCAAACCAACAAGGCTTTTGACCTTTTGATAGATTAATCGACTTTGTATGCTCCATACAATACAGACAAGACAACTTCCCGTGTGTACTCCATCCAGCTAACATACCATAAGCTAGGAAGTCACTTATAGTCCACATAACCGCTGCCCTAGGGTTGAAATTTGTTTTCGTTGCAACATCCAAAGTCTGTACTCCATCCTCCCACAATACCTTCAACTAGTCTATAAGAGGTCTCAAGTAAACATCTAAGTTCTTTCCAGGACTCTTAGGACCAGGAACCACGAGTGAAAGAAACAAGTATGTCTGTTTTATACACATTCGAGGAGGCAAGTTGTACGGAGTAACAATCATAGGCCAACATGAGTACGAATAATTTGAGTGGCCAAACAGATTGAAACCATCGGTGAACAATCCAAGCCTCACATTTCTAGGTTCCAATGCAAACCTGTGATGTCTTTATGTTGAAATCTTTCCAAGCCCCGCCCATCTGCGGGGATGATTTAGTTCTCCATCTTTAGTTTGGAGATTTCGCGATGCCAACTCATATGTTCAAATTGTTTCAAGACATGTACAATCTTTTTAGCCGATGTGTTATTGGAAAATACCTTAGAATCTTAAACGGTATACTTGATTTTTTTGTAGTCACACCTCTTTATTAGGCCTAAACCGATCATGACTGCAAAACGTGCACCTTGTCATATGTTCATTTTCCTTATAAAATAACATGCAATTGTTGGGACATACATCGATCTTTTGGTATCCAAGACCCAACTTCTTTACCATTTTCTTACAAAAGTAATAGTTACCAGGCAATTTCTCATCGTCAGGCAACATACTCTTAATGGCCTTCAAGAGTGACTCAAAACACTTATGGCTCATGTTGTGATCGATCACCTCGATGTTAAGTAATGTCGCCATCAGAGATAATGTAGTGTGTTTGGTACAACCATGCCACAATGGCTCGCTACCTTCGTTTAACAACTTAAAGAAGTCTTTGGCGTCAGAATTCATAGGTTGCTCTCTGCCTTGTTCTCAATCAAAATCTGGCCTTGCAATATCATGAACCATTTCATTCGTACGATGAGTACTTTTGCCTTAATTGTGTACTTCGATGCCACCACCTCTTCTCTCTCCCCGTGTGCCCACCAAAGATTCTTCGTAATTTTTCATGAACCCGAAAACAAGTAAATGATAGTTTATCACGTCTCTGTCCATATAATTTACATTCTTACACTTCAAACATTGACATCGTATCTGCGACTTACCATTCATACATTCCGGGTGACTATACGCATAATCCAAAAACACTTGGCAACCAACTCTAAATTCAGCTATAGCACCTATCTGGGCACTTGACTTTCGTCGTGCCATCCAACTACGGTTTGAATAGAGGTCCACGATACCACAAAGATTTCTACTACGAACAACATTATAAATGTTAACATATGACTTGAGCATATATACTTGTAACCATATGACTTGAGCATACTTGTAAAGATGATATGATTAACATTTAAGCATACTTGTAAGCATATGACTTGAAAGCATACTTGTAACCATATGACTTGAGCATACTTGTAAGCATATGAGAAACTTTAAATGTTATTAAATTTAGTATGAGAAACTAAGTAAATGCTACTTAGTTTAATAGTTATATTATATCATGTTATTTTATTTTAATTTGTTTTTATTGTTTATCGTAAGTGAAATGAATACGTAAGGTATTTCATTCATGCTAGCTTTATATCGAGTTAAAGTATCTCATTTATACAGGCTTCATGCCAAGAATTGAAGACTACCACCATCTAAGGCTTCACGCCAAGAATTGAAGAGTCCATCTAAGGCCTCGGCTAACATGTTTTAAGATTATACCCCTCACGGTCCCTTTCTATAATCTTTTATGTTTTGGGATAGTCACAACTTGATTGAGCAATTTATAGCTTCTATAACATTTTGTAGCATTATTCTTGCATACATAAGTGTTAAATACCCTTATTTTTCTGTTATAGCCAAAACAGTCTCTTTATTGACCAAGTGTGTCTAGTTACCTTCTCTGTTGCACTAACAGATCCCTAACACTGTTCATTTTGGCTTAATAGCCCCCTAACAACCAAGCTTGGCTTGGCCCCGTGAGGCTTGGCTAAGCTTGGCGTGGCCTCGCGGCCCCAAGCCCAACCTATCAGCTCCAACATCCCCTTAATAGGCTCTAGTGGATCACCAATAGGCTCGTTAATAGTATAAATGTTCGCAACAACCCGACCAATAAAAAAATTTGGCCAGAGTCTCCCCTATAATATGGACTAGCCACATGCACGACGACATGTATATATGGTCATTTCTAGGCACCTGGCCAAGACATAAACCAAGAGAAATATACAAATTCCCAATATAATAATGCAAATTAAAGCAGTAAAAAGTTATATTCCATAAGAACATGGTTTAGCAACATGGCCCACAAGGTTACATGATTATGCAACATATAGTCACAATGAACTAATTTTGCTCCTATAGAATCCATCATGATTTATAAGTTATATTAAAACCTACTACACTTAACATATAAGCATTCTTGAAGCATTAGGTTTCATATGTAAGCATTAACAGAAATAAATATTCTTCATACTAGTCCATGAAAGAAAACTGAAAATGCCTTGTGGCTAAGTAGTCTTGTGTAAGAAAACAGGAGAAAGAAGTTGTGTGGCTAAGTAGTAGATGATATTGGTAGTACGAAAGAGGTACAATTAAGGATAAGTAAGTGCGATGAAACGACCTGGGTCAAATTCCAAGTGACTGGGTGTTACATGCCATGCGAGTTCTCTATTAGTATTTTACAAACAGTTGGCTTTTTTATGAAGAGCTCAGTGATAGGTTCTTATGTTTCATACTAATGTATTGGAACTAGCTTATTTTATTAATACCCAATTGGGGAGGGGGGTGTTGTGGTATTTTTAGTTTATTCTCCTAATACTAAACTCAATTACCAAAAAATAGTCTTTCAATTATGTTATCACATTGTCAGTCCCACTCCCATTGTTTCTTGTAATTTGTAATTCAATTTTTAGAGTTCAATTTGCAGCAACGAAAATTACTTACAACCTCACTTTCCTAAATTATTATCATGTCAATCCAACACTACACTAATTAAATTAATTAACAGGAAAGTGCTTGTTAATCCAACACTGCACTAATTAAATCCAACACGGCACTAATTAAATCCAATTCAGAATGTAATTTAATCTAACATAACATATAAATAGTAGAAATGTAATATTGGGAGAAAGAATGATACCAAAGGTTTCGGTGGTGGTGGCGGCGTTTGGCGGATTTGCGGCATGATCCCAAGGGTCCGGTGGCGGTTGCTACCCCTTTCTCCCTCTTCTACTTCTTCTCTTCTTCCCCTTTCTCCCTCTTCTCTATTCTGAGCTCTCCCCCTCTTTTCTTTTTCCTTCCGTGTTCTGTGTCGAGTGAATACCTGTTACTGATAAACTTAATTTTGATCAGCGACCACATGCAGTCACTGATTTTTAATGACATGGACTTATCAGCGACCACATGTGATCGCTGATATTAAGTGGTCGCACAAAACCTTGGCGCCAACATTTCATACCAAATTTTACGAGGCAAATTTGTGCTAGCGACCACTCAGCGATCGCATGCGGTCGCGGATATTAAATAGCGACTAGATTAAGCGCCGGTCGCCAATGCTGGTCGCTATTACTATTATCAGCGATCGCATATCCGGTCGCTGATATTATTGATCGCTGATAGGCATTTTTCTTGTAGTGCTGGATCATTCACGAGTTAGTTACTATGCAGTCCATTTTTTTATAAATAGAAGCTCATTCCTTCATTATATTCTTACGAATTCACTGAAACTCTAGAGAGATAAACTATAGAGAGAAAGAAGAACAGTATTCTACTACTTCACTACTCATATATCCAGTACTCTTCTTCTTAAGGTAGGGAATATTATTTGTTGTACTCGTAAGGGGTGTTATTCTTTTGTATTCATGAAGAGAACTTATGTTCTTCCATTCTTTATTATTATGTTGGAATAACCTGTATACGCGGACTACCCTATACTTGGTGACATTCTTCTAATATTCCGTCTTTATTATTCTGTTGGAACATCCTGTCTGTGCGTTTACGCCGGACCTGGTTCGGTCTTTATTATTATTCTATTGGAATATCCTGTCTGTGCATTTACGCCGGACCTGGTTCCATCTTTATTATTATTCTATTGGAATATCCTGTCTGTGCGTTTACGCCAGACCTGGTTCCGTCTTTATTATTCTGTTGGAACATCCTGTCGGTGCGAATTTTGCCTGACCTGGTTCCGTTACTTATTAATCTGTTGGAATAACTTGTCTATGCGAAGTACCGCATGCATGGTGATTTCTTTTGTTATTCCATTCGTTATTATACTCAGTTGGTTAAAGTTTTGACTTCTATACTCCATGAAATTAGTGGAATATCCTTGATATTTGTGCTTCATCCAGTATCTTTTCATGGAAATATTCTTCTGAGCATTCTTGAATTTACTCCACAAAGCAGTATCATGTTAACACTTTGGATGTTATTGGTTCATGGATAAATTAATTCTTGAACTTGTTTTATTGAATTCTTATATCATTGTCATCATCCTCATGTTTATATTATGTTGAAAGTCATCTGTGGCCTGTAGTGCATAGTTGAACTTGGTATGATTATGACCAGGGATTATTCGGTGTAATCATGACCGTAATGTTACAAATAATGTGGAAAAAGTCCTCATTGGCCCGTAGTGCATTGATGGATACTTGTTGTCTGATCATGACCATTAATGAATACACAAATATTCTTGGCCCGTAGTGCATGGATAATTGTGATTGTGATACTAAAGAATATCCTTGGCCGTAGTGCAGGGGTGATTCGATGATGTGGATTATTTATTAAGTTTGAGTCCCAAATGATAAAAGTGATGAAAAACCTTTTAAATCATAAAAGATAGTAGATTTTATTCTCTACTCGACTCTTTTAATAGATTGCTTGTTCACTATGCTTAAACTTGATATTTGTTATATTGTATCGGTTTAACATTGCTTTAAAACTAATGATAATTTATTCTGCATTATCTTAGTCATAATATTTCTTCTTGGGCTAGTTGATCTCACCCTTTCTTTCAACCGTTCTCTTGAGAAATGAGAATATAAATTTGGGACGAGACGGGAAACGGAGTGATGGTCCTAGATGGTGCATTAGTAGTCCTCACTATTCTGTGAAATAGTGTGATTATAATTATAATGAGGACTCCTTTTGAGTTTGTATACTCTCTAGTAGACAATATTTGTATTCAAACTCACAGTTTATGTTTTGTCGTATTGTACACGACAGTTGTATTATTAAGTTGTATTTGAATTCTATACCATGTATCTGGCGACTCAAGATGGGTGATGTATACCTAATTTTGGGGGCGTCACACAGATTGTACATACATGTTTTGTTATACGTACCCAAATCACACAAAAAATACTGTATTATGAAAAATTTCACTTCCATAATTATTTATTTATTTATTTTTTAGTTGTTTTTTTAAAAAAAAAAAGTTCGATTTTTGAATATCCTAAGTCCTGACCGATCAGCTCTCTCTCTCTATATATATATGATAAAGTAAGGTAAGTACCAGTCACAACCTATTAAAATAATTTTTGAATTATAATTGTCACGTATATTAATATATGAGATTAAATATAATTATAAAGTTGATCTACTATATTAAATATATCATTATCAATTATGTGAGACCCCAGATTTTATCAATAAAGATTTAAATTTTGTCGAAATAATTTTTAATATTATGGTGTGAATTTGAGATAATATTATAGTTGTGGGTAGTATTTATAAATTTTGCAAAGTATGCAAGTGGTTATATTATATTCGATTGGTCTGGGAATATTCGGTTTAGCGAGGAATATTCGCATACAACTACTCAATCATTGGTGGACCCTACAAATGTAATTATTGTCGAATTGAGAAAATGACAAAAAT
The DNA here is from genome assembly GCA_020205615.1 of Panax quinquefolius. Taxonomy (NCBI): domain Eukaryota; kingdom Viridiplantae; phylum Streptophyta; class Magnoliopsida; order Apiales; family Araliaceae; genus Panax; species Panax quinquefolius. The sequence continues at coordinate 23,802,185 of CM035162.1, forward strand.
ATTTTATTGAAATAACGACGAAGTTTTACTGGTTGATCTTGTTGAACTACTCTCATAGTAGTAAAGTACAATGAATACGTGTGGTTGCATAAGTAGCACTACAGTATTGATTATTGATGCTTATGTGAGAAGTCACTCAGGTTTGATTCCATTATTGTCGATTAATAATATGAATTATTATAATGATAATGACGTTTTTGTTTTATTCAGTATTATTAACGTAATAAAATGTAAAACATCTTTTATATAAAAATGTATCTTTTATTAAAGTTATTCTATAAATAGAATATATTATATTTTATTATGCATAGTGTTGCGTAGTGTTTTGCATAGTGTTGCATAGTGTTTTGCATAGTAAAATGTTTTTATATAAATAGAATATATTAAATTTTATTTAAAAGATTTTTCTTTAAATATGGACCGTCGATTAAAGTAAATCAATCTGGACCGCTCATGGATTAATTACTATGCATTCTATTTTCCTATAAATAGAAACTCATTCCTTCATTATTTTCTTTACAAATTCAATTTGAAACTCTAAAGAGAGAAATTATAGAGAGAAGCTATAGAGAGAAAATCTATAGAGAGAGAGAAGAAGAGTATTACAGTACTTCACTACTTTGATATCCAAATTGTCTTTTACTAGTAGGGGTATTATTTGTTATACCCGTAAGGGATATTATTCGCTTGTATTCATGAAGAGAACCTCTCATTATTCCATTCATTATTATTTCGCTGGAATAACTTTGTAAAAAAGTGGTATACCCTATACATAACTTTTGTATATCGGATACCCTATACTTGGTGAAATCCTTATGTTATTCCATCCTTATTTATTCTGTTGAATAACTCAGATACGCTGAATCCCCTATACTTGGTGATCTTCTTCTCGTTATTCCATTCTTTATTATTACATTTGGAATATCCTCGTTCTTTGTCTTTGTGTTTTACAGGACTCGGTTCCATTGTTTATTATTCCGCATTTATTATTACATTTGGAATATCACATGCGTGTGTTTTACACCGACCGGTTCCATTGTTTATTATTCAAAGATTTATTATTCATTGGATCATCCAGCTTGTGTGAATTTCACGACCTGGTTCCGTTATTATTATTCTGTTGAATAACTTTGTCTATGCATCTAAATCTGCATGCATGGTGATTTCTTTTGTTATTCCATTCTTTATTATACCCGGTTAATAAGTAAAACTTTGACTTCTATACTCCATGAAATTAGTAGAATATCCTTGATATTTGCGTTTCATCCAAAGATCTTTTCATGGAAATATTCTTCCGATCATTCTTGAATTTTACTCTACAAAACAAAGATCATTTTGACAATTTGGGCGTTACTAATTCTGGATAAAATAATTCTTGAACTTGTTTTATTGAATTATTATGTCATTGTCATCATCTTCATGATATATTATGTTATCTTTGGCTTACGTGCATAGATGAACTTAGTATGATTATGACCGGAGGATCATTCGGTATAATCATGGCTTGTTATAAATGATGTGATAAAAGTCCTCAGTGGCACATAATGCGATGATGGATAGTTTTTGGTATGATTATGACCAGGGGTGATTCGCTATAGTCATGACCATTGATAATTTGATGAAAATCCTTGACCGTGGTACAGAGATGATTAGATGTGGTGGTTTATTTATTAGGCTGAGTCTCAGCGATAAAAAAAAATTGATGAAAACCTTTAAAACCTAAAAGAGAGTAGATTTTATTCTCTATTTGACTCTTTTAATGGATTGCATATTCACCGCAGCTAAAACCGGTTGTCTATTGTATTTTATCGGTTTAACATCTTTGTTGAAGGTCGATGATAATTTATTCTCGCATTATCTTAGTCATAATATTTCTTCTTTAATTAGTTGAGCTCACCCTTTTCTTTCACCGTTTCTCTTCGTGAAATGAGAACATACCGGGACGGAGACGAGTCGGGAACGGAGTAATGGTCCGGAGGATAGCATTAGTAGTCCTCACTATTCGTGAAATAGTGTGATAATAGTTGTAATGAAGACTCCTTTTAAGTTTGTATAATATCTAGTAGACAATATTTGTATTCAAACTCACGCTTTATGTCGTATTGTACCTGACAGTTAGGTTAAGTAAGTTGTATTTGAATTTATGTACCATGTAAGTGGCGACCCAAGATGGGTGGCGATATACCTAATTTTGGGGCGTCACGGTTTGGTATCGAGCTTAGGGATATGATCCTGGCTAAGATCTTGAGATAAGAACTAGGAGGGAGAGACGGGGAATTCCTTCGCTAGTATGACCTACCTAAGTTTATTTGGTATTTGATTGGTCACGATTGAGTGTAGTGATAATATGTTGCGTGTCAATTAACCCTTATTTTGTGGCGGTGTTTGAAAATGGCATCCGAGAATGTTGAGAATAGCAATGGAGCACAAGAGACCGCTGATTCTCCACATATCAATAATTAGGACAATGTGCAACAGATGGCGATAATCCTCCCAGAAACAACAACACCGATCAATTGATGAATGACGAGACGTTTAAAAGGTTTTTAGAATTCATAACATCGGTAAAGCGACTCTCATCCCAAAACGTAGGTGGAAACACGGAAAACTCTCTGGCGGTCACCGCTAAACAATTCAAGGAGCCGGGACCACCGGAGTTTAAGGGAGAGCCAAAACCACTTCAAGCGGAAGCATGGATAAAGCAGATTACCAAGATATTTGATGTCTTGGGATGCTCCGAGGCAGCAAAGGTTCCTTTAGCCGCTTTTATGTTGCGGAGAGAGGCAGATTCTTGGTGGGAATCGGTAGAAACGATACTCAACCTCATTGCATCAAGATATCTTGGGAGAAGTTCCAGAGTCGTTCAACGACAAATACTTTCCCGAAAGTATTACGCCACATGAAGGAGGTGGAGTTTATCAAGTTGGAACAAAACAATATGGCCGTGTCGCAATGATACGAGGCAAAATTTGCGGAGTTATCACGATTCGTCCCCACTTGGTGGATAATGAAGAGAATGACGCGAATGTTTTTAAGAGGTTTGAAGCGAGAGATACGTCAACATCTTATTTCTCATAAACCGTGTTTTTATTCAGATGTTGTAAATAGGGCTCTCGATTAGTGGAGCGCGATAACGAGTCAACGCAACTAAAAGAGAGAGCGTGAATTACAAAATTATAATACCAAATGAGTAGTAGTCATCGGCGAAAGGAACAACAAGCGTGGAGGGAATCAACAGGGCGGATATGGTAACCACTTCGGTGGTAATCGTACCAAAATAATAAGAATGGACATTTCAAGAAAAGGAGATTCAACAATGATGGAAAGACGCGTCGGACCAAAGACCCGTTGTTAAGGAAGGAGAAAGACCACCTACCATATGCTTCAAATGCGGAGGAGAGGACACATCGGTCCCGCATCATAGCCCATGCCAGTCAAAGCATGTTATAATTGTGGAAGAGAAGGTCACTTAGCTCGATTTTGTCGTTTACCGAAGACAAATTCAACTAGGATGGAGGCACCAAAGGCTGTCCCAGACAAACCAAAGCCGATAGTTTAAGAGAGAGCGTTTTTTTTTCTCGTAACGAGGAACCTTAATAAAATTATCACGGGTAAGTTAATCATAAGCTCTTGCGAAGTCTATACCGTGTTAGATACCAGTTCTACCCACTCTTTTATTTCACCTAGTTGTGTTCAACGTTTAAATTTGACTCCGAAGAAGTTAAACTTTGACTTATTGGTTGAAACTTCGTTAGTAGGAGCCTTCGTTACCGCTACTATTTTTAAATCTTGTTTGGTTCAAATAAACATTTTCACGTTACCTGTCGATCTTATCTTTTTGAAAATATTTGCCTTTGATGGGATTTTAGGAATCAATTGGTTAACTACTCATCATTCTTTTCGTAAGGTTGTTAGCTTTTATATTCATAACCAACTTGTTGTGCGAATTCAAGTAACCAAACTACTAAAGTCAATTATTGTCATATCAAGCCATAAGTAAAGAGCCCGAACCTTTCGTTGTTTACTTCCTTGTGTGGAATGCACCGGCGGACTTTACAGAGCGACATCTTGAATGAAGATGGCAAGTTTATAGGTATCATTGTGAGGTCTTTATCTAGGTTAAGGGATAGAAGTCACAGGTTGGTATCAATGTGACGTCTTATCCAAGTCTTGGATGAGAGTCATAGTTTTGAATGATATTTTTATTATTAATAAATTTCTGGCGTATTCATGAAGACTTCTTAGCCTACTTAGAGCGTGAAATCAATTTTGTATTGACCCCAATGATAAAAAACCCATTTCTTGAACCCTCAAATATTTCAATCAACTAAAAGGATCTATTTACTGAAGATTATGATGAAAGTCATAATAAAAGCATTGGACTAATGAAAATCATGGGTATATGAAGTATTAGTAAGTGTTATGATGAGTTATGTGGTTATTATGTGAAAACATGAAAGTTTCTTAGAAATCACAAAGGGTTGAAAAATCAGATTTTGGTAAAAACGTAACATGAAATTCAATTGACCATATCTCCTATTATATTTTGAATTTTTGAGTGTGGTCAAGTCCTAGAGTTAGATCTATGAGTTACCTAACTAATCCAAGTGGAATTACTGGAAAAGGTGTTGTAGATTTTTGTGTGGACTGATTTTAGCAAAGGAGTGCAAAGCTGCAAAAACCGAAAAAGCTTCTGCCATGATTTTAGAGAGGCTGTTTCGGCCACTTAAATTATGAGAAAAATTCTGGCCTTTTCGGACATGAAGGTATATGGTATAAAGTACCTCCTGTCCAAAAATGAGCTCATTCTGACTTAAAATGAGCAAGTTATGACTATTTTAATATTTAGGTTTTTCCGACGAAAAACACTATAACCGGAGTTCTATAACTCCGATGACCATGAAATTTAAACTAGAAGCTCACGTTAACATGTGTAAGGTCCTGCCAAGATTTGGGAATTTTTGGAGTTAAACTTGAGGTAGCTAATTTCTTAAGAAATTAATTAGAAATTGATTTTTGAAAAATAGTAAATGAATTTTAAAAATTCCGAGAAAAATATATTTTCATCATGGGACTATATTATGCTAAATCCCAGAAAAGAAATATTTTTGGGACTGATTTGGTATTTTTCATGAAAATAGTTTAATTACTGAACATATGAGTTAAATATGTTATGTGAAGTATGAAAGTTGAAAATAGGATTTTATGGCTAGAGAATCCTATATAGAGTATATGCATATTTTTTGAGAGATTTGATAATTGGTGATGATATCTTATGAGTATGGCATTTTGAATGATTAAATGCATTATATGGTAAAGCGTAAACAATTAAGATAAATTATTTATAAATTTAAGAAGTGATTAAAATATTGTTATAATATTAATGATATTAGATTATGAGATTATTAAGTGATTGATAACATGGGGATATTCTTGAATCTGGATAAATTATATTATAAATGTTTAATATTTATCCTTTATCTCATTTGATTGATTCTTTATATCATTATCCTCATTACTTATATTATGTTGAAAGTCATCTCATGACCAGAAGTAGTGCGTAGATGGACTTGGTATGATTATGACCGAGGATTGTTGGTATAATCATAACAGTAATTAAAAACACAATTATCTTTGGTAGTAGTGCATGGATAATTTGTGGTCGTGATACTAATGAATACACAATTATCTTTGGTAGTACACATTATCTTTGGTAGTAGTGCATGGATAATTTGTGGTCGTGATACTAATGAATACACGATTATCTTTGGTAGTAGTGCATGGATAATTTGTGGTCGTGATACTAATGAATACATGATTATCTTTGGTAGTAGTGCATGGATAATTTGTGGTCGTGATACTAATGAATACACGATTATCTTTGGTAGTAGTGTATGGATAATTTGTGGTCGTCTTCTTAATGAATACACGATTATCTTTGGTAGTAGTGCATGGATAATTTGTGGTCGTGATACTAATGAATACACGATTATCTTTGGTAGTAGTGCATGGATAATTGTGGTCGTGATACTAATGAATACACGATTATCTTTGGTAGTAGTGCATGGATAATTTATGGTCGTGATACTTAATGAATACACGATTATCTTTGGTAGTAGTGCATGGATAATTAAGTGGTCGTGATACTAATGAATATCCTTGGCACGTAGTGCGGGGATGATTCGATGATATGGATTAATTATTGAAATGAGTCTCAAAGAATGAAATATTAATTCATGGATGTGGTAAAAGTCATCTTTAGTAGTAGTGCATTGATAGACTTGGTATGATTATGACCACCGGATTATTCGGTATAATCATGGTAGTAATTGAAAACACGAATATCCTTAGCCAAGAAGGTGCATGAATAATTCATGGTTGTGATACTATTAAAATTGAGTCTCGGATTATTGGTTTCTGAGTTGTATATCTTTGGCTTTTATAGTGCAAAGATAAATTGTTAATGAATATCTTTGGTAGGATTGCAAAGATGAATTTAATGTTTTCAACGATAAAAAGGTATTCAAGGTATCCTCACCTCTTTATCATACCAGTCGTACCCTAATTTCGAGGGCGAAATTCATAAGGAGGGAGATTGTGAGACCCCAGATTTTATCAATAAAGATTTAAATTTTGTCGAAATAATTTTTAATATTAGGTGTGAATTTGAGATAATATTATAGTTGTGGGTAGTATTTATAAATTTTACAAAGTATGCAAGTGGTTATATTATATTCGATTGGTGGGAATATTCGGTTTAGCGAGGAATATTAAATACAACTACTCAATCATTGGTGGACCCTACAAATTAATTATCATCGGATTGAGAAAAGCGAAAAAATATTTTATTGAAATAACGACGGAAGTTTTACCGTTGATCTTGTTGAACTACTCGGTAGTAAAAGTACGATGTCGTGTGGTTGCATAAGTAGCACACGGTATTGATTATTGATGCTTATGTGAGAAGTCACTTTCGGTTTGATTCCATTATTGTCGATTAATAATATGAATTATTATAGCGATAATGACGTTTTGTTTTATTTGTATTATTAACGTAATAAAATGAAACATCTTTTATATAAAAGCAGAATCTTTTTATTAAAGTTATTCTATAAATAGAATATATTATATTTTATTATGCATAGTATTGCGTAGTGTTTTGCGTAGTGTTGCGTAGTGTTTGCATAGTAAAATATTTTTATATAAATAGAATATAATATATTTTATTTAAAAATTTTGCTTTAAATATGGATAGTCAGATTAAAGTAAATCAATCGACCGTTCATGGATTAATTACTATGCATTCTATTTTCCTATAAATGAAGCTCATTCCTTCATTATTTTCTTACGAATTCAATTTGAAACTCTGAGAGAGAAATTATAGAGAAGCTATAGAGAAAATCTATAGAGAAAAGAAGAAGAGTATTCTGTACTTCACTATTTTGATATCCAAAGTCTTTTTTACTACGTGGGGTTATTATTTGTTGTACCGTAAGGGGATATTATTCGTTTGTATTCATGAAGAGAACCTCTGTTATTCCATTCATTATTATTACATTGGAATAACTTTTAAAAGTGGTATACCCTATACATAACCTATATATCGCTAAGATATGTAAGACCCCATCTTTTATAAATAAAGATGAATTTTTCTATAAATATTATTTTGAATATTATGGAATAAATTTGATATAATGTTATAGTTGTGGGTAATATTTATAAATTTTGCAAAGTATGCAAGTTGTTATAAAATATTACGTTTGGTTGGGAAATATTCTTTTGTTAGGAATATTCGTGCTGATGGCTCAATCATTGGTGGACCCATTAATGAAATTATTGTTTGATTGAGAAAACGACAAAAATATTTTATAAAAATAACTACGGAGGTGTTACCGCTTTAAAGCTGTTGAACTACCCGGTGGTAAAAAGTGCGATGTCTGGCGTAGTTGCGTAAGTAGCGCGGTATTGATTATTGATGCTTTACGTGAGAAGTCACTTTCAATTATGATCAATTATTGCTACGATAATTCTTGCATCATATCTCTTATATTATTGATTCAATTATTGTCACAAGATCATCATCAGATAATATGTTATAGTATTAAATCAATAATTGAGACGACAAGTTATAAATGATTAATAATTGTTGAAAGATTAAATATGTGTTGATGAAAAAAAAAATGATTGGTGGTAAGTTTGATTATTTTATGGGGGCTCATATGTCATCATCTAAGAGTCCCTTCACGTCGAATAGTAATTACCCTTGTGAATAGTATTTATCTTCGTCGATAGTAATTACCTTCGTCGATAGTAATTACCATTGTGAATTATATTTACCTTCGTCGATAGTAATTACCCTTGTGAATAGTATTTACCTTCATCGATAGTATTTACCTTCGTTAATAGTAATTACCTTTACCGACGTCGAACCACTTGTCGCTTCACATTACAAAGCGTCGAAAACCGATTAAATCAAGCCACTTGCCTTTTCACACACGGCGGTCTTTAAGCTAGAAATCTTCTATAAATAGAGACCTAGGGCTTCATTATTTTTCACGAATTCATTCAAGCTATATAGAGAGAAAATATAGAGAGAATAAGAGAAAGAAGAAGAGTATTTTGTTACTACTGCGTCATGCGAGATTCAATCTTCTACCAAATGTAAGGGTGTTATTCTTTCTTATTCATGAAGAGAACTGTTGTTATTCCATTGCTTATTATTTTGTTGGAATAACTTTTGTATCTGCTGGTTTACCCTATACTTGGTGACATTCTTCTATGATTACTGTTGGAACATCCTGTCTGCATGTGTTTTACACGGACTGGTTTAAATCTTTATTATTCTATTGGAACATCACTGTCATGTGTTTTACACCCGGACTTGGTTCCGTCTTTATTATTACATTGGAATATCCTATCATGTGTTTTTACACCCGATCGGTTCCATCTTTATTATTCATTTGGAACATCCTGCTTGCAGTGAATTTCACGACACAGTTCCGTTATTTATTATTACATTGGAATAACTTTTATGCATGCGATTATCGCATGCACGGGTGATTTCTTTTGTTATTCCATTCTTTATTATACCCATTGGTTAAAACTTTGACTTATATACTCCATGAAATTAGTGAAATATCCTTGATATTTGCGTTTCATCCATATCTTTTCATGAAAATATTCTTCCGATTATTCTTGAATTTTACTCTACAAAACAAGATATCATATTGATAATTTGGGCGTTAATAATTCTTGGATAAAATAATTCTTGAACTTGTTTTATTGAATTCTTATGTCATTGTCATCATCCTCATGTTTATATTTTTTTAAAAGTCATACATGGCACTGTAGTGCATAGATGGACTTGGTATGATTATGACCGTAGACTATTCGGTGTAATCATGGCCGTAATGTTACAAATGATGTGGTAAAAATCCTCGATTAAGTAGTAGTGCATTGATGGGCGATTGTTGGCATGATCATGACCATTAATGAATACACAAATATTCTTGGCCCGTGAGTGCATGAATAATTGTGGTCGTGATCTTAAAGAATATCCTTGGCCGTAGTGCGGGGGTATAATATCTAGTAGATGATATTTGTATTTAAACTCACGGTTTATAATCGTATTGTACCACAGCGATTATGTTAAGAAGTTGTATTTAAATTACATACCATGTAAGTGGCGACCCAAGATGGGTGATATATACCTAATTTTGGGGGCGTCACGGTTGGTATCGAGCTTAGGATATGATCCCGGCTAAGATGTGAGAATAGTACTAGGAGGGAGGCAGGGAATACCTTCGCTAGTATGACTACCTAAGTTTATGTGCTATTTTATTGGTTGGTCGGAAGATAGGGATAATTTGTTACATGTCAATTAACCTTTTGTTTTGTGGCGATGTCTGAAAATGACATCCGAGAATGTTGAGAATAGCAATGGAGCGCAGCGAGCGTTGTTGATTCACCACATATCAATAATCGAGATAATGTGCATCGTGAAGGCGACAATCCTCATGCAAAAAACAACAACCGACCAAATGATGAATGATCAAATGTTCGGGAGGCTTTATGCGATTTATGCAACAATGAAGAGAGACTCTGTCCAAAACGTAGGTGGAAACACGGAAAACTCTCGGCGGTCACCGCTAAACAATTCAAGGAGCCGGACCACCGGAGTTTAAGGGAGAGCCAAAACCACTTCAAGCGGAAGCATGGATAAAGCAGATTACCAAGATATTTGATGTCTTGGGATGCTCCGAGGAGCAAAAGGTTCCTTCTAACGCCTTTATGTTGCGCGGAGAGGCGACATTGGTGAGAATCGGTAAAACGTACTCAACCTCTTTGTCTTGAAGATATCTTGGGAGAAGTTCCAGAGTCGTTTCAACGACAAATACTTTCACGAAAGTATTCGCCATACGTGAAGGAGGTGGAATTTATCAAGTTGGAACAAAACAATATGACCGTGTAATAATACGAGGCAAAATTTTCTGAGTTATCACGGTTTTGCGTCCCACTTGGTGGATAATGAAGAGAATAATGCGAATGTTTTTAAGAGGTTTGAAGGCGGAGATACGTCGATATCTTATTTCTCATAAACCGTGTTTGTATTCGGATGTTGTAAATAGGGCTCGATTAGTGGAACGCGATAATGAGTCAACACAACTAAAAGAGCGCGGTAAAGAAAATTATAATACCAAATGAGAGTAGTCATCAAGCGGTGACAACAAGCGTGGAGGAATCAACAAAGCGATATGTAACCCACTTGGTGGTAATCGTACCAAAACAATAAGAATGGACATTTCAAGAAATGGAGATTCAACAATGGTGGAAAGACGTCGGCACCAAAGACACCATTGTTAAGGAAGGAGAAAGACCACCTATCATATGCTTCAAATGCGGAGGAGAGGACACATCATCATCTAAACTGCGTCATGCCGTCAAAGCATGTTATAATTGTGGAAGAGAAGGTCACTTAGCTCGATTTTGTCGTTTCATCAAGACAAATTCAATTTAGGATGGAGGCACCAAAGGCCATCCCGAAAATTCAAACCCAGAAGTGCAAGGAGAGCGTTTGTTGTGACCTCCCAAAGAGCAAGGAATCCGAATGAGGTCATCACGGGTAAGCTTATCATAAACTCTAATGAAGTCTATACTTTATTTGATACTGGGTTCTACCCATTCTTTTATTTCTCCTACTTGCGCTCATCGATTAAATTTGACTCGGAGAAATTAGACTTTGACTTATCTCGTGGAAACTCCGCTGGGAGAAACCTTCATTACATCCACTTTCGTTTATAAGTCTTGTTTGGTTCAAATCGGTACCCTCACATTACACGTCGATCTTATTTCATTAAAAATACTTGCATTTGACGTGATTCTGTGGATTGATTGGTTAACTACTTATCATGCAAAAATTGATTGTTTTCGTAAGGTTGTTAGCTTTCATATTCCTAATCAACCTATTATCTAATTCAAACGACCAAACCATTAAAATCAATCACGGTCATCTCAAGCCATAAAGCTATTCGTTTATTGAAAAAGCGGATGTCAAGCTTTCTTAGCTCATGTCACGATTTAAATAAAAATACGCCGCTTTTAAACGATATTCCTATTGTTAATAAATTTCCGACGTATTCTCGAAGAACTTCCTCGCCTACCCCAGGCGTGAAATTGAATTTTGTATCGACCTTGAACCCCAGACAAAAACCTATTTCCAAAGCCCCATATCGAATGGCTCTATTGAACTTCGAGGAGTTAAAGACCCAACCGCGAGGAATTGTTAGACATTGGCTTTATTCGTCCCTAGTACTTCTCCTTGGGGTGCTCCTGCTCTTATTCGTGAAGAAGAAAGATGGGAGTATGCGACTTTGTATTGATTATCGGGAGTTGAATCACGTCACCATCAAAAATAGGTATCCAATGCCACGTATTGATGACTGTTTGACCCGATTCAAGAGCCAAATTCTTTTCAAAGATTGATCTTCGTTCCGGATATCACCAATTGAAGATTAGAATATTGACATTCCAAAGACGCTTTGAGGAACTCGATGACGGGCATTATGAGTTCTAGTCATGTCCTTTGGATTGACTAATGCTCCTCTTTGCTTCATGGATATGATGAACCGAGTATTCAAGGAATATTTAGATCACTTTGTGGTCGTCTTTTATTGATGACATCCTTATTTATTCCAAAAGCCGTGAAGATCATGAGCAACACTTGAGGTGACACTCTAAAAGCTTCGTGAATATAAGCTTTATGCCAAGTTGAAGAAATGCGAGTTACGGCTTGAAGAAGTAGCATTCCTTGGGCACGTGGTATCAAGTCATGGAATATCTGTTGACCAAAAGAAAGATTGAAGCTATTCAAAGTCGGGAAAAACCTAAATCGATGACCCAAGTCGTAGCTTTCTCGGTTTAGGCTGGTTATTATCGGAGATTCGTGGAAGGATTTTCTCGAATCGCTATTCCATCGACTCAATTTGACTTTGGAAAGATACAAAGTTCGGTTGGAGCGAAGAATGTGAGAAGAGTTTTCAAGAACTCAAGAGAGACTTATTTCAAAGACTTGCTCTCGACAATACCATCCGCTCGGAGGATTTGTCATCTACAAGTGATGCTTGAGCAAAAAGGGTTGGGATGTGTTCTCATGCAACATGGAAAAGTAATAGCTTTATGCCTCGCGACAACTCAAAGAATATGAGAGGAATTATCCTACTCATGATCTAGAGTTTGGCGCATTGTTGTCTTGCACTTAAAATTTGGAGGCATTACTTGTATGGGGAGAAAGTGGAGATCTTTACGGATCATAAAAGCCTCAAATATTTCTTCACTCAAAAGGAACTCAACATGCGACAACGACGTTGGCTAGAATCTGTTGAAAGATTATGATCATACCATCCAATACCATCCTCGAAAAGCGAGCGTGGTAGTGACGATTGAGTAGAAAATCATATGCAAATCACGAGTGCGATGTTGTCAACGCATGAGCCCATTTTGTGTGACTTGCAAAGGATGGAGATAGAGTTAAAGACTCGAGGGACGCGTGTGATGATAACGAGTATACGAGTAGAACCGACTTTTAATCGATAAAGTTAAAGTTTGCTTTCGACTACGGACACGGAGTGATGCGTATGAGGAAAAAAGTGCAAGAAGGTGCTATCTTAAAGCAAGAATCGATGAAGAAGGAATACTTGAGTCAACTCCGGACTTTGTGTTCCTAACGACCTTGATTTAAAGTATAATATCATGATGGATCGCATGAAACACACCATTTGCAATCCATCACGGGAGTACCAAAATGTATCATGATATTCGTCATACATTTTGGTGGAGCAATATGAAGAGAGAGATATAAATATTTATCTCAAGGTGTCTAACTTGTCAACGAGTTAAAGCGAGCATCAAGTACCAAAAGGTCCATTGCAACCACTTGAAATTCCGTAATGGAAGTGGGAGCACATTACCATGGATTTCGTTTCTGGCCTTCCTAAAGTTTCTCAAGGCATTGATGCGATTTGGGTCATTGTTGATAGATTGACCAAGTCTGCTCATTTCTTACCGATCTGAGAAACTTATACACTTGAACGCCTTGCTCAGATGTACATAAACGAGATTGTAAGATCGCATGGTATCTGCCGGTATCCATAGTTTCTCGATCGAGACCCAAGATTCACTTCACGATTTTGGGTTAGTTTGCAAAAAGCTATGGGCAGCGCAGACTTACGATTTAGCTCGGCATATCATCCTCGCATTTAACAGACGATGGAGAGGACTATTCAAACTCTTGAAGATCTATTAAGACTCGTGTCCTTGATTTCAAGGGGAGTTGGGACAAGTTCTTACCATTGGTGGAGTTTTCCTACAACAACAGCTTATCAAGCAAGTATTGGCATGGCTCCATTCAAGTTGTATGGAAGAAAGTGTCGCTTCTCCAAGATCTTTGGGATGAGGTGGGTGAAGCAACGTTGTTGGGACCGGAGTTGATACGCGTGTATGACTACGGAAAAGATTCAAACGATCCGACAACGTATAAAAACCTCCACAAAATCGATAAAAAAAAGTTGTGGCCGCCCCAAAATAGGTATACACAACACCCATTCTCGAGTCGCCAAAATACATGGTACAAAAAGCAAACTACAACTTCAATAATACAAATGTCGTGTGAAATACGACAATATATATCTTAATGAGTTTAAATATAATATTGTCTTCTAGACAATATCCACACGCAAATAAATCCCCATCATAATTATTGATACATTATTTTACAAAATGGTGAGGACTACTAAACAACTCTCTACAGAACCTTCATTCCATACCCCACTAAGTACTCGCTACATTCTCGCCTCCCGAGAAGAAAAATGGAACAACAAGGAAAAGGGTGAGCTCAACTAGCCCAAGAAAGAATATTATGACTAAGATAATATACAACAAATTATCGTTAGTCTTCAACAGGAAAAATCGATAGAATACAATAGACAACAAGTTTCGGATCAATATTCGCGGTGAAATAATAATTCATAGAAGAGTTACGTAGAAATGAAATCTACTATAATCTATGAATTTAACGGTCCATCATCAATATTTTATCCTCAAACATCAATCAATATTCATCTCAAATCAAATATTCATCTTTGCACTACAAAAGAAAGATATTCATCAATCGGTCATGTTCATCTCAACACTGCTTCATCTTTGCACTAAAGGCCAAAGATATTCATCAGTCGGTCATGTTCATTTAAACACCTGTTCATCTTTGCACTACAGGCCAAAGATATTCTTCAGAAATCATTCATCTTTGCACTACAGGCCAAAGATATTCAATAATATCATCATTTAAGATCGAGGATGATGAAAATATTTTTAAAGAAACGAATCCAAAGAAACAAAATGACAAGGATTAAGGATTAAGGATTCGTACTTTGTTTTATCCATGTCCAACAATAACTCAAAAATAATCATAGTGGTGTAAAATTCAAGAATGATCAAAACATGGATACAATCAAAGCTAGTATCCAGAATAGATATTTTGGACGAAAAGAAGAAATTTTATTTTTCTATGAATAGTCTTAGATATCGTGAATAGTGCAGATATCGTGAATAAAGGCCGAGATCGTGAATAGTAACTCGACACCAAAAGATAGAAATTCCACAAAAATATCTTCACGCTTTTACTGAATAGTACTTGAATAAGAATCGTGAATAAGAACTCATGAATAAGAACTCGTGAATAAGAACTCATGAATAGTAACCCCGACATGAAAAAGTTCCAAATTTGATAAAAAGTTCCAACCAATATTTCAAAGATAATGATATTGAAGAAATAATATCATTACTGAAAAATAATATCCCTTACCTCGAAAGATCAAGATTTCAAATTTAAACACCTGGATATAAAGCATGACTTGGACTTGCATCCGTATAGCAATACTCAAAGTATACTCAAAATACTCACAAGAATACGCTTCGATAATATAGAGAGAAAACTTCATTTACGGTGTGATTTTAATTCTAACCCAAGCACCTATTTATAGAAATTGCTTAGAACACCAAAAGCGAAAAATTTAATAAATTAATATATATATATATCAAATTCATACGCCAACCTTAGAATTCAGATCCTAGCATTTCCCATGCCACCTTCTAGAAAGAAATGATAAAAACGTTTTTCATAAAATAAATAATTAAAACTTACAAAAATTAATTATTTGAACTTCGAAACTTCAATAATTCATAATAAATAGCCCTTTCATCAGAAAATTCGAATCTCGCGAGTTTTATAGGAAATTCAATTCTCTACAACTTTGCAGAAGAAAGTTTTTCCAAATTCCAAATAGAAATTGACCGAAATCCACAAGCGGGCGATTTTACAAATTTATAATCAAATTTCGATTCGATAAATGGGGTCCACCGACATGTTTAATATGTTTTAAACATTTATTGCAACAAAAATACTCTTCCTCCTCAGTATACTCATATATCCCACATTCGTTGTAAAAATATCACCGTTAATATATTATTAAAATAATATATTTAAATGAATTATTTTATCGTAAAAAAAGATAAAATATTAATTTTCAACAATTGTCATTTTAAAAATTTTCTCCATCTATATCCACATAAAATCAATATTTTCCTCATCATATAAATCAATAATTAATTATTCACAAATAATATTACGAATCACAATATTGACAAACCAGGCGGGCCTCTGAGGAAAGAAGGGGCTTTCCAATAAGAATTTCTTCTTACTCACGCATGATTAGGTGACCAAACCTCTCCTTAAGCCAGAACTTTCTAGACATTGCCAATAATGTTATCTAATAATATTATTCGATAATATGAATTATTGCTTCGATAATGAAAGATCTTTGTGTAATGACAATTATTGAAACAACAATGATATATAAAATATCAACGCAAAGAATTATTAACTCAATAAAATCTCGAACAAGAATTACCGTAACCATTATTGAGTAGTGCCTTCACTTACGTAAGAATCAATAATTGGTGCAATACCGTGTCTTTCTTTGTTCAACAACGCGTATTAGTGTGTTTTAACCACCGGTATTCCAACAAGATAATTCTGAACAACTACGCCTGCTTATTTAAAAACAACTTATATTTGTCGCTTTTCTTCATCCAATCACTTTCAGTTATGGGGCCCACACATGGTTTGCTGCAGGTTATACGAATATTCTCAAACAATCATTTAATATTCCACGACCAAAAACGAATATTCCCAAGCGATAATGAATATTTTATAACCACTTGCTTAATTTGAAATATTTGCATATTTAACCCTTAACTATCCACATTAATCAAATCAACCCTTACTATTTCAAAATAATAAATAAAGGAAATTCCTTTTTATTTAAAAATTTAGGGTCTTACAACCTCCCTCCTTATGAAATATCGTCCTCGAAATTGGCGTACGTGCACAGTGTTTTGAAAAGCGAGGATACCTCGCTTTCATTTCGCTTCCAACTCCTGTGTCATTTCTATATAGCATGATTCCTCCACAAAACTTTAACTTGTGGTATAACCTTTCTGCAGTAGAACATGCTCCTTCCTATCCAACATCTTGGCAGTACCTCCTCATACGTTAAGTCTTGGTATCTCGTCCTGTTCTAACTTCAATAACGTGGTTCGGTCTTTCACATATTTACGAAATACGAGATATGTGAAACACATTATGAACACGAGACATACTTTGAGGTAACGCTTGTGTCTATAGGCTACATTTCCTACTCGGTCAAGAATTTGAAATGGACCGATAAATGCGTGGATGGAGCTTTCCTCTTTCCCAAATCTTGTAACTCCCTTCCATGGAGCAACTCGCAACAATACATGATCCCCCCACACTAAATTCCACGTCCTTTCGATGAAGATCCGCATAACTCTTTTGTCGATCTTGTGCGATTTGTATCGTTGTTGAATCATTTGGATCTTTTCTAGAGTCATACGTCTTAACTCTCGGGTCCCAACAATGTTGTTTCACCCACCTCATCCCAACATATTGAGAACGACATTTTCGTCCATATAATGCTTCAAATGGAGCTACACCTATACTTGCCTGATAACTGTTGTTGTAGGAGAATTCCACCAATGGTAAATACTTATCCCAACTACCCTTGAAATCTAGGACATAGAGTTTTAATATATCTTCAAGAGTTTGAGTAGTCCTTTCTGATTGCCCATCCGTTTTGAAGATGGTATGCCAAATCAATCAATAAATTCGTGCCCATAGCTTTTTACAAACTAACCCAAAATCATGAAGTGAATCTTGGGTCACGATCTAAAACTATGGATCTTGGCATGCCATGCATCTCACAATCTCATTTACGTACATACGAGAAAGACGCGTTCAAGGAATAAGTCTCTCGTATCGGTAGAAATGAAAGCGGACTTGGTTAATCTATAAACAATAACCCAAATAACATTGATGTCTTGAGAAACCGCAGGAAGACCCAAAACGAAATCCATAGTAATGTGTTCCCACTTCCATTCCGGAATCTCAAGTGGTTGCAATTCGGACCCTTAGGTACAAGATGCTCCGCCTTTACACGTTAGCGAAGTTAAACACATCGAGAGAAACTTTGCAATCTCTCTCTTCATATTGTTCCACCAAAATGTATGTCAAGATCACGATACATTTTAGTACTTCCGAGATGGATTGCAAATGGCGTATTGTGTGCCTCCATCATAATCTTGTACTTCAAATCGTAGTCGTTAGGAACACAAAGTCTAGAGTGGACTCAAGTATTCCTTCTTCATCAATTCTCGCTTGGAATAGCTCCTTCTTGTTTCTTCTTCATACGCATCACTTCCGGCCTTCGGTGGCTTGAGCAACCTTAACTTTTTCTATTAAAGTTGGCTCTGTCGTATACTTGACATCATCACACTCGTTCCTCGTATATAATCTTCTACTCATCGCGTCGCCTACCACGTTCGCTTTTCCGGATGGCATGATCGTAACATGTCTTTGAAATGAGTCTCCTCTTGAGTTCTTGAAGCTCTTCCCACATTCCTTGCTCCATTCGAATTTTGTATCTCTACGAGTCAAATTTGCGTTAATGGAATAACGATTCGAGAATATCCTTCAACGAATCTCCGATATAATAACCAACTAAGCTGAAAAGCTACGTCTTTCGATAATCGACTTAGGTTGCTCTCAATCGTGACTCATATCCCAATCTTGGATAAAGACGTCACAATGACACCTATCGATTCTTATCGCATCGAATATGACGTCCCTACAGAGAGTTCGGCTTAGGTGAATTCCACAAAGGAAGTCACAAGATAAAGGCTCGGTACCAAATTCTATAGTTGAATTTTAACTCCTCGAAGTTCAATAGAGCCATTCGATATGAGATTTTAGAAATGAGTTTTGTCTGGGTTCAAAGTCGATACAAAATTTAATATCGAACTTTGGGAGTAAGCGAAATTCTTCAGAAATACGTCGGGAAAAATCAATAACAACGGAATATTATTCAAATCGGCGTGTCTTTATTCAAATCCATAACATGGACTAAGAAAACTTGACATCCGTAATAAACGAATGACTTCATGGCTTGATATGAAAATGTTTGACTACAATGGTTTGATTGCTTGAATTCGAATAACAAAGTTGCTTAGGAATATGAAAACTAACAACCTTACAAAAGCAATCAATTTGGCGTGATGAGTAGTTAACCTTAAAATCACATCAAAAGCAAATATCTCTATAGAAATAAGGTTAACGTAATGTGATAGTGCCAACTTGAATCAAGCAAGATTTTTAAACAACGGATGTAATGAAAGTTTCTCCTAACGAGTCTCCAAAAATAGGTCAAAGTCTAATTTCTCCGTAGTCAAGTTCAAACGTTGAGCGCAAAGCAAGAGAGATAAAGAATGGGTAGAACCCATCTAGTAAGGTATAAACTTAAGAATTTATAATTAACTAACCCGTACTAACTTCGTTCGGGTTCCTCGCATTTTGACCAGATCCACAACAAACGCTCTTCCCTAATCGTTGACTTTAACTTTTTCGGGACGATCTTTTGAGTCACCGTCCCCATTGAACTAGGTTTTGCTTCTTTGTCTGATCTCGAGCGATATGTCCTTCCTTTCCACAATTATAGCATACCTTGAACTGTTGTGGGCGCTTTGACCGATATGTCCTCTTTTTCGCATTTGTAGCATATAATGGGTGGTCGTTCTCCTCCTTAAAAACTAGTTTTCTTCTTGGCGGACGTCTTCATACGTAGTCGTTGTTGAATCTCCTCTTTTAAAATCTCCTCCCGACTCGCTTCTTCTATTTTCATGGCCACGATTACCACCGAGTGGTTACCGCCTTTGTCCGTATTCTTCTTTCTCCGTTGGTTATCGTTATTACGATGACTGCTATCTTGGTATGATCCTGGTTATGGTCCTCGGTTGAACGTACTTTCGTTATCTCGCTCTAAACAACCGAGCCCCATTGACAACATCTGAATAGAGAAAAATTTATGAGAAATGAGATCTTGACGTATGTCGCGGGTTTCAAACCTCTCGAAACATCCGCGTCATACGTTCCTCATTCTCCACCAAATGAGGTGCAAACTCGGATAACTCATGAACTTACGCCTCGTCTTGTGACACCGCCATGTTATTCTCGCTTCTAGTCTAATAAACTCCACTTCCTTCATATGACGAAATACTTTCGTGGAAGTACTTGTCATTGAATCTTCAAACGTCTCCCATGACATCTTTGAAAGTGCAATTTGGATGGGTGCGCTTCACGATTCCCACCGATGTCTGCTTCGCCACGGAACATAAAGGTGGCGAATGGAACTTTCTGTTCTCCGTGCATCCCAAGACATCGAATATCTTGGTAATTTGTTTGACCCACGCTCTCGCGCTTTAATCGGATCCGCTTTCCCAGTGCAGGTGGTCCCAACTCTTTGAA
The DNA here is from genome assembly GCA_020205615.1 of Panax quinquefolius. Lineage (NCBI taxonomy): Eukaryota > Viridiplantae > Streptophyta > Magnoliopsida > Apiales > Araliaceae > Panax > Panax quinquefolius. The sequence continues at coordinate 23,822,616 of CM035162.1, forward strand.
TCGCTTGCATTTGTGACCACCCGTGAATTGCTATCATTTCTCCTCAGTATTTTGAACACGAGTCTCCTCAAATCGATTTTGCATGAATCGCTAAAAGCTTCAAACATCCCCCTCATCATCATCTTTCCGTTGGTGTTGTTCACAGGGAGGAACATTGCTAAATTTGTTGCGTTCTCCTCGTTGGTGAGTCTGAGGCATCTCCACGGTCTCATTTACTCCACTTGTTAACGTTCTCACAGACCATTCTTAAAACTATCATAAAACAAGGGTTAATTAAATAAATTAATATATCACATAATACCCCTATAATATGACCAACCAACAAATAAGCTTAGGTAGTAGGACACACTAGCGAAGGATTTACTCGTCTCTCCCTCCTAGTTCTATTCTCCGATCTCACCAGAGATCATATCCTAAGCTCGATACCAACCGCGGCGCCCCCAAAATAGGTATACACAACACCCATTCCGAATTCGCCAAATACATGGTACAAAAAGCAAACTACAACTTCAATAATACAAATGTCGTGTGAAATACGACAATATATCTTGTGAGTTTAAATATAATATTGTCTTCTAGACAATATCCACACGCAAATAAATCCCCATCATAATTATTGATACATTATTTTACAAAAATGGTGAGGACTACTAAACAATCTCTCTCTAGAACCTTCATTCCATACCCCGACTAGTACTTTTTACATTCTCGCCTCCCCGAGAAGAAAAATGGAACAACAAGGAAAAGGGTGAGCTCAACTAGCCCAATAAAGAATATTATGACTAAGATAATATACAACAAATTATCGTTAGTCTTCAACAGGAAAAACTCGATAGAATACAATAGGCAACAAGTTTCGGATCAATATTCGCAGTGAAAATAATAATTCATAGAAGAGTTACGTAGAGAATGAAATCTACTATAATCTATGAATTTAACGGTCCATCATCAATATTTTATCCTGTAACATCAATCAATATTCATCTCAAATCAAATATTCATCTTTGCACTACTGAGCCAAAGATATTCATCAATCGGTCATGTTCATCTCAACACTTCGCTCATCTTTGCACTAAAGGCCAAAGATATTCATCGATCGGTCATGTTCATTTAAACACTGCTCATCTTTGCACTACGGGCCAAAGATATTCTTCAGAAATCATTCATCTTTGCACTACAGTGCCAAAGATATTCAATAATATCATCATTTAAGACCGAGGATGATGAAAATATTTTTAAAGAACGAATCCAAAGAAACAAAATGACAAGGATTAAGGATTAAGGATTCGTACTTTGTTTTATCCATGTCCAACAATAACTCAAAAATAATCATAGTGGTGTAAAATTCAAGAATGATCAAAACATGGATCTGATCAAAGCTAGTATCCGTAATAGATATTTTGGACGAAAAGAAGAAATTTTATTTTTCGGTGAATAGTCGTAGTATATCGTGAATAGTCTTAGATATCGTGAATAATCTTAAGATATCGTGAATAGTAACTCGACACCAAAAAGATAGAAATTCCACAAAAAAATCTTCACGCTTACGTGAATAGTACTACTTGAATAATAACTTCGTGAATAAGAACTTCATGAATAGTAACTCGTGAATAAGTAACTCATGAATAAGAACCCCGATATGAAAAAAAGTTCCAAATTTGATAAAAGTTCCAACCAATATTTCAAAGATAATGATATTGAAGAAATAATATCATTCTGAAAAAAAATAATATCCCTTACCTCGAAAGATCGAAGATTTCTAAATTTGAAACAGGATATAAAGGCTATGACTTGGACTTGCACCGTATAGCAATACTCAAAGTATACTCAAAATACTCACAAGAATACGCTCGATAATATAGAGAGAAAACTTGAGTTTACGGTGTGATTTTCAATTCTAACCTAAGCACCTATTTATAGGAAATTCTTGTAAACACAAAAGCAGAAAATTTAATAAATTAATATATATATATATCAAATTCATACGCCAACCTTAGAATTCAGATCCTAGCATTTCCCACATGCCACCTTCTAGAAAGAAATGATAAAAACGTTTTTCATAAAATAAATAATTAAAACTTACAAAAATTAATTATTTGAGACTTTAGAACTTCAATAATTCATAATAAATAGCCCTTTCATCAGAAAATTCGAATCTCGCGAGTTTTTATAGGAAATTCAATTCTCTACAACTTTGCAGAAGAAAGTTTTCCAAATTCCAAATAGAAATTGACCAAAATCCATAAGCGAAGGCGATTTTACAAAGCTATAATCAAATTTCACCAATAAATGGGGTCCAATTTACATGTTTAATATGTTTTAAACATTTATTGCAACAAAAATACTCTTCCTCCTCAGTATACTCATATATCCCACATTCGTTGTAAAAATATCACCGTTAATATATTATTAAAATAATATATTTAAATGAATTATTTTATCGTAAAAAGATAAAATATTAATTTTCAACAATTGTCATTTTAAAAATTTTCTCCATCTATATCCACATAAAATCAATATTTTCCTCATCATATAAATCAATAATTAATTATTCACAAATAATATTACGAATCACAATATTGACAACCAGTGCGCCTTAAGAAAGAGGGGCTTTCGATAAAATTTCTTCTTCAAGCGGCAATTAGGTGACCAAACCTCTCCTTAGCGTAACTTTCTAGACATTGCCAATAATGTTATCTAATAATATTATTCGAGATAATATGAATTATTGCTTCGATAATGAAAGATACTTGTGTAATGACAATTATTGAAACAACAAATATAAAATATCAACGCAAAGAATTATTAACTCAATAAAATCTTTGAATAAGAATTACTGTAACCATTATTGAGTAGTGCCTTCTTCGTAAGAATCAATAATTGGTGCAATCTGGTAAGCTTCTTGTTCAACAACGCCAGTATTAGTGTGTTTTAACCACCGTATTCCAACAAGATAATCTGTAATAACTACGCCATTATTTAAAAACAACTTATATTTGTCGCTTTCTTCATCCAATCACTTTCCACATGGGGCCCACACATGGTCTGCATACCGTTATACGAATATTCCCCCAAACGATCTAATATTCCACGACCAAACGAATATTCCCTTGACGATAATGAATATTTTATAACCACTTTATTAATTTGAAATATTTGCATATTTAACCCTTAACTATCCACATTAATCAAATCAACCTTACTATTTCAAAATAATAAATAAAGGAAATTCTTTTTTATTTAAAAATTTGAGGTCTTACAAAAAGTTATCTTGATCTTCATCGAAAGGACGTGGAATTCGATATAGAGATCATGTGTTGTTAAGAGTTGCTTCGTGGAAAGGAGTTACAAGATTTGGAAAGAGAGGAAACTTAATCCTCGATTCATCGGTCCATTTTAATCCTCGATCGAGTAGGAACTGTGGCTATAGACTCGACTTTCTGCTTGAAATATGTCTCGTGTTCATAACGTTTTTCACATATCTATGTTACGTAAATATGTGAAAGACCCGAACCATATTATTGAGTTAGAACCGGACGAAATAGCGGAAGATTTGACGTATGAAAGAGGTTCTGTTCAAATTTTGGATAAGAAGGAACATATTCTACGCTCCAAGGTTATACCTCAAGTCAAAGTTTTGTGGAGGAACCACGATGTTGAGGAAATGACTTGGGAGTTAGAATCGAAATGAAATCAAGGTATCCTTACCTCTTCGATATACCAGTGCATTACCACTAATTTCGAGGGTGAAATTTCATAAGAAGGGAGGTTGTAAGACCCCATCTTTTATAAATAAAGATGAATTTTTCTATAAATATTATTTTTGAATATTATGGAATAAATTTGATATATTATTATAGTTGTGGGTAATATTTATAAATTTTGCAAAGTATGCAAGTTGTTATAAAATATTCGTTTTGGTCTGGGAATATTCTTTTTGTTAGGGAATATTCGCATGCAATGGCTCAATCATTGGTGGACCCCACAATGTAATTATTGTCGGATTGAGAAAACGACAAAAATATTTTATAAAAATAACGGAGGTGTTACCGTTAAAACCGATTGAACTACCCGTGGTAAAAGTACAAGAATACTGCCGTAGTTGCATAAGAGTAGACACCAGTATTGATTATTGATGCTTACGTGAGAAGTCACTCACCTATGCTCAATTATTGCTACAGATAATTATCGCATCATATCTCTTATATTATTGATTCAATTATTGTCACAAGATCATCCATATAATATGTTATAGTATTAAATCAATAATTGAGACGACAAGTTATAAATGATTAATAATTGTTGAAAGATTAAATATGTGTTGATGAAAAAAAATGATTGGTGGTAAGTTTGATTATTTTATGGGGGCTCATATGTCATCATCTAAGAGTCCCTTCACGTCGATAGTAATTACCCTTGTGAATAGTATTTACCTTCGTCGATAGTAATTACCTTCGTCGATAAGTAATTACCCTTGTGAATTGATTTACCTTCGTCGATAGTAATTACCCTTGTGAATAGTATTTACCTTCGTCAATAGTATTTACCTTCGTTAATAGTAATTACCTTTACCAGACGCGATTCGAACCACTTGTCGTTTCACATTACAAAAGGCCAAACCAATTAATCGAAGCCACTTGGCTTTTCACACTAAGAAAAGGTGCTAAGCTAGAAATCTTCTATAAATAGAGACCTAGGGCTTCATTATTTTTCACTTAATTCATTCAAGCTATATAGAGAAAATATAGAGAGAATAAGAGAGAAGAAGAAGAGTATTTTATTACTACACCGCCAAGCGATATTCAATCTTCTACCAAATGTAAGGGGTGTTATTCTTTCTTATTCACGAAGAGAACTGTTGTTATTCCATTGCTTATTATTTTGTTGGAATAACTTTTGATACGCAGATTTACCTATACTTGGTGACATTCTTCTATGATTACATTGGAACATCCTCATGCATGTGTTTTACACCGGACTGGTTCCGTCTTTATTATTCTCGTTGGAACATCACATGCATGTGTGTTTTACAATTTAACTGGTTCCGCTCTTTATTATTCTGTTGGAACATCCTGTGCGTGTGTTTTACACCCGACACAGTTCCGCTTTTATTATTCTCATTGGAATATCCTATCATGTGTTTTACACCGGATCCGGTTCCATCTTTATTATTACATTGGAACATCCCGCTTGTGAATTTCACGACTTTGGTTCCGTTATTTATTATTCTCGTTGGAATAACTTTTATGCTGTAAGGCTCATCGCATGCATGGTGATTTCTTTTGTTATTCCATTCTTTATTATACCCAAATTGGTTAAAACTTTGACTTTTATACTCCATGAAATTAGTGGAATATCCTCGATATTTGCGTTTTCATCCAAATCTTTCATGAAAATATTCTTCCGATCATTCTTGAATTTTACTCTACAAAACAAAGATCATATTGATAATTTGGGCGTTAATAATTCTGGATAAAATAATTCTTGAACTTGTTTTATTGAATTCTTATGTCATTGTCATCATCCTCATGTTTATATTTTTTTAAAGTCATCTCGTGGGTTGTAGTGCATAGATGGACTTGGTATGATTATGACCGAGAGACTATTCGATTGTAATCATGGTAGTAATGTTACAAATGATGTGGTAAAAATCCTCGGTGTCAGTAGTGCATTGATGGAATGATTGTTGGCATGATCATGACCATTAATGAATACACAAATATTCTTGGCCCGTAATTAGCATGAATAATTGTGGTCGTGATACTAAAGAATATCCTCGGCCGTAGTAGTGCGGGGGGTATAATATCTAGTAGATGATATTTGTATTTAAACTCACGATTTATGTCGTATTGTACACGCCGATTATGTTAGTAAGTTGTATTTAAATTACATACATGTAGTGGCGACCCAAGATGGGTGATGTATACCTAATTTTTTTTGGGGGGCGTCACAATTGGTATCGAGCTTAGGATATGATCCTCCACTGGCTAAGATGTGAGAATAGTACTAGGAGGGGAGAGACGGGAATACCTTCGCTAGTATGACCTACCTAAGTTTATGTCTTATTTTATTGGTTGGTCGGAAGATAGGGATAATTTGTTACATGTCAATTAACCTTTTGTTTTGTGGCAGTATCTGAAAATCACATCTGAGAATGTTGACTATTCAATTCTAAATAAACATATTACTGTGACTATTCAATTCTAAAATTAATAATATAGAAATATAATTTGGGTAGTGTAACAAGGTATACTTAGTGGCGTAGCTAGGAAGGGACATAAGGAGGCCTTGTCCTTCCCCCTCCATACCCACGCCTACCCCTACCCCTACCCCAATGGCCAGTGCCTACCCTTACCCCTTTATAATATAGCATATATAAACTTTATATGAATATTGACACTGGCCCCTTTTTTATTGTATAAATATTTTAGTAGTGGACTCATAATTTGAGGATATAAATGTATACTATATTATACCTAAAATAATATATCAAACTTATTTTTAAGTTTCAATAAATTTCTAAGTTTAATCTTAATTCAAAGACATGCTGTAAATAATAAGGTTAACATTTTAAAAAAAAATAACTTAGTTTTAAAAGTCAAATAAATAAGATTAATATAATGATTAATTTTAGGTGTTTCAAATTTAGTCTCTCAATTTTTCTTAAATATACACGTTATCATTAATGAAATTCTTAGGATCTATCATGATATTGAACAAATATATTAATGATTATATATGCATTTGAGACATATTTGGAAGAAAAAAATGAGGCTCTTAACTTTACTCTAATATTAAAACGGTTTGAGACAGATGAATTCATATTTATGCTAAAACTAAAATTAAACATATAAAGCTTTATTTATGTTCATTGTTGGGTCATGATATTTCTCCTCTTTGGACCGAGTAAATTGGACTTACTTATTTAATTAATCTATTGGGCCTTCATTATTGAACCTTGAAAGCCACTAGACCTAGTCACCATATTACTTCTATTTAACCCAATGAAACCGGGTTGGTTCATTGGACTAACCCATTGGATCTTTTAATATCTATTACTTTGACTTGTAATTATGAAAAAACATGACAGTTGACTAAGACACCTGCCATGCATTAATGTGGATGAGATTATAGCCACCTACGCATAAAAAAAGATCCAAAAGTAGTGGGTATACAACACTCACCTACAGAGATCCATCATATCAAGGGGGTCGTGTCGGGTAGTAGTGGGTGGCACTAAGAAACCGCAAAAGAGAGAGTATAACCTATCAACTAAGTCTTCACAAATAGTATACGCTCACATTCATATTCACACACACACACAATCGAGAATTATTATCACTCTCAATACACTAGACATTACATCCTCCATTGTTAACCTCAGTGAACACGTGATATCGACTCTCACGCTCGAAGCTATCCCCCGACGGTCCAAACCGTCCAAGCTTGTGGTGTTTATCGTGTTTACTATGCAGGATCGTATGCCTTACGTGATTGGACGCTGGAGAAGATCTTGGCGCTAACATTGGCGCTAGAAGAGGGGGTGAGTTCTAGTGTCATTGAAATTTTCAATCACAATCGTTTGACCTACTTCGAAAGATGGTGAGGAGTAGAGATGGTACGCCGTAAGGGCGATGATGGTCATTAGCTCGTCACACGCCTCGTGTTTGAAGAAGGATCGTCTGGGTCCTTCTAAAAGTACTCACGAGAGCACGACCTCTAAGCATAATTCGGGTGATCTCCGTCCAAGATCCATGGTGGAGCCGCACGGAGGTTGGTCTTTGATGCGATAAGGGGCATGATTGTGGTCGTGGGCGAGCAGCAGAGGGCTCACCGACTAAGACTCATCGTCAAGTGGTCAGAGGACAGAGTCGCCAAGTCAAGCAGGATGGCGATTTAAGCAAGATAAAGCCTTGGAGGTTCTTAAGCGGCAGAGAAGATATATAGCCAACAGATGCTTCTGTGGTGGCGTGAGTTAAGGGACGAAACATCTAGCCATGTTCAACCAAAAGGCGAGTAAGATAAGGAGATGCCACTACGAGAGGGTAAAGAGCCGAGCATTCTACACACGTGTCTAGGGATCGCTCTCACGGTAGGAGGAGATCGAGGAGCAGAACTCCCGTGGCCTCAAGAAGGCACGGTGGTCGCTGGTTCTCAAAGATCGAGACGACGATGCGCAGCGAAGGAGCGTGTCGAGGGAGATCGTGCTGAAACCGTAAGAAGAGAGCATCGCCAGGACCATTCTCATCACGAGGACAGAATCAGACGCCGGAGTAGATCCGTAAGCCCACAAAGGGCAATGGGATCGGCAGGGGAGGTCGATCCACTCAGAGGCGTAATGTCGCTCAGAGAAAGAGGTCTCCTCGCAAATCAAGGTGTTGATTTTTAGTGAAGGAGTTGAAAGAGCTCCAAAGCAACAATGAGGTTCAACAGTGAAGGACACTCGAAAGAAGGCATCCCTTTTTTCCTGATATTCTCAAGGAGAAGGTAGATATCACCAAGAAGTTGCCTCAGATGGAGAGTTACGATGGGTCCGGGGACCTTTACGACCATAGCCAAAGCGCTCGAATTTACCATGGATTATTATGATTTCACCGATGTCGCCAAGTGCCACACATTTGTTACGACATCGAGGAAAGATGCGAGGCAATGGATGGGGACTTTGCCGTCGATTCAATTTCCTCTTGGACCGAAGCTTTGCGATAAGTTCCATGCCCGCTTTTGGGAGCAACCAAGGAGGGGAAGCCCACCGTTCATTAAAGACAGTCCTAGAGCCACCAACGAGTCCTCGGGTCAATATGTGAAGAGGTTCAGAGAAGCGCTTGGTCGTGTCCGACCTCAATGATCTCCAGTCGTAGTTTGTTTCGTAATGGGCTAGATCCGTAAAGTCCGAGAAGTTGGTGAAGAAGTTGATGTTCAACCATCCAAAGAGCTCGCGTAAGCTTTTGACAAAGCGTAAGGATATATTGTTGTAGAGGAGGCTATGAATAGCCCGAAACGCCTTTTCTTGGACCCGCTTAAAGGATGCGATGATCCTAAGGCGTATGGCGATCGAGAAAGGGGGGAGGATATAATGATCGGCCGTAGGGCGCTCAAGAAGTTCAATAACTCATGGCGACAGAGGAGTAGTCCACCCACTGCCCCGCCTCAAGTGAATAAGGTTTACACCAAGTCAACACGGATAGGTTTGATTTTGGACCGTATCAGAACCACCATTCTATGAGCCGCCTCGTGACCACATCAAGCCGTAAGGTGGCAATACCCAAAAATATTGTGGCTACCATCAAGTCACCGGTCACGATACTAATGAATGTTGCAATTTGAAAGATTTCAGAGAGAGAAAGATTCAAAACGGTTTCATTGTTTCAAGATGCGGGTCGGAGGGACCAACAAGGTCAAGAAAATGTCGATCAGATCGCTCGCACTGCTCAAACGGTCCCACCCGCCTAAAGTATTCCAATACCACCGCCAAGGCACGCTGTTGATGTAATAACCCATGGACCGGCAGGGAAGTTGGTAGGAAGAAGAGGAGAGGATATCCGATTCGGCCATGTCCGCGGGCGTGGTGCTCCCCCGAAGGCCGACAGACCTTTTCCAGGGACTATTATTTCTTTCACCGATGCAGATTATCCTTCGGAGCTTATCGAGCCGCATGAGGGGGCGTTGGTGATCACAACGCAGGTGGGTTCGGTAGATGTGAAGCGCATGATGATAGACAACGGTCTTCAGAGACATTTTATATGCCCATGCTTATCGAGGATGCATCTCGATGGGCGAAAGATGGAGGCTCGGGCAAGAGGCTCCTTTATACGGCTTTAGCAATGATCCCATTGTAGTCAGCAGCACCATCGAGCTCCCAAAGAATCTTCTAAGATGCCTCCTCAACAGTAGAAATAATATGTAAATTTTATGTTGTGCATGTAGATTCGCTTACAACGCCATATTGGGAAGGCCTACACCGACAGCCTCTCCAAGCGGAATCTTCATCCTCACTTCAAAATCAAGTTCCCCACGGCACATGGAGCCTGAGAAGTGGCAGGGACTTAGATCCGCCCGACGATGTTATAGAAATGCGGTTATTTCTTCCGGAGTGGGGTCAAGCAAATGTAAACAAACCATGGCAATTGAGATCGAGCCCTTCACTAAAAAGCAAATGAGCCATTGGTAATTCCTCGCAGGAGAGACTAAGAGATCGAGCTAGTCCTCGAAAGCCATAAAAGACAAAGAAGATTGGTTCGGTTCCGCCAGAACCTCTTCTGACAAACCTCATGGAGCTCCTTCGCTACTATGCGATATTTTTGCATGGGAACCACAGATATGCCCGAGTTAGCCGAAAGATAGTCGAGCACGCATTAGAGATGTAGATCCTCAAGAAGCCAGCCAGCAGAAAAGGCGATTTTTGCACCGGAGCGACGTAAGATCATTGATGAGGAGATTGCAAAGTCATAGTACCGACTTCATCTATGAAATCGACACCCGGAATGGATGGCGAATGTGGTGTCAAAAGGTGCGTATGTAATGAAAAATGGCGGGTTTACATCGACTACACCGACTCAATAAAGCTTGTCCAAGGACTTTTATCCTCTACCCCATATCGACCAAATTTCATCGATGCCACTTCGGGGTATGCATTACTAAGCTTTATGGATGCTTGTTTAGGTTATCATCAAATTTCCATGTGCAGGGAGGACATTCCAAAGACAGCATTCATTACACACCGTTCGGTGTACGCCTACAAGAAGATGACCTTTGGCCTTATAAATGCTGGAGCCACTTACCAAAGAATGATGAACTTCGCTTCAACAGCAACTAGGGAGAAACATGGAGGTTTATGTAGATGATATGATCGTGAAGAGCATGCAGTTCGTAAGCATTTGACGATCCGAGGAATGCTTTCAGATCGTCCACATCGTCACCGAGGCTCAATCCGCCAAAATGCACTTTCTACTTCGGCGCAGAAAGTTCCCGGGATATCCGGTCACCGAGGGGCATCGAGGCCAACCCGAGAAGATCCAGCCATTCTTGACATGAAGACTCTCGGTCGCTCAAAGACGCCCAACGTCCCGATCGCGGCAGATTACAGCCGAGGAGGTTTATGTCAAATCTGCGGAGAGATGCTTCCTTCTTTCGATACACTAAAAGGGCCCAAGAATGCAAAGACGTTCCAAAGGACTTCGGAGTGTGAAGACGCCTTCCAAGGCATAAAGACATATCTATCTTCGCTTCCTTTATCGGTGAAACCCGCCCCCAAAGAGAGACCTTATATTTGTACCTTGCAAAGAAGTTCATCGGGCAAGTGGAGCAAGGCCGGTTCGGAGGTCAGCTGGAAACAAAGATCCGGCCTATTATGTCACCACGTCCCAACGAGATGTCAAACCAGATACCTCAATATTGAAAAATTTGCTTTTTGCTTTGATAATCGCTAGTAGAAAGCTTTGGCAATATTTTCAAGGTCGGCTCTCGGTCGCCTACACGGATCACCATCAAGAAGGTGATGAGCAAGCCGAGGTTTCAGGGAGACTAGCAAGATGGACTATGGAGTTATCCCAATTTTTCATTGAATATCATCCCCAACCGCTATCAAAGGTCGCCTCTTGCCGATTTTATGGTGGAGTGCTCGCTCACCGAAGCAGATGCCGAATCGCCAGAAGGTCGAGACGTCCGATCGAAAGCGCTTTGTTGTTCTTCAAAGGTCGAATGCGCTTGGACGTCAGATGCAGATGGATCCTCTACAAATGATCGTTAAGTGGGCGGTGAATTATATCGACAAGTCCGAAGGGATTCAAAGTGCAAAGAAGCCATCGATTCGGGTTTAAAGCAACAAACAACGAGGTCGAGTATGAAGCAAAGTTGTTAGCAGGAGTTCGATCGGTGAAGAGTCTAGAGGTCCGAAGTTGATCATTTACAAAGGACTCTCGCTTGGTCGCCAAACAACCGTCGGAGATTATGAAGCTCGTGGGACCGTGGATGATCAAGTATCTGCGTAATTAAAAGACCGACTTCAAAGATTTCGCTTCTTATGAGTTTCTGTGGCATAGAGCGAACGACAATTCCATTGCCGATGCACCGTCAAGCCGGCCACTACTTGATGCGTATGTTTTCAACGGATCGGCTTATTTGGAAGTTTTACGCAGGCCGAGTGTTCAAAGATGAAGCGGTGATGTGTATCGAGCGATCTAACTGGCCGGATGACTCCTACATCGAATATTTGGCGATGGCGTCCTTCCTTCTGATCGATGCTTTGGTAAAGAAGATCAAGTACAAGAGTGCCAACTTCGTTCTTATCGATGGGGATCTTTATCGAAGGGCATTTTCGCCACCACTATTGAAGTGTCCGGTTCCGTCTCGTCGAGTATGCCTTCGAGAAGTTCATGAAGGCATTTGTGGTGATCATATGGCTCTAAGTCATTAGCATACAAAGTTCTTCTAAGGGTACTATCGCCAACGATCTTCAAGGAAGCTACCGAGTATGTGAAGAAGTGTGAGAAGTGTCACCAACAAATTGATCCCACATCACCACCGTAAGAGCTATACTCGATTCTATCTCCTATACCCTTTCATTGTCTGGGGTTGATATATCGGGTCCATTGCCAAAAGCTAAGGGACAAAGTTAGCTTCAGTAATAGTTGCTATTGATTACATGACCAAGTGGGTAGAGGCGGCTTTCACTTGGCTTGATAACAGAGCGGTGAATGTTTGAAGTTCATGAAAAGAGTCCGTAATATTTCGCTTCTAAATCCCTAAAGTGGTGATATCGCATAATGGACGCCATTCAGGGGATCAAAATTTGAAGGATTTTTGAAGGAGTCAGGGGTTCAAAGACAAGAAGACTTCGTGGCTCATCCACAATCGAATCCGGCAAAGTCGAGGTGACCAACAGACGTCACGAAATCGGGATCAAGCGCAGACTGGATGAAGCTAAAGGAAGATGGCCAGAAGAACTGCTCAGCGTGTTGTGGGCTTACCGGACTACACCGAGGACCACCACAGGGGATTCACCTTTTCGATTGGCCTATGGTACTGATGCCTTAGTCCCAATCGAAATCGGATCTCCAAGTCTTCGGGTCAGTCAATTCAAAGAGATCTACAATGACGAAGGACTGAAGGCCAACTTGGATCTGCTAGAAGAAGTCGAGAGGTAGCTTTGCTCAAATCGGTCGCTTATCAACGAAGAGTAGCTAAGCATTACAACAAAGGGGTCAAACTCCACAGATTTGAGGTAGGAGACTTCGCCCTCGTAGAAGTCCAAGCATCTACACCTCGTAACACGTGAAAGCTAATGCCGAATCGGGAAGGGCCAGATGAGGTGATCAAGTACCAAAGCCGTGGACTTATCGCTTAAAAGCACTAGATGGATCCGAGATCAAGAACACTTGGCATGCAGGCAGGCTTCGAAAATATTTCCAGTAGAGATCGAGTCAGTTTACCAAGAAGTCTGTACATGATTGTTCACCATCTATAAAAGTTCACTTTTTCACAACTGATCCTCTTCTTATTTGTCCTAAGTTCACAATGGTGTAAGGAGGTATGGCCTGACTCACCGCCATTCGATGGTAGCCTATCTATTTGTTGCCCAAATGTGGTAGACAAATCCTATGTTCCTTTATATTACTTTTACCGAGGGCGGTAAATCAATAGTTCATCGAAGTAAGGAGGACGGGGTGGACTCGCTGACCATTCGATGGTAGCCTCTTCGGCAAGAGTGTCCTTATGGTTTTGTTATACTCTGCGTGGTAGACAAATTCCATGATCCTCTTAATTTTGATTTACCGCGAGTGGTAAACAAAATGCACCGGAGTAAGGAGGTATGGTTTGACTTTGGCCATTCAATGGCAAACGCCATTGTCGATGTCCCTATGAATTTGTGACCCGTGGTAGACAAATTCCATGATCCTTATATCTTGGTTCCTATATAATTGTTTCACCGCAGTGTAGACAAATTCCATGATCCTTATATCTTGGTTCCTATATAATTGTTTCACCCAGCAGTGGTAAACAAAATTCCATGATCCTTATATATTGGTTCCTATATAATTGTTTCACCCTGAGTGGTAAACAAAATTTCGATGGTGCAAAGAGGATCAACCGAATTCATCTCGACATACGACCGATCTCACACTTCTAAAACGATAAGTATACATTACTTTATTTTGTTCAAGTGTTGAGTTCAGCATTCATTCAATTCAATTCATTAAATTCTATCCATTAAATTCAGCCACTTCATTTCATTCTTAATCATTATATGCCTTAACTAATTCACAATTTAAGCTCACCATTCAAGTCCATTGGTACTCAATTATCGACAAGAAACGAAAAGTATTATGCCAAAGTCGACATAAACAATGAAAAATTCATTAATAAATATTAGTCCGATTCATACATAACGATAAACCTATCGTGCAAAAAACATAAATTCCAACATAATTTCGAAATAAATAAAAGTCCCGATAAAAAGTTTTTAAAACAAAATCCTTAAACAATTTCCAAAATAATGTAAATTTTCACAAATATTCTTAAATAAAATCCAGAAAGACAAGAGTATTCACTTTATGCATCATCCTCGCCATCCAAGAGTCGAGCAAAGTTGGATCCACGTTAGTCAGAATCAACTTCTCCTCGCCACGACTTCCAAGAGCTCATAGCTTTCGTAATATATCTTCATGATCTCTCCGTTAATCTCATCCGATGTTCGATACTCTTCACAGATCCGCTTTCAAGATCATCTGCAGAGGAGGCCCAAGGTCCCGAAGAGCCTCGAAGTTCTCGATTTCTTCTTCAAGCTTCGACGCTTATTCGATGATGACGAAGTTTCGCTAGCTCTAGCTTTTGGATCGCTTTTAGTCAAGATCTTAGCATCGCCTTTTAACTCTTTGATCTTCTCCATCCTTATTTCGCCTCTTCCGAACCAAATCAACGCTCATCTTGACGATCTCCTCATATCAGTGCTTTAGTCGACTTCGCTTCTTCATCGATGTCTTCACATCTCCTTTGGCTTGGGCCAACTCTTTCCAAGACCTTCATTTGTGTGAAGAACGCCTCACGCTGAGTCCTTTCCCCGAGCTGCAGCAGCACTTCAGATGGCATTCTCCTTTTTCATCGCTTCTTCTTCTGGCTTCACCGATAGACTTTGACGCAGACGTCCAAATACAAAGATTCGCCACGCATGTCCAATATCATTTGATCAATTTCAAATGTCTAAGTATGAAGATAAATACGAAAATTAAAGAGAGAACCATTTACCTTCGCCAGATAGTTCATGCCTTCGATAAGCAATCCATGTTCGAATCTGCTCCCAAATCGATGGTCATCGGCCTCACTGGACGAAAAGTGCATCAAATAATTGAAAAGGAAAGTCAGCATTAAATCGAGGCCACATGGTTGGAGAGGCCATAGCATCATGCTAAAATTCAGAGGTTGATCTGCCTTAGGAGAGAGGGCACAATCGATCATGAATTGGCGAGGATCCACATATATATTTTCCGAGAGGAGATCAAACAGATTAGGTTCGTGGATCAAAGTGGGAGCAGAGGATGAACCCGGATGGCTATCTCGATGGTTGTTTCCTTTTTTCGAGATAAGATGGGGATGATTCACCAGCTCATCATCATCGTGCTTTGAATTTATGTTGGGATTATAGGAGGAATGACAATGAGGACGGAGGAACTCAAGCTCAACAACGGTTAAAGGGGTAATCTTTGTCCTCAGCTTCTTAGCACGGAGGACCTTCGCCCGATCGTGTAGAGGTATGTCAAGCAGACTTCTCTTAATCGGAACAGATTCAGAAGGTACAGAACTAGGGTTGGATGAAGGGTTTGCTTGTGGAATTGCTTCTGGAATTGTTTCCGATCGCTTTCGTGATTTGTTTCCTACCGGGTGGATTTAGATTTTTGGCGGCTCTTTTTCTTCGACGAGGTCTCGAGAGATTCTTCAGAACGATGGGTTCATCATTGGGGTTCGCCATTCCGAGGAGAAACAACAAGGTGGATCGGTGAATTTGGGATCAAATTTCGGGAGATTCTTCAATGGAGGCTCTTCACTTGCATCCACTAATCTTCCCCGCCCAAGAAATCTTCCAACTCTTTTACTCAAGAAGTTGGTTTGATCAAAGACACCGCAAATAACCATGTATCAAAAATCCATGTCACTTAATACCTCAAAAACTGTGGTTACAAAGTTATTCAAACTTACATTTATGGTCATATAACCAAAGCTTGCTTAGTCGTAAGTGCAAAACTCCATTCCTTCGGAGGAATCTTCTTCAAAAATCTGCCATTTCCTTCACACGCCTTCTCGGGATATCTCCAAAGTCGCAGAGATCCGATCGTAGATAGTCCAATCAGAAGAGAAGAGATTTCGGTCCCAGTAATAAAAACCATTTTTCGTGCCAACCCTTGTTGTTGAAAGGGGTATCCATCGTGGGTCTCTTCAAATCAAGCGCTGGGTCGAGGAGACCGCTTGCTCAACATTTTGAAACCTCGCTTCTGGATCTACCCTACCGAGAAGAGGGTGAAGAAGATGTCGACAGATGGAGGAATCCCTAGTTCGTGACAGAAGACAATGAATGCCAGAATGTGGATATAGGAATTAGGAACCAACTCGGCAAATCCCACTCCTATAAACCCTAGGAGGGTAACGACGAAGGCATGGAGGGGTAGGCGAATTTCCTTTTTGAGAAAAGTAACTGGCATGGCGACCCAACCATCCGGTCGATGGTACATGCGTTCTTCGGGAGCAGGAGCCCTTGTTAAGATACATATCCGAATCGATAATGAGTCCGGAGGATACGATCTCACCTTCCGTAATAAAGAGAGGGGGTATTGGCACGAGGAAACTGCTCCCATCCTTAAAGAAGTCGAGAGGTGGCGAGAAGGTATCGAGGGCGATTCTTCCCCACGGTTGTTGTGGACTGGATTTGAACTCAACCCTCTCGATCGTGGTTCGATTGGGGAAACGGTGTTAATGGGAGTCACTAAGAGAGGAGAACTCGATCGGTATTCAGACCACCATTTTTGAGATTTCGCAGAGAGGGAAAGAAGTTCGGAGAGAAGAAAGAAAGCTCAAAGGTTCAAAGTTCAAATCAAGGTGTAAAACCGCCAAAATTGGTAAAGTTTATCTTTTATAATCGATTTGCCACATCTTGTACAAGGCCGACACATTAAATGTTAGTAATGATTTAGAATTTGAATGGGAAGCATCCTGCTTTCCGGGTCCGTATATTTATCGACATGTACTTTTCCGATTTGGGGCCTCCTGCCTCCTCTCATTTCATCTCATGAACCATAACCGTACATTTCGATTACTTCATTATGGACCTTTAGTAAAATATCATGACCATTTATAGTTTTCTATTAAACATTCTGCTCAACAAAAAACTAGGGGCAATGTTTCGGTCATGATATTTCCCTCTTCAATGCCGGTAAATTGGGCTTACTTATTTAATTAATCTATTGGGCCTTCATTATTGAACCTTGAAAGTCACCGGCCTAGTCACCATATTACTTATTTAACCCTATGAAACCGGCCTGCTCATCGACTAACCCATTGGATCTTTTAATATCTATTACTTTGACTTGTAATGATGAAAAAAGCATGACAATGACTAAGACACCGCCATGCGATTAATGTGGATGGGATTATAGCCGGCCACAAGACAAAACAATATCCAAAAGTAGTGGGTATACATCACCATTAAATAAGAATCCATCATATCGCATCATGTCGTGAGGGTAAGGTGGCACGTACAACCTATCAACTAAGTCTTCACAACAAGTGCACGCTCACATTCATATTCACACACACACACCCAAAATTAGAGTATAACCTATCAACTAAGTCTTCACAAATGTCCACGTCACCATCGCTTTCGGTGTTATTGATTCTTCACACACACACAACGTTGAGAAGATTTGGCGTTAACATTTATATTTTTTAATATTACATTAATACTTTTTAGAATTTTCGGCCTCCTACCATTCGAATTCACTACGCCTGCATCTATATCCTCCATGGTTAACTAATGTGCATGTGGAAAGGGAGTGAGAGAGAGATCTATTGTCATATGGCCGGAATCGGGTTATAACGACGGTTCTAAGTTATGTTCAGTCCCTATGACGACGGATTTAGCGAGTCACTAAAAATAGAAAGCTCTCTCTATATATAGTTTAAGGCCAATAGATGTTTACTAGTCAAATTCTTAATTTATTCAGTCTTGATTTTTGCATGGACACATGCGTAATTCTCCCCTTGTTGACCGTCTATTTTCTTTAGATGTTATTTCTTTTAATGTTCCCACATCTTAGGAAATTTTATAAATATGTACGTAAAAGTTATATATATAAAAGATCTCAACTACCCTCAATTTCAGATTTTATTCTTATGTTAGTTAGTATAACAAGTAATTAAAACTAAGGATAAAATATACATTTATTAGGACAGATCGACAACATCTAAATTGGATAGAGTTAGTCCTTCGTATAAGCTCACCACAAGAAAAACATATTTACACGGGATCGACCATAGTAATTTCATTTTAATATTTAATATCCTTTTTTTTTTTCTTGTAGTGAGCAAACCACTATACTCGTGGATTTGATTATGAGGTTCCCAAAAAGTATATCCCTCTAGCTATCTAGCTAGCCCAAAACATAATATGAGTATTTATTTTGAAAACAATTAAAGATGTTTTTAAATTTAAATTTATATGCATGATTTATTTAAATATTAAAAAAAATAAATCTATTAATTAATAGTACTTTTAGATGATTTATAATAATCATAATTGTATTGACGAAAATTAAATAAATACAAATCAGATTTTAACTTGAAAAATGTAAAATTGCCTTTTATAGGTAAATATTTGATCTTCTATATTGAAATTACGACCCAAGTATTTTTTTGCTTATCTTTTAGTAAGAATATTGAAAAATTATATAATTATTCTCTCTGCAAAAATAAATAAATGATAAAGAAAGGAAAGGAAGGACTCCAAATTTCACATTTAACTTATTTTTTGTTGTTTGAATTTTTATTTAACTATTTATATATAGCGTGACAATAAATTTATTTTAAATATTATCAAGTTTCAAAGCACTAGTTAAATCGGTGTGACAAACAACTAATTTTGTTTAAATGAGAACGTTAAATCGAGGTTGTGGAGGACCGACAAGAACTAGAAAGAATTTTATAATTTAGGGAGTGTTTGATAAAAATTGAATGAATCTGAATCTGAATGAAAAAAATTATTTGATAATTAACCTGTTTGAAACATCTGAATGACAAGATTTTATTATTTTATCCTTCTGAAAAAATTCAAAGTTGTTGTAAATTTATTTAATATTATATAATATAATAGTTAATATTTTTTTTTACTTTATTCAGCTGCTCATTCAGTCAAAAAAACCTGACTTAGTCATTTAGCTCAATCATCTGACCGATTTAGTTTTTTTCAAAACAAACACACTTAATGACTGACTGATTAAGTCATTCAGATGTATTCAGTTCTAAACAAACAACCACTTAGTGTGCATATATATAGACAATTAGACATATATTCATGGATGACAAGAAAATTTTTTAAAGCCTAAACTTTGGTATATATGTTCCAGAAAATTTAGGATCATACGGGCTAAGAAATTATAATTTGGGCCAACCTCGATGTACTTAATTAATAATTAGGCGTGGACCAACTTCGTACCAAAAGCTTCTGCAACTAAAGCTTATAGTCCATTTGGTAGGAGTAACTGTTTTCATGCGTACAAATTTATATGAAAAAAAAACAAGAAGAAGATTATGCTCCAAAAAGATTATCAAGGCTTATGACAAGGCAAACTAATAGTGCACATAGGAGAGTAATTCTTGCTGAATCTCAAGTTCTAAACTTAATAAGTGGTATATTTTAGATATTTAATACGAAGACTTTGAATTTATTTATTGGGATATTTAATGTAATAAATATAAAATTGGGTAGTAATTCTTGTTGATTCATTTTTTTTTTCTAATTTAGACTTACATTTATATTGCTCTTTAATTTTTTGAAGAAATTATATTTCTTAATTTACTGATCTTGAGCATGTAATCTCATATTTATTGTTTTATTTTTGAACATGCATGTTTATTGTTTATAATATCACTTTTTTTTGGGTGTTCATCATTTATAAAGTCGTTATTTTGCCTTGTCATTGGGTGTTATGATTACTTAACCATTAGAAACAAAATAAATTGAAGTTTTATACTTATTGTTTGTACAAATGCAAATTCTTAATAAAAATATAAATAAATAAAAAAGTGATAAGAAAAGAGTTGTTTATCCTTAATAAAAAAAAACTTATCATGTTGACACTTATTAATTTATATTTGTTTAAAAGCCGCATCATCATTTTTTTTTTTAAAAAAATGACTAAATTAACTATAGAGTATGTATAAGGACCAAAATGCATGGTTGTTTAGCCAACAAAAAAGTGAAAACACAAAAAAGTTGCTTATTCAACTTTGGCAAGGTAAGACTCCAGCTTTTATAAATAAAGATGAATTTTTTTATAAATATTATTTTTGAATATTATAGAATAAATTTGATATAATGTTATAGTTATGGGTAATATTTATAAATTTTGCAAAGTATGCAAGTTGTTATAAAATATTCGTTTGGTCTAGGAATAATATTCTTTTGTTAGGGAATATTCGCATAACTACTCAATCATTGGTGGACCCCTATTAATGTAATTATTGTTTGATTGAAAAAACGACAAAAATATTTTATAAAAATAACTATGGAGGTGTTACTGTTAAAACTGTTGAACTACCCGTGGTAAAAGTACAAATGTACGCGTGGGTTGCATAAGTAGCACCTAGATTGATTATTGATGCTTACGTGAGAAGTCACTCATTTATGCTCAATTATTACTACGAAGAATTCACGCATCATATCTCTTATATTATTGATTCAATTATCACACAAAGATTATCATCATCATATAATATGTTATATTATATGTTGAGATTTACAAGTTATAAATGATTAATAATTGTTGAAAGATTAAAAATATGTTGATTAAAAATAAAATGATTTGTGGTAATATTTATTTTATCCTTAATGTATATAAAGAGTCCATTATGAGACGTTTGGTAAGTTTGATTATTTTATGGGGGCTCATATGTCATCATCTAAGAGTCTCTTCATCAATAGTATTTACCTTCGTCAATAGTAATTACCTTCACAATAGTAATTACCTTGTGAATAGTATTTACCTTCAATCAATAGTAATTACCTTCAATCAATAGTAATTACCCTTGTGAATAGTATTTACCTTCACATCGATAGTAATTACCTTCACAAATAGTAATTACCCTTGTGAATAGTATTTACCTTCACAATAGTATTTACTTTCGTTAATAGTAATTACCTTTACCGTACGTCCGAACCACTTGTCGCTTTCACATTCACAAAAGTCCAAACCACTTTTCTTTTCACATCATTAGTCGTCAAGCCACTTGCTTTTCACATGGCGGTGCTAAGCTAGAAATCTTCTATAAATAGAGGCCTGGGCTTCATTATTTTTCACTTAATTCATTCAAGCTTATAGAGAGAAAGTATAGAGAGAATAAGAGAAAGAAGAAGAGTATTTTGTTACTACACCGCTACAAAGATTCAATCTCCTACCAAATGTAAGGGGTGTTATTCTTTCTTATTCATGAAGAGAACTGTTGTTATTCCATCGCTTATTATTCTGTTGGAATAACCTCAGATACGCCATTACCCTATACTAGGTGACATTCTTCTATTATTCTGCTTGAACATCCTGCTCAGATGTTTTACACCTGACCGGTTCCGCCTTTTTATTATTATTCTCATTGAACATCCCGTCTGCAGTGTTTTACGCCGGACCGGTTCCATTCTTTATTATTCTGTTGGAACATCCTGTTTGGCGTTTTACTGACGGACTCGGTTCCGTTATTTATTATTCTGCTTGGAATATCCTCGCCTGTAAGGGTTTATCGCATGCATGGTGATTTCTTTTGTTATTCTATTCTTTATTATACCCAAATTGGTTAAAACTTTGACTTCTATACTCCATGAAATTAGTGGAATATCCTCGATATTTGCGTTTCATCCAAAGATCTTTTCATGAAAATATTCTTCCGATCATTCTTGAATTTTACTCTACAAAACAAGATTCGTGTTGATAATTTGGACGTTAATAATTCCCGGATAAAATAATTCTTGAACTTGTTTTATTGAATTCTTATATCGTTGTCATCATCCTCATGTTTATATTATGTTGAAAGTCATCCGTGGCCCAGTAGTGCATAGATGGACTTGGTATGATTATGACCAGAGACTATTCGTTGTAATCATGAATCGTAATGTTACAAATGATGTGATAAAAATCCTCGATGGTCAGTAGTGCATTGGTGGATGATTGTTGGCATGATCATGACCATTAATGAATACACAAATATTCTCGGCCCGTAGTGCATGAATAATTGTGGTCGTGATACTAAAGAATATCCTCGTCGTAATACGTGGGTGATTCGATGATGTGGAATATTTATTAAAGTCGAGTCTCAAATATATAATGATGATGAAAAACCTTTTAAAACCTAAAAGATAGTAGACTTTATTTTCTACTTGACTCTTTTAATGGATTGCTTATTCCGTCGCAGCTTAAACCGGTTGTCTATTGTATTTTATCGCTTTAACATTGTTGAAGACTATTGATAATTTATTCTCTCGCATTATCTTAGTCATAATATTTCTTCTCGGGCTAGTTGAGCTCACCCTTTTCTTTCACCGTTCTTTCTTGAAATGAGAATATATATTTGGGACGAGTCTGGGGAAACGAGTGATGGTCCGAAAGATAAGATTAGTAGTCCTCACTATTCGTGAAATAGTGTGATAATAATTGTAATGAGGACTTTTTTTTTTGAGTTTGTATAATATCTAGTAGAGATTTATATTCAGTATTTAAACTCACGCTTTTTATGTCGATTGTACACCTACGCTTATGTTAATAAGTTGTATTTAAATTACGCACCATGTAAGTGGCGCACCCAAGATGGGTGATGTATACCTAATTTTGGGGGCGCCACAATTGAATATCGTAGCTTAGGATATGATCCCCGCTAAGATGTGAGAATAGTACTAGGAGGGAGAGACGGGGAATACCTTCAGTATGACTACCTAAGTTTATGTATATTTTATTGGTTTGTCGGAAGATAGGGATAATTTGTTATATGTCAATTAACCTTTTGTTTTGTGGCGTATCTAAAAATGACATCCGAGAATGTTGAGAATAAAGAATGGAGCGCAGCGCGATCGTTGATTCACCACATATCAATAATCGTGATAATGTGCATCGAAGGCGACAATCCTCATGCAAACAACAACACCGACCAAAATGATGAATGATCAAATGTTCAGAGGCTTTATGCGAATTTATGCAACAAAGAAAGCGAGAATAACTCACGTCCCAAATGTAGGTGGAAACACGAAAAACTCTCGGTGACACCGCTAAACAATTCAAGGAGGGACCACCGGAGTTTAAGGGTGAGCCAAAACCACTTCAAGGCGGAAGCATGGATAAAGCAGATTACCAAGATATTTGATGTCTTGGGATGCTCCGAGGAGCAAAAGGTTCCTTTCACGCTTTATGTTCTTGAGAGAGCGCATTATTGGTGGAATCGGTAAAACGTACTCAACCTCATCAGATCAAGATATCTTGGGAGAAGTTCCAGAGTCATTCAACGACAAATACTTTCCCGAAAGTATTCGCCCATGAAGGAGGTGGAGTTTATCAAGTTGGAACAAAACAATATGACCGTGTCGCAATACGAGGCAAAATTTGCGAGTTATCACGGTTCAAGTCCCACTCTGTGGATAATGAAGAGAGAATGGCGCGAATGTTTTTAAGTGGTTTGAAGTCGAGATACGTCCAACATCTTATTTCTCATAAACCGTGTTTGTATTCGATGTTGTAAATATGGCTCGATTAATGGAGCGCGACAATGAGTCAACGCAACTAAAAGAGAGCAGCAGAAAAATTATAATACCAAATGAGTAGTCATCGAGCGGTGACAACAAGCGTGGAGGAATCAACAAAGCGATATGGTAACCACTTTGGTAATCGTACCAAAACAATAAGAATGGACATTTCAAGAAAAGGAGATTCAACAATGATGGAAAGACGTCGACACAAAGACCCGTTGTTAAGGAAGGAGAAAGACCACCTATCATATGCTTCAAATGCGGAGGAGAATAATCTGTAAATCTAGTTTGCCTCACTAGTTTACCATTGGTGGAGTTTTCCTATAACAACAGTTATCAAGCAAGTATTGGCATGGCTCTATTCAAGCATTGTATGGAAGAAAGTGTCGTTCCCAAAGATATCTTTGGGATAGAGGTGGGTGAAGAAAGCGTTGTTGGGACCGGGAGTTGGTACGTATGACTACTTAAAAAGATTCAAACGATCCGACGACGATATAAAAACCTCACAAAATCGATAAAAGAGTTATCTTGATCTTCATCGAAAAGGACGGGAATTCGATATAGGAGATCATGTGTTGTTAAGAGTCGCTCCATGGAAAGGAGTTACAAGATTTGGAAAGAGAGAAAACTTAATCCTCGATTCATGGTCCATTTTAATCCTCGATCGAGTAGGAATGCGTGGCCTATAGACTCGCTTTTACCGCACAAATATGTCTCGTGTTCATAACGCTTTTCACATATCTATGTTACGTAAATATGTGAAAGACCCGAACCATATTATTGAGTTAGAAACGGACGAAATAGCGGAAGATTTGACGTATGAAGAGGTTCCCGATCAAATTTTGATAAGAAGGAACATATTCTACGCCCAAGGTTATACCTCAAGTCAAAGTTTTGTGGAGGAACGACGATGTTGAGGAAATGACTTGGGAGTTAGAATCAAATGAAATCAAGGTATCCTTACCTCTTCGACATACCAGTATCGCACTTCTAATTTCGGTAATAAATTTCATAAGAAGGGGAGGTTGTAAGACCCGACTTTTATAAATAAAGATGAATTTTTCTATAAATATTATTTTTGAATATTATAGAATAAATTTGATATAATGTTATAGTTGTGGGTAATATTTAAAAATTTTGCAAAGTATGCAAGTTGTTATAAAATATTCGTTTGGTCGGGAATATTCTTTTGTTAGGAATATTCGTGATAACTACCAATCATCGGTGGACCCCACAATGTAATTATTGGCTTGATTGAGAAAATGACAAAATATTTTATAAAAATAACTACGGAGGTGTTACTGTTAAAATCTGTTGAACTACCCGATGGTAAAAGTACAAAGAATACGAGTGGTTACATAAGTAGCACTACCTGTATTGATTATCGATGCTTATACGAGAAGTCACTCATTTACGCTCAATTATCGCTACAATAATTGCCGATCATATCTCTTATATTATCGATTCAATTATTGTCACAATATCATCCAGATATAATATGTTATATAATATGTTGAGACGACAAGTTATAAATGATTAATAATTGTTGAAAGATTAAAATGTGTTGATTAAAAATAAAATGATTTGTGGTAATATTTATTCAATCCTTAATGTATATAAAGAGTCCATTATGAGACGCTTTGTGGTAAGTTTGATTATTTTATGGGGGCTCATATGTCATCATCTAAGAGTCTCTTCATCAATAGTATTTACCTTCAATCAATAGTAATTACCTTCACAATAAGAATTACCTTGTGAATAGTATTTACCTTCGTCAATAGTAATTACCTTCGTCAATAGTAATTACCCTTGTGAATAGTATTTACCTTCGTCAATAGTAATTACCTTCATCGATAGTAATTACTCTTGTGAATAGTATTTACCTTCGTCAATAGTATTTACCTTCGTTAATAGTAATTACCTTTACCGACGTCGAACCACTTGTCGTTTCACATTACAAAGCGCCGAACCACTAGTCGCTTCACATTACAAAAGCCAAAACCACTTTTCTTTTCACATCATTAGTCGTCAAGCCACTTGCCTTTTCACACGGCAAGTGCTAAGCTAGAAATCTTCTATAAATAGAGGCCTAGGGCTTCATTATTTTCACTTAATTCATTCAAGCTATAGAGAGAGAAAGTATAGAGAGAATAAGAGAGAAAGAAGAATAGTATTTTGTTACTACACCTGCAGATTCAATCTCCTACCAAATGTAAGGGTGTTATTCTTTCTTATTCATGAAGAGAACTGTTGTTATTCCATTACTTATTATTCTCGCTGGAATAACTTTGTATACGCTGTTTACCCTATACTTGGTGACATTCTTCTATTATTCGTTGGAATATCCTCATCTGTGTGTTTCTACCGGACTGGTTCCATTCTTTATTATTCTCGTTGGAACATCCTCGTCTGCATGCGTTTTGTGGGACCGGTTCCGTTATTTATTATTACATTGGAATAACTCGCCTGCAAGGCCTATCGCATGCATGGTGATTTCTTTTGTTATTCTATTCTTTATTATACCCAAATTGGTTAAAACTTTGACTTCTATACTCCATGAAATTAGTGGAATATCCTTGATATTTGTGTTTCATCCAAAGATCTTTCATAGAAATATTCTTCCGATCATTCTTGAATTTTACTCTACAAAACAAAGATCATGTTGATAATTTGGGCGTTAATAATTCTGGATAAAATAATTCTTGAACTTGTTTTATTGAATTCTTATATCATTGTCATCATCCTCATGTTTATATTATGTTGAAAGTCATCTCGTGGCACAGAAGGTATAGATGGACTTGGTATGATTATGACCAGAGACTATTCGGTGTAATCATGACCGTAATGTTACAAATGATGTGATAAAAATCCTCAGTGGTCGTAGTGCATTGGTGGACAGTTGTTGGCATGATCATGACCATTAATGAATACACAAATATTCTCTTGGCCCGTAGTGCATGAATAATTGTGGTCGTGATACTAAAGAATATCCTCGGCCGTAGTAGTGTAAGGTGATTCGATGATGTGGAATATTTATTAAAGTCGAGTCTCACCTATAATAAATGATGAAAACCTTTTAAAACCTAAAAGATAGTAGACTTTATTTTCTACTTGACTCTTTTAATGGATTGTTTATTCACCGCAGCTTAAACCGGTTGTCTATTGTATTTTATCGCTTTAACATTGTTGAAGACTATTGATAATTTATTCGCATTATCTTAGTCATAATATTTCTTCCAATAGTTGAGCTCACCCTTTCTTTCACCGTTCTCTTGAAATGAGAATATAGGCCGGACGCCGAGTCGGGAAACGCAGTGATGGTCCCGAAGATAAGATTAGTAGTCCTCACTATTCGTGAAATAAAGTGTGATAATAATTGTAATGAGGACTTTTTTTTTTGAGTTTGTATAATATCTAGTAGGCGATATTTGTATTTAAACTCACAGCTTTATGTCGTATTGTACACTATACGCTTATGTTAATAAGTTGTATTTAAATTCTGTACCATGTAAGTGGCGACCCAAGATGGGTGATGTATACCTAATTTTGGGGGCGTCACAGGCAACACATGAAGGGGCCATTCCGACTTTAATGAGATTTAGGCCTTGAATTAATCTTGTTAATAACACAATTTTAAACTCTACTTCTTCATAAAAATAAATAAAATTAACATTCAAATATAATTATCAAACAATTTAATTTATTTATTTTTATTTTCATTAATGAAAATACGTCAAAGTAGACACATATGAAAACAAAATTAGGAAGTAAAAACATGAAATGCATCGATATAGTTGTGTTTTTTCTGTTGTCATGGGCGGAACCAAGTGTGGCGAGGGGGTCATATAACCCCCACCAAAATTATGTACGTGCTATATATTAATACATATATTAATAGTCAATAGCATATATATATAATAATAATAATAATAATAATAATAATAATAATAATAATAATAATAATAATAATAGTAGTTTATAGAGTACTTAGGGGGGATCCAAGCTTTTCCTAATGGGTAATGGATCACCGAATTTTTTTTTTTTTTTATGCTTTTGACTACAAAATAATTAATGTGATTTATTGAATCGAAATTTTATAGAATACAAGGATTTAGGTGTCATTTGGATACATAAAAAATAGGGTTATACGATCGTATAACCTCGCTTTGTCATATGTGTATTCAAAAGACACCTAAATCAACGATTTTATATAAAATTTCGATTCCATTAAATCACATTAATTATTTTGTAGTCTAAAACAAAAAATTAAAAAAAATAAAAAATTTCTACTAGGTCAAGACTTCTTATTGTAAAAATCCCTTTCCCCCCAGACTTTTCAGTAGTTTATAATAGCAATCCAAATTTTTTACACATACCCCATAAATAAAAAATAGAATAAGTTTTATTTTACAATGAAATTCAAATGAAAAACTTAAAACACAATCAAATCTAGGTCGCTATTTATAAAACACATGTATATATGTCTAAATCAAACTTTAATTGAACTAATTAATCTATATATCTATATATTTATATACATATATATATAAAGTAAAATTATGTTTTTAGGTTCTTAATTTTTTAATGACGAGACTAGAATTTAATTACTACTAAAATAATTTTTAAAGTTTCACGATTTTATTTTATTAACTACTATTAAAATATTTTTTATACCTAGAATTTAACTAGAATCAAAACACTATTTATACTATTTATGATCCTAAAAAACTTTAGAATAACTTATTATTTTATAATAATTTTATGTCTTATAGAAGTCCTTTACTAATATTGATTCTCATGAGCCTAAATTCAAACATCTACCGATTATTGTTAAATATGTAATTAGTGTTGATTATATATTTAACAATGATATATAATATAATAATAAATTATTCTATTATTATATCATAATATATCATCCACGAGTTATATACACATATGTTGGGCCGTAATCCTTTTCCTTATCGGGCCGCACTTAATGGGCTCCTCCTCGATTATGTTACTCTTGTTCCGATTGGTCCGAATGATTTGGGCCTAATTACTTGATTATTTCATCGGGTCCTTTCAGGTTGGATCCTATTCGTTTCGTCATTTCATTATTTGGGCTTAGTCAATCGATTGGCCCATTATACAAATCGCCACTTAACCCAACTTTGACCGCAGAATCATTATGCCAAATAATAGTTGATTACTATATTCGCCACCTTTCGCACGGCATTAATGAGGATGGGACTCAGATGATCTGGCGGTGGCAAAGAGTGGTAAAGCAGGAGAAGTAAGCTACATACTTTCTACCGAAAATGACCGGAGTGGGGGAAAAGGTGTCGAGGGTGATGGGTGGCACGAGAAACGGGATTGAGTACGATGGGGCTAGGATCACAAAGGAGGTAAGTAACAAAATATTACACACACACAATCAGATTCTTACTCTCTCTCAGACATTAGATATTATTTTCCTTCCATTGTTAACCTTGTGATCGCCGACATCGACTCTCACACGGAGCTATCCCAATTTGGTCAAAGGCCGTCAAGCTTTTGGTGTTGACTTGTTGAATTGTGCAGGATATCGGACGCGTCTTGGTGATTGGGACGTGGAGAAAGATCTTGGCGTTAACAACATACACATATATAATAATGCAAAACTAAGTTTTTTGATTTTTGGTATGAGACTAAAATTTACTACTATACTAAAACACTTTTTAAAGCCTCCTAATTTTATTTGTAAAGAAGAAAGACGGAGTATGCGACTTTGTATTGACTATCTGAATTGAACCATGTCACCATCAAGAATAGGTATCCTCTACCTCGTATTGATGACTTGTTCGACCAATTAAGGGCACAATTCTTTTCAAAATCGATCTTAGATTCGGATATCATCAAATTGAAGATTAACCGAGGATATTCCAAACACCGCCTTCGTAACTAGGTATGGGCATTACGAATTCTTAGTCATGTCTTTCGACTAACTAATGCTCCTCGCGCTTTCATGGATATGATGAACCGAGTATTCAAGGAATATTTGGATCAATTCGTTGTTGTCTTTATTGATGACATCCTCATATATTTCAAAAGCCGTGAAGATCATGAGCACCATTTGAAGTCGGTACTCCAAAGGCTTCGTGAAAACCAACTATATGCCAAATTGAAGAAATGCGAGTTCGCTTGAGGAAGTAGCATTCCTTGGGCACGCGTGTGTCGAAACATGGAGTATCTGTTGATCCCACAAGATTGAAGCAATACAAAGTTGGAGCAACCAAGTCGGTGGATCAAGTACGTAGCTTTTGGGCTTAAATTGGTTATTATCGGAGATTCGTGGAAGGGTTTTCTCAATCGCTACTCCATTAACTCAAATTAACTCGGAAGGATACAAAATTCGCTTTGGAGCGAAGAATGCGAGAAAAGTTTCCAAGAGCTTAAGAGAGACTTATTTCAAGACCTATTCTAACAATACCATCCGGTTCGGATGGATTTGTTATCTCTGGCCATGCTTCGTGCAAAGGGTTAGGATGTGCTCTCATGCAACGTGGGAAAGTCATAGCCTATGCCTCGCGACAACTTAAAGAGTATGAGAGGAATTATCCTACTCATGATCTAGAGTTAGCGTGCAATAAGTTCTGCTTAAAAATATGGAGGCACTATCTATATGGGAGAAAGTGGAGATATATTCGCACCATAAAAGCCTTAAATATTTCTTCACTCAAAAAAGAACTCAACACGCTTGGCAACGTTGGCTCGAAGCTATTGAAAGACTACGACCACACTATTTCAATACCATCCCGGTAAAGTTTAACGTGGTAGGCGCGATCGAGTAAAAGATCATATCTGAACGAAAAGATGATGATGTCAAGTATACGACAGAGCCAACTTTAATAGAAAAGTTAAGGTTGCTCAAGCCACCGAATTCGAAATGATGCGTATGAAGAAGAAAGTACAAGAAGGAGCTATTCCTAAGCGAGAATTGATGAAGAAGGAATACTTCGAGTCCACTCTGCACTTTGTGTTCCTAACGACTCGATTTGAAGTACAAGATTATGATGGAGGCACATAATACGCCATTTGCAATCCATCCCGAAGTACTAAAAGGTATCGTGATCTTCGACATACATTTTGGTGGAACAATATGAAGAGAGAGATTGCAAAGTTTATCTCGATGTGTTTAACTTGCTAACGTGTAAAAGGCGAGCATCTTGTACCTAAGGGTCCGCTGCAACCACTTGAGATTCCTGGAATGGAAGTGGGAACACATTACTATGGATTTCGTTCACTACGGGTCTTCCTACGGCTTTCAAGGCATCAATGCTATTTGGGTTATTGTTGATAGATTAACCAAGTCTCGCTCATTTCTTGCCGATACGGAGACTTATTCCTTGAACGCCTTGCTAGTATGTATGTGAATGAGATTGTGAGGTTGCATGGCATGCCCAGTATCCATAGTTTCGGATCGTGACCCAAGATTCACTTCAAGATTTTGGGTTAGCTTGCAAAAAAGCTATGGGAACGGATTTGCGATTTAGTTCTAAGATACCATCCCCAAACCAGACGGACAATCGTAGAGGACTATTCAAACTCTTGAAGATCTATTAAGACTCGTGTCCTGAGACTTCAAGGGTAGTTGGGATAAGTATTTACCATCAGTGGAATTCTCCTACAACAACAGCTTATCGTGCAAGTATAGGTGTGGCTCCATTCAAGCATTATATGGACGAAAATGTCGCTTCTCCAATATGTTGGGATGAGGTGGGTGAAGCAACATTGTTGGGACCCGAAGTTAAGACGCATATGACTCACCGAAAAGATCCAAATGATTCGACAACGATACAAACCAAGACAAGATCGACAAAAGAGTTATGCGAACTTCATCGAAAGGACGTGGAATTTAATGTGGGGATCATGCATTTTTATGAAGTCGCTCCACGGAAGGGAGTTACAAGATTTGGGAAGAGAGAAAGCTCAATCCACGATTTATCGGTCCATTTCAAATTCTTGACCGAGTAGGAATGTAGCCTATAGACTTGCGTTACCTCCGAGTATGTCTCGTGTTCATAATGTGTTTCACATATCTCATTTCAGAAATATGTGAAAGACCAACCACGTTATCGAAGTTAGAACCGACGAGATAAATTAAGACTTAACGTATGAGGAGGTACTGTCAAGATCTTGGATAGGAAGGAGCATGTCCCACGCTGCAAGAAAGGTCATACCACAAGTTAAAGTTTTGTGGAGGAATCATGCTATAGAGGAAATGACCGGAATTGGAAACGGAAATGAAAGCGAGGTATCCTCACCTTTTCAAACACTGTACGTCGCCAATTTCGAGGACGAAATTTCATAAGGAGGGAGGTTGTAAGACCCCAAAATTTTTAAATAAAAAGGAATTTCCTTTATTTATTATTTTGAAATAGTAAGGGTTGATTTGATTAATGTGGATAGTTAAGGGTTAAATACGCAAATATTTCAAAATAAGCAAGTGGTTATAAAATATTCATTATCGTTGGGGAATATTCGTTTGGTCGTGGAATATTCGTCTCTTTGTCGAGAAATATTCGTGACGACGCAGCAACCATGTGTGTGGGCCCATAACGAAAGCGATTGGATGAAGAAAACGACAAATATAAGTTGTTTTTAAATAACTACAGCGTAGTTATTACCATTAATACCGTTGAATACCCGTGGTTAAAACACACTAATACGCCGTTGTTGAACAAGAAGACACGATATTGCACCAATTATTGATTCTTACGTGAAGAAGGCACTACTCAATAATGGTTACGATAATTACCGCTCAAAGATTTTATCGAGTTAATAATTGTCTGCGTTGATATTTTATATTCATTGTTGTTTCAATAATTGTCATTACACGGTATTTTCATTATCGAAGCAATAATTCATATTATCCTCAATAATATTATTAGATAACATTATTGGCAATGTCCGTAAAGTTCTCTCTAAGGAGAGATTTGGTCACCTAATTGCACGCCAAGTAGTTAAGAAATTTTATTGAAAGCCCTCTTTCCTGAACCCGCCTCGGTCACAATATTGTGATTCTCAGTAATATTATTTGTGAATAATTAATTATTGATTTATATGATGAGGAAAATATTGATTTTATGTGGATATAGATGGAGAAAATTTTAAAATGACAATTGTTGAAAATTAATATTTTATCTTTTTCTCGATAAAATAATTCATTTAAATATATTATTTTAATAATATATTAACTATGATATATTTTACAACGAATGTGGGATATATGAGTATACGAGGAGGAAGAGTATTTTGTTGCAATAAATGTTTAAAACATGTTAAACATGTCTGGTGGACCCCATTTATCGATCGAAATTTGATTATATAAGCAGAAAATCGCTTGCTTTGTGGATTTCGGTCAATTTCTATTTGGAATTTGGAAAAACTTTCTTCTGCAAAGTTGTAGAGAATTGAAATTCCTATAAAAACTCGCGAGATTCGAATTTTCTGATGAAAGGGCTATTTATTATGAATTATTGAAGTTCAAGTTCAAAATAATTGATTTTTGGGAGTTTAAAATATTTTTTGTAAGAAAAACGTTTTTTGTTGTAATTGAGTGGCTCACATGTGTTATAAATGATCTGAAATCAGATTTCTAAGGTGGGCTTGAATATTTTTAAGAAATATTATTATTTTATTAAATTTTATGCTTTGGTGTTCTAACATTTTCCTATAAATAGGGTGCTTAGGTTAAATTGAAAATCACACCGAAATCAAGTTTTCTCTCTCTATATTATCGAGCGTATTCTTGTGAGTATTTTGAGTATACTTTGAGTATTTCTAGATTTGTGCAAGTTCCTTTCAAAGACTATACCCAGATTCTAGCTAAGTAAGATCTTTCGAGGTAAGGGATATTATTTTTTTCGTAATGATATTATTTCTTCAATATCATTATAATCGAAATGTTGATCTGAAGTTTTATCAAATTTGGAACTTTTTCATGCTCTGGTTACTATTCATGAGTTACTATTCATGAGTTACTATTCATGAGTTACTTATTCATGAGTTACTATTCACGAGTTACTATTCACGAGTACTATTCATGAAACGTGAAGATGTTTTTTGTGGAATTTCTATCTTTTGGTGTTTGAGTTACTATTCACGATACTCTGACTATTCACGATACTGATACTATTCAATTAAAAATAAAATTTCTTCTTTTCATCCATTAACATCTATTCTCGGATACTAACTCGATTGTATCCATGTTTTGATCATTCTTGAATTTTACACCACTATGATTATTTTTTGAGGTATTTTTGGACGCGATAAAACCAAGTACGAATCCTTAATCCTTAATCCTTGTCATTTTGTTTCACTAGATTCGCTTTTTTAAAAAATATTTTTCATCATCCTCGCCTTTAAATGATGATATTATGGAATATCTTTGGCCCAGTAGTAAAAAGATGAATGATTTCTTAAGAATATCTTTGGCCCGTGGTAAAAGATGAATGATTTCTGAAGAATATCTTTGGCCCCAGAAGTCAAAGATGAACAGTGTTTAAATGAACATGACTAATCGATGAATATCTTTGCTCTCGTAGGCAAAGATGAATATTTGATTCCGTATGTATATCGATTGATGTTACAGGATAAAAGATAGACGATGAACTTTTAAATTCATACATGTAAGATAGTAGTTTGCATTCTCTACTTAACTCTTCTAATGAATTATTATTTCATTGCGAATATTGATTTAAAATTTGTTGTCTATCAGATTCTATTATATTTTTCCCTATCAAGACTAACGATAATTTGTTGTATATTATCTTAGTCATAATATTCTTTACTCGAGCTAGTTGAGCTCACCCTTTTCCTTTTTGTTCCATTTTTCTCGTGAGGCGAGAATATAATGAAATACGAGCCTGGGTATGGAATGAAGGTTTTAGAAAGGATTGTTTAGTAGTCCTCACCATTTTTGTAAAATAATGTATCAATAAATGTGATGAGGATTTATTTGAGTATAGATATTGTCTAGAAGATAATATTTGTATTCAAACTCACAGCTTTTATTGTTGTAATAATAAAGTTGTAGTTGTTTCATGCACATGTATTGACAACTCGAGAATAGGTGATGTATACCTATTTTGGGGGCGTCACAATGATGGTGAATTGGAAGAGGTGTCGTCTGGTTTTGGGTCTAAATATCTTCACCGGAGTGGACTTGTGTCTATTGGGCCTTCCATTTCTGTTTCTGATATCAATTTGGACCGATTTTGTTGGGTTCTGGTGAGTTTCACTTTGGACCTCTTGTGACTTATCATAATTCGTTATATCATAGGCCTATACTGTTTATAGTCTTTCATTAAACACCCTGTTTAATAAAAGACTAGGGGGAAATGTTGGGCCGTAATCTTTTTTCTTATTGGGCCAGACTTAATGGGCTCCTCCCTTGGATTATGTTACTCTTGTCTTGATTTGTCCGAATGATTTGGGCCTAATTAGTTGATTATTTCATTGGGTCCTTTCAGTTGGATCCGGTCGTTTGGGTCATTTCCGTTATTTGGGCTTAGTCATTGAATTGGCCCATTATACAAATTGCCACTTAACCCAACTTCGACCCAGAATCATTATGCCAAATAATAGTCGATTACTATATACGCCACCTTCTGCATGGCATTAATGAGGATGGGACTCAGATGATCGGCGGTGGCAAAGAGTGGTAGCAGGTGAGGAAGTAGGCTATATACTTTCGGCTGAAATGACCGGGAGTGGGGAAAAGGTGTCAGGAGGTGATGGGTGGCACCAGAACCCGGATTAGAGTATGATGATGGGGCTAGGATCACAAAGGAGGTAAGTAACAAAATATTACACACACACAATCAGATTCTTACTCTCTCTCAGACATTAGATATTATTTTCCTTCCATTGTTAACCTTGTGATCGCCGATACTGACTCTCACGCCGGAGCTATCCCCCGACGGTCAGGCCGTCAAGCTTTTGGTGTTGACTTGTTGAATCGCATCGCAGATATCTGACGACGCGTCTTGGTGATTGGGACGTGGAGAAAGATCTTGGCGTTAACAACATACACATATATAATAATGCAAAACTAAGTTTTTTGAATTTTGGTATGAGACTAAAATTTACTACTATACTAAAACACTTTTTAAAGCCTCCTAATTTTATTTTATTAACTACTATGAAAATACTTTTTAAACTTAGAATATATCATATAATAACAAATTATTCTACTATTATATCATAATTATCCACAAGTTAAAATATTGAAACATAAGTAAGCTATATTAAGATGAAGTAATACTAAAATATACAATTATAATAATTAATTAATATAATATAATATAATAACAAATTATTCTACTATATATTATACCATAATTATCCACAAACTAAAATATTAAAACATATGTAAGTTATATTAAGTTGGAGTAATACTATAATATAGTTATACTAATATATATAATCATACGTAATTCATTATATATAAAATAAATAAAAAATAATCTCGTGCTTCGCACAAAACACTTAACTGGTTATACATAAAATCGAACGATGGAGCTTCTAAAAGTTGAGAAGAAAAAAAAGTGGATGAGTGGAATCGAAGACCTAATGCCCAATATAATCTTGCCGACTAGCCGGCTTGTATAGCTAGTTTCATGCATGATAATACATGATCACTAAATGCTGCCTCAATATTTCTAAAGATATATTGCTTGAATTATTGTTATCTTTGTTTTATTTTTCTTGTCGTCATCCTCTCTGCTCATCGTATTGATCAACATGTCTTTATCAAGTAGATCTACATCAAAATTATGCATGATGACACTTGATAGAAAATAGAGTATGATTATGTTCTTTCAAAAAAATAAAGGCCCTAGTTAGAAAGCTCTCATTTGAACTTATTTAATAGGGGTTAGTAATCATTAATGGAGTGAGGTGAGCCCACAAAAGCTTTCTAGCTAGCCAAGATGAGCTAAGGCATGAGTCATGAACCCTAATCCACCCTCCTTTGAATTGCATTCACAAGAATATATATCATAGATAAAGAATATATATATATATATATATATTTGATCCCGGATCTTAAGTTTCACTCCTTATCTAATACTCATTATTTTTTTTTAATGATTTTAATCGATTTATTTATCTTAGGCCCATCGCTATATGCTCAACCGTCAATCTTTAGTTTTTAAGCGATGTATGACATATAAAGAATCTGGACTGAATATATATGATTTTAATCGAGTCGCCTTTATCCGTCGCCAAAAGCTATGAAATTTAGATAAAGAAATGAGCTTTAAGATCTGGAATATATATATATATATATATATATATATATATATATATATATATAACTGCATAATAACTTAAAGTTGAAATGAAATGATAAATGGACCAGAAAAAAAAGATTAATTCTTGCACTTCTTAGGAAATTGAAAATTTGTAAGAGAAATAAAGATAATCTAGAAATTAACTAATAAGAGATTTTTTTTCAAGAGATCATTACATTATATTTTTATATTATTCGTGATATTAGATTTTTAGAAATATATATCTTCTACTTTTGTTAATTTGGAGGCCTGGTTTTATCTGTTTATACTTCGATCTTGTTTTGTTTTCCTTTCGTTATTTTTTTCCCATCAAGTTTTCTAGGTTGCATTTGTTACTGTTCATGAGTTCTATAGTTAAAGGGAAACCTGTGAATTTTGAGGGAATCTTTAGAAGGTATAACATCTCTCTCTCTCTCTCTCTCTCTCTATATATATATATATATATATATATATTTATATTGTTGGTGAATCAATTACCATTAGTTTTATATATGCATTCAAGTCAGCATATGATTAAGAACACCTTGTCTATATTGTCAACTTACGCCAATGTGCAGTACTCTTTCTGAAATCCAAGTAAGAAAGAACTTTAAAAACCACAAAAAGATTTAATAAATCGATCCAACCGGAATATATATATTTGTAAAAAGAATACTCCAATATTTTAAATTTCACATAACATATTTTGCCTAGCTAGTTGTTTTTTGTACTTGTCCATCTAATTGCCTCTCACTTTTATGTTTCATTTCACAAGGGTCGAAACTTATGACCAAAACACCTTTTTTAATTCCAATATTATATTTAATTATACAGTCTGTGAGTGCTTAAGCTTTTCCGAAATACTTCTATATAATATAATTAAGTTACTTTAATTTCATCTTTCCTCATTACCCCCACTTAATTTCTTGATAATTAAGTACTTTGATTATATAGACTATATATTATATCCATTTATAGTTCAGTCACTTACAATAAACATTAATCTAGTATTATATGTTGATGTTATAATGCTTTTGACTAAATTATATCTCTACGATTTAGATTGATAATATATTATATCCATTTATCGTACAATCACTGATCAGCTAGCAAAGATTAATTATATATATTATATCCATTTATCGTACAATCACTCAGCTAGTAAATATTAGTTTTAGTATTGTTGATTGAACTTATAATACTTTCAGCTAAATTAAGTCTAATCAAGAGTTTAAACACAGAAGTTAGTCAATTACTCAATCAACAAATTCGAGTACTTTTAACTAGCTAGATTAAAGTACTCGTATGCACGCCTATCATTATTAATTTTGTTTGGATCGATAATAACAAACAATTAATTTACCGACTAATCTAAATAATACATGGGTGCGTAAATTATTATGGCATTTTAGTGTTATTGATGAGAAATAAAAATGATTATTAATGAGAAATTTAAAGGAAATTGGCAATACGTATAACTATGGAATTTATTGCCAACTCTAAGATAACCTTAATTTCTTATGATCAAAATTCTGTTTTGTTACATGTTTCAATGAAGATTCTGAATAAAGGGCAATTATTATGGCATCTTAGTGTCATGTTTAAATATGGTGATCAATTAGACTGTTCTTGAATAGTAGTAGTATATCCGTTCTTTAATATAGGTCGTTTTAATGAATTATTTTTGTTCCTTAATATAAGTCGTTTGAGAATTTTAAATAAACATTAATTGCTTAGTTTTTAATATTACCTCAAGTAATAAATATAATTTTAGTTCTCTCACTATTTTTTGTCCAATAAATAACACTATTTTTTTAATATAAGGATAATATAAATAATTAATATTATATTAATTAATGTTATATAATTATTTCTTTAATACTCGTATACAATTTTAAAATGACTTATATTAAATAACGGATGAGAGATTATATAATTTAAGACCCCACCAGTCACATTTGCTAGCATCATTTAACCGAGATATTATTATGTCAAATCATGATCATTGGATACGTAATTAAAGCAAAGCAGGGATTTGAGTGGGCTACACCGACTACAGAACTAAAACCCTAATTATATACTACTATCAGTTAAAAGGAAATACTTTTATGATTACAGAAGAAGATAGACACATACAGCTTGAAATATGAATGTGTTCATTGCACCTGGTGTTTGAGGCATTTAATATCCTCTAGCAGATCATATACTATTGTGTAAAGAAATATTATTTCTAAAGTATAAGGCATAAAATTAATTAATTAACTTAGAAAAGTTGAGCATTCATCATTTAAGTTTGGGAATATATATAGAGAGTAATTAACTAGGTTGCAGCTCCTAGGTAGGCACAAGGCTAGATTCTTAGTTCCCAGAAGAGAGGAAAATTAATCACTAATTAAACTGCAGCTTTTTGACCTTCATTTTTTCTAAACTACTAGTAGTAATTAAATTAGCACAAGCTTAGGCCAGTACGAATCCGGTTAGCATGAAATTATTTTTTTTGAAGTTTGATCGATTAATAAAATAAATCTTGACACATACAACTTCTGCGTCATGTGTCAAGATTTTATTGATCAATTGACCAACTTACTCCAAAATAAACTTCATACTAACCACTTCCGGCCAGTACTACGTAAGAACGTTTAGAGTAGGTGGATATAAAAATTAGATATGAGTGCATTTGAATTTTATTTATTTATATTTTTACTCATTATTGGAGTCAAAATACAATTAAATGAAATTCAAATACACTCATGTCTAATTTTCATGTCCACATAAATTTTTTGTAAAGTTTAATATGTATTATTTTGATCTGGGTACGTGCTCACTCCTGACTTGGACATACAATGGATCTTTCTCACTGTCAACTTAATTTGGCTTTAAATTACTTAATATACACCGGCATTTGCTCACCTAATTATTATACCCTCCTCTCCTCTCCTCTCTTCAATTTTTACTATTCTACTGTTATTAATAAAGAAAATAAGTACAATGGTGCTTTGATTAATTACATAATCAGATGTTTTTAACTAGCCGTTGAGAATTTTATTAATTGAAAAGCATTAAACAAATGAGCAATAATTAACGAGGAAGAGAGAAATATAGTTACCTATAAAAGATGAATATAACACTTTCTTCGCTTTCTAAGAAGACTCAAATTTACAAAATTTATCGGAGTGTTTATATAGTAATAATATGATAATAAAATTATGATAGTTCGAGTGTGATTTGATGCGTCCAAATGGTTCGAGAGGACCCGTGCCACGTGATAGAATATTCCAGTCAAGTTGAGGTTTGACATTTTAATAAATCTACCGTCTTAATTGACTTATGATTTCTTTCTTCTTTCTTTTATTTGACTTCCTACGTACTTTTAAGAAAGTCCGATCTAATTCTATTATGAAAATAGTGTAGACTAGATTAATTTCGACTTCTCATTCTTATGAAGATTGACTATGATAACTGTTGTGATAAGTAGTCATAATTACAATGATAAGTATGTTTATTGATGTGATGCAGTCCGAATTAATTTCTTAAGAAAGTCTCGATTGCGTGATAGTTTGTTAACGTTCGTTGTTTGTTAATACGGCGACCGAAAAATGATTTACTCTTTAATAATTTATTGGTATGATTATTTTATATACTACTATCAAAAAAGGGACTTTATTTATTTTTTGTTAAAAAAAGTTAGAAATGGCACTCTTACACGTGGTAAGGACTAAGGAGAAAGAATATACTAAGTAAACTTTCCTTACCTCATCTGTAATAACAATCAATTTATGTTGTAAGTTTTTGTGGTGTATTTGGGTATTAGGTTAAACTCAACCTACATTTTCTTTAATGTGTACTGACTACCATATATACCGGTCAAAGGCTCTAGACGTAGAAGTCTCTTTTACCCAATCCAATTGAGAGCTGATGAATGTCATGCATGTTGTCAATTAATGGACCACCGACTGTCCCACATCCTACGGAGGAGAACAGATCATCGGTCCCCATTTTTCTTGTCTTCCTGGTATTCCCCACTTAAATGTTTACATCTAACATTTTATTTAATTTTAGAATTAATTGATGTTAAGTAAAAGGCTAAGTATCAATATTTAAGTAGAGGACACAAAATGGACAAAGAAAATGGGAACAGAGGATCTACTCTCCATCATACGTACTATTCCTTCCATTCCTAAATAAGTGACATTTTGAAGGGTTTCACACTTATTAAGAAAGTTATTTATTGCTTCAATTTTGTCATTAAGATTGATACTCCTTCCGTCCTTATTTAAATGACGTTTTAGAGATGGACACAAGAATTAAGATAATGATTGGAAAATATTAAATATAAGACTCAATTATCTATAATACCCTTTAAATCATTAATTTATCATAAAGACAAGAGTTTAAAAGTACCAAAAAATAGGTAGAGTAATGAGGGGTAATTTTGGAAAAATTGTCATTAATTCTCCTATATTTGAACAAACGTCAATTAATTAGGGACAAATAAAAAATTCTAAAACGTCATTTAAATAGGGACGGAGGGAGTATGTATTATCACAATTATCCTTGCATTAATTAAGAAAAAATGTACTCCATATAGTTATTTAGATAAATGAGATAGAAAGTTATTTAGGAATGAAGGGAGTACTTCACTAAACTTACATACACATAAATAAATAAATTTTGTCGTAAATTTTTTTATAAAAATATTAATTTATAAAATATTGTGGTCAAGTGTAATTAGTAGACGATCCATCATATATGGGTGAACCTAGTAATAGTAACCAACCATAGACCTAATAAATAATTTCATATTTTAACACATTTTAAATTTGGACCATGAAA
This sequence comes from Panax quinquefolius, assembly GCA_020205615.1. Taxonomy (NCBI): domain Eukaryota; kingdom Viridiplantae; phylum Streptophyta; class Magnoliopsida; order Apiales; family Araliaceae; genus Panax; species Panax quinquefolius. Next base: position 23,864,727 of record CM035162.1, read on the forward strand.
TAAATTCTCTCCATTTCATTATCCTAATTCATCAATCACATCATTTTATAAGATTTTTTTGTTAAATATCAAAGTACGTACGTACTATTAATTGGTTCCGAATTAATTAAGGAGAATGTGTAAACTCTTGGTTGATGTACAACATCACAGCCTAATTAAGAGTTAAGGCTAGATTTCAATCAATAATTAGGCAGGCAAGTTTTAATTAATTATACCACATATTGCAATGCTACACCTCCAAGTGCGTGTCCGTACATAGGAAATTAAGTGCATGGTTTAAAAAAAATTCAGAAGCTGCTTTCACGATTAATTAATATTGAGACACGGAGATCTAGGGACTAGTTCAATTACCTAAACTTCACCTAATCATTAAACCAAACATTCTCTTAATTCAATTTCTCACAATAACCCACTTTTGACCAATAACTAGTTAGCACGCGTATTTGTGCACACATGAACTAGAATTATATGGTGGTGACACGCGTATGCAGTTTCTAATAAGATTATATATATATATATATATATATATATATATATATATAGAAAATAATCCGTGAAAAACGTTAACTATTAACACTGTTTCAACTAACGCTAATCTAAATTGGCCCAATATTAGAGTTAATGGTTGAGATAAATGCCCAAATAGAGAGGAGTCAAACGTCGACGCTTTTGATGACCGCCACTCCCTAGCCAATCGCGAGAGAGGATTTTTAATTTGGCCAGTGCCCCACCAGCCAGAGGAGTATCACTGTAAAGACCCTCAACTTATTATTAATGAAATTTAATTTTCTATTTATTATTTTAAAATAGTAAGGGTTGATTTGATTAATGTGATAGTTAGTAAAAATACGCAAATACTTCAAAATAAGCAAGTGGTTATAAAATATTCATTGTTGTTTTAATATTCGCTTTGTCGTGGAATATTCGCATCTGGCTTGGGAATATTCGTGACATTTACGCAAGTTTGATATATGTATGTGTGGGCCCCATAACTGAAAGCGATTGGATGAAGAAAACGACAAATATAAGTGGTTTAAAAATAATCTACAGAATTATTACTCAAATATCATCGTTAAAATATCCCATGGGTTAAAACACAAGAAGATACCGGTATTGCACCAATTATTGATTCTACGTAAGAAGGCACTACTCAATAATGGTTACAGAATTACCGCTCAATATTTTATCGAGTTAATAATTGTTTGCGTTGATATTTTATATTGCATTGTTTCAATAATTGTCATTACATAAGTATTTTTCATTATCGAAGCAATAATTCATATTATCCTAATAATATTATTAGATAACATTATTGACAATGTCTAGAAAGTTCATCACAAGGAGAGGTTTGGTCACCTAATTGCGGCTACCAATAAGGAGAAATTCTTATTGAAAGCCCCCTCTTTCCTGAACCTCCTCGGTTGTCAATATCAGGATTCTCAGAATATTATTTGTGAATAATTAATTATTGATTCATATGATGAGAAAAATATTGATTTTATGTGGATATAGATGGAGAAAAATTTTAATGTGACAATTGTTGAAAATTGAAATTTTATCTTTTCCGATAAAATAATTCATTTAAATATATTATTATATTTTAATAATATAATAATGGTGATATTTTTACAACGAATGTGGGATATATGAGTATACGAGGAGGAAGAGTATTTTTGTTGCAATAAATGTTTAAAACATGTTAAACATGCTCATTGGACCCCATTTATCGAATCGAAATTTGATTATAACTTTATAAAATCGCCTGCTTGTGGATTTCTTCCAATTTCTGCTTGGAATTTGGAAAACCTTTCTTCCGCAAAGTTGTAGAGAATTGAATTTTCTATAAAACTCGCGAGATTCAATTTTCTAATAAAAGGATATTTATTGTGAATTATTGAAGTTCAAGTCTCAAATAATTGATTTTTGGAAGTTTAAATTATTTTAAATTAGAAAAACGTTTTTCTTACTTTTTCTAGAATGTGGCATGTGTTTGATGGCTGAAATCAGATTCTAGGCATGCGTAGGAAATTTATATAATTATATTATTAATTTATTAAATTTTCTGCTTTGGTGTTTCTAAAGCGATTTCTATAAATAGGTGCTTAGGTTAGAATTAAAATCACACCAGAAATCAAGTTTTCTCTTTTATTATCGATTTATTCTTGTGAGTATTTTGAGTATACTTTGAGTATTGCTATACGGTGCAAGTCCAAGTCATAGCTTTATATTCTGTTTCAAATTAAAAACCGATCTTTCGAGGTAAGGGATATTATTTTTTCAGAATGATATTATTTCTTCAATATCATTATGTTGAAATATTGATCCAAGTTTTATCAAATTTGGAACTTTTGGTGTCTGAGTTACTATTCACGATACTAGACTTTATTCACGATACTCTGCATTATTCACGAATACTTCTGACTATTCATCGAAAAATGAAAAATTTTCTTTTCGTCCAAAATATCTATTCTCGGATACTAGCTTTGATTGTATCCATGTTTTAATCATTCTTGAATTTTATACCACTAGAATTATTTTTGAGGTATTTTTGAACATGGATAAAACAAAGTACGAATCTTAATCCTTAATCCTTAATCCTTGTCATTTTGTTTCACCGGGATTCGCTTTAAAAAAAATATTTTCATCATCCTCGCCTTAAATGATGATATTATTGAATATCTTTGGCCCGTAGTGCAAAGATGAATGATTTCTCAAGAATATCTTTGGCCCGTAGTGCAAAGATGAACAGTGTTTAGATGAACATACTAATTAATCGAATATCTATTCTCGGCCAGTAGTGCAAAGATGAATATTTGATTCCGTATATATATTGATCGATGTTACAGGGATTAAAGATAGACGATGAACTTTTAAATTCATACATGAAGATAGTAGTTTGCATTCTCTACTTAACTCTTCTAATGAATTATTATTTCATCATGAATATTGATTTAAAATTTGTTGTCTATTGTATTCTATTAGATTTTTCCTCGTTGAAGACTAACGATAATTTGTTGTATATTATCTTAGTCATAATATTCTTTACCGGGCTAGTTGAGCTCACCCTTTTTCTTTTTGTTCCATTTTTCTTCTCGGAGGCGAGAATATACGAAAGTACGAAGCAGTGGGGTATGGAATGAAGGTTTTAGAAAGAGTTGTTTAGTAGTCCTCACTATTTTTAAAAATAATGTATCAATAAATGTGATGAGGATTTATTGGAGTTTAGATATTGTCTGTAAGATAATATTTGTATTCAAACTCATAGTTTTATCATTGTAATAATAAAGTTGTAGTTGTTTCGCATCTATGTATTGACAACTCAGAATGGGTTGGATGGAATGGACCTATTTTGGGGGCGTCACATCGGCCAACAAAAAAAATTGACCAAATTACTGATTATCCTAATTATCCTCATACACTACTTATTAATTAGTAAAATAAAATAATAAAAAATTATAAGAATAACTATAAGAATAATCAGTAATTGTCTTTATACTTATCCTTATACTTATTAACAGATTATCCTTATACATATTACTTATTAATATTAATATTTATTGTCGGTCACATTCCTCAAGCTTACCGGGCATTCATCTCACCATTAACTCTAATATTGGATTTACTAGATTAGCGTTAGTTGAAAACAGTGTTAATAACTAACGCTTTTCCATGGATCATTTCTATATATATATATATATATATATATATATATATATATATATTGCTTTCTGGATCTTAAGCGTATTATCTAACATACTTTGTTCACCCCTTGGCGACGGACCATGCGATGATTGATTCGATGCTATATATGTAACCGCTGCCTTAGTTTTTAGCGACGAACAACATATAAATGATTTTTAATCGTCATCGCCACCCTATCCGCTAAAAGGGGTGAGCAAGGTATGTTAAATAAGGTGTGAGCTTAAGATCCGCACTATATATATATATATATATATATATATATATATATATCAATCTTACATACCCTTATCTTACTCACTATCTACCACCTTTTTTGCGACGATTTATTTTAATACAATGATCGCTTATACTTTTAGCTTACGACTCAATATATAGCGTCGCTTAAAAAATATAAGTTTACGGTTGTATGACCAAAATCGTCGCCTAAAGGGGGGGGAAACACTAGTGAGTAAGATAAGGATATGATTTGATCCTCGCTCTCTCTCTCTCTCTCTATATATATATATATATATATATATATATATATATATATATATATATATATATATATATCCGAATCTTAAGCTCACCCTTATCCAATCTCACTTGAATACTTTTACTTTATCGAATTTTGACGATTTGCCTATTCGATGCATCATTATATATATAAACCGCCTCATAAGCGTCACTAAAAGTATAGATTTACGGTTGCTTTATATGTATTTAGCAACATATAATGTCGCTAAAAGTATGTATTTACTTTGTTGTATGATCGAATCGTCACGGGTCCGCTCGCTAAAGGGGGTGAGCTTAAGATCCTAATCGTATATATGTAAGACCCCAACTTATTATAAATAAAATCAATTTCCTCTAATTATTATTGTGAATAATAAGGTATTAATTTGATATAATTCTCTCAGTTATGGGTGAAATGTGCAAATTTTGCAAAATAAGCAAGTGGTTATAAAATAATCATTGTTGTCGGGAATATTCGTTTGGTCGTAGAATATTTTTTTGTTGTTGGGGAATATTCGCATTTACTGCTGCAAGCACTCATTTGTGGGCCCCATAATGTAATAATCGTTTAATGAAGAAAACGACAAGTTTGAGTTTTTATAAATAACGGCGTAGTTATTACCGTTAACACCGCTGGAATACCCGGTTTGGTTAAAATACGAATACGCTGTGGATGCACAGTGATTGATGAATTATTGATCCTTACGTAGAAAGCACTACTCAATAATTGTTACAAAGAGTTATTGCTCAATATTTTATTTTATTGATTCAATAATTGTCGCTGCGTTGATATTTTATATTATTGTTGTTTCAATAATTGTCATCGCAAGATTTTTCATTATCGATCAATAATTCATATTATTTGAATAATATTATTAGATAAAGATTATTGGCAATGTCTAGAAAGTTCACATCGAGGAGAGGTTTGGTCACCTAATCATTGCCAAAGAAGGAGAAATTTTATTGAAAGCCCCTCTTCTCCGGAAACTACCTGGTCATCATAAATGTGATTCTGTAATATTATTTGTGAATAGTTAATTATTGATTGATATGATAAAGAAATATTTATTTTATGTGGATATAAATGTTGGATATATTTATTGTGGTTAAAAATGAAAGAGTTAATGTTGAGGTGTTTTATCAGTATTTTTGTTGGAATGAAGGCATTAAAAAATAAACCAGTATTTTTGAGATATATTGCGTGAGTTATAATTTTTAATCCGACCGTTGGATCGTTGTGATTTTTGGATGTGTTATACATATATAAGTTGAGTATATGTCCACAAATTTTGAACCGTTAAAAATGAACGTATGATTTGTTATGAATTTTAAGAGGAGACTGATTCGGAAATTAGGTTTATAAATGATTTTGGTGGAAAATTCTAGAATTGAGTGGGCCCCACTTGTGGTTGGTGAAGAAATGTGCTGAATTTTATTTCAAATGTGGTGGGTGGCAATAGTAGAGTGTAAAGCCATCAGTTGTTGTCAAGTCCGCTTTGCCATCTTAACATTTTCCTATAAATAGAGGGCTAAGTTAGAATTGAAAATCACACCGTAAAACAAGTTTTCTTCTCTCTCTAGATTATTGAGTGTATTTTGTGAGTATTTAAATACTTTGTGAGTTTCTATTCATCGCAAGTTTCCTTCAAATTTTATATCGATATTCCGATCGTAAGACTTGATATTTTGAGGTAAGGATGTTATTTTCTTCATATATGATATTATTTCTTCAATATCATTATGTCAAGTATCGATCCGAAATTTTTATCAAATTTGGAACTTTTTGTGTCGGGTTACTTATTCACGATACGACACTATTCACGATATCGACCTTATTCACGAATACTTGATTATTCACCAAAAAATAAAATTTTCTTCTTTTTGTCCAAGATGTCTATTATGGTTACTATCTTTGATTGTATCCATGTTTTGATCTTTATTCTTGAATTTTGCTTCAAAATTAGTTATTATGGAGTATTATTGATCTTGGATAAAGCATTATACTGAATCCTTACTATTTGTCCTTCTCGTCTCCACCGGATTTGTTTTCTTTAAAATATTTTTCATCATCCTCACCCTAAATAATGATATTATTGAATATCTTTGGCTCGTAGTGCAAAAAGATGAATGATTAATCGATGAATATCTTTGGTCCGTAGTGCGAAGATGAAATGGTATTGAGATGAACATGACCAATTTGGTGATACAAAATGAATATCTTTGGCTCAGAGTGCAAAAGATGAATATTGATTAAAGATGTATATTGATTGTTGTTACTGGGATAAAATTGATGATGGACTTTTAAATCTTAGAAGATAGTAGAACTCATTCTCTATTTGACTCTTCTAATGGATTGTTGTTTCCGCTGCAGTTGTTGATCTAAAATTTGTTGTCTATTATATTTTATCAGATTTTTTTCCTGTTGAAAACTAATGATAATTTGTTGTATATTATCTTAGTCATAATATTCTTTACCCGGCTAGTTGAGCTCACCCTTTTCCTTTTTGTTCCATTTTTCTTCTCAGGAGGTGAGAACATAGCAGGATCTAGTCGGGGTATGAAGTGATGGTTCTAGAAAGATGTTTTAGTAGTCCTCACTATTTCTGTAAAATAGTGTTTGAATAATTGTAATGAGGACTTGTTTGAGTGTGGATATTGTCTAGAAGACAATATCTGTATTTAAACTCACAATATGTGTTATCGTATTTTGCACGATAATTGTATTATTGAAGTTGTAGTTTGCTTTATGTACCATGTATTTGGCGACTCAGAATGGGTGTTGTATACCTATTTTGTGTTGCGGTTTCAAGACAGAAAACGCTAAATGAAATAAAATTTTTAAAGCAATTTCAAACCCTAAAAACAGATCCATGCAAAAAATTCAATTAATTCAGAGGTTAGAAATTATACCGATTAAGAAACTGAAATTGATACGATCGAATCTCCAACGTAATCCACGAATTAAGAAACTGGAATTGATACGATCGAATCTCCAACGCAATCCAAACGAGCTGCGTCTCTACGGTTTCCACACGAACGCTCCGCGAATCGTCCTACGATCTGCAGAAGAAGGAACCAGCAGTCTTAGCCACCAAGGATGAGGATTTTCAAGTCGTTTTCTCTGAGTCTCTCTCAAGAGTGGCTAGGGTTTTGTATTTTGACGTAAAAACCTAAAGTAGATATATATCATATATATAGCGATTAGGAGGAATTAATCAAAACCTAATATTATTAAAATCAATTTATATATATCTTAATTAAGTCTTACTTAATTAATATACCTATATATAAATTATCCTATTAATTTAAATTGTAATTTAAAATTCTATCAATCATATCGACATATTTAAATCTTTACAATTTAAATTAATTTCATTTTAATTACGTTCTTTGTGTGACCATATAGGTTATTATTACGTTGGCAATAATTTTAAAATCATATTATAAAATTATAAATGCTAATTAAGCGACATCTAGTAATGCATCATTTACCCAAGTAATAATAAGATCGATGATTCGATGCAACCTTTTAATGACCAATGTTTCAATGTAATTTAATTCTTTTAACCTTAATATCCTAGATTAAACTCGAGTCATGGAATGTGTCATACTCTTCATAATTTAATTTGAGTTTTCTTGATCAATGAGTAGACTATATGAAACAAATCACTATTTGAGCATGGCTACGCATTTCATAGTCCCCGCTTTCAATCAAGAGGCCTATGGATATCACCCATAATATATAGGATGGTTAAATTCCATCTAGATCACTCATATTTCTCACACGATTCATGATGAACCCAATAATCACCTTTATAGTCCACCCTATTAAAGGTGACATTTGATGATATCAAAGTACATAAATTCTCGTGTAGTAATATAAATGCGATTTCGTGCCTGGAGGACCATTATATCATTATCACTATGAGAATTGCTAATGACACTTCGCATAATGCTCCATATAGAATTCTCATGGTGGGTCCATCAAAGATATCGTTCTCAACATGTACCTATGCATTGACTTAATATCTCATTTATTTATGACCAATGAGATTTAGTCATCAGTCAATCCACATACTAGTCTCAATGCATCATTGTTGTCCCATCAACAATGATACTCGACTAGGAACATTTAAGAACAATGATACTAATTGTAATTATATAATCTCATGTTCAAGTCACATACTTTAAACTATATAATTTGTATCACTATTCTAAGAAATTTTATTATGTTAACAATTATATTACGCAGTAAATAAAACCATAATAAAATCATATATTTATTCAATCAAATATAATATCAAAACGTTAAGCAATTATATCAAATAATTGGCCTCTAGGGCATAAACTCTAACATTTTGGGGGCGTCACAATATATATATATATATATATATATATATATATATATACACACACGGTCCGGATCTTAAGCTCACCCCTTATCTAACATACCTTGCTCACCCCCTTTTAGCGACGGACCATGTGATGATTCGGTATGTCGTTATATATAGAACCGCCATCTTAACTTTTAGCGACGGACAGAATCGACTCCCGGTCCGTCGCTAAAGGGGGTGAGCAAGGTATGTTGGATAAGGGGTTAACTTAAGATCCGGACCGTACGTGTGTGTGTGTGTATATATATATATATAAGACCCCAACTTATTATAAATAAAATCGAATTTCCTCTAATTACGATTATGAATAATAAAGTATTAATTTGATATAATTCTCTGGTTATGGGTGAAATGTGCAAATTTTACAAAATATGCAAGTGGTTATAAAATAATCATTGTTGTCGGGGAATATTCATTTGGTCGTGAAATATTCTTGTTGTCGGGGAATATTCGTACGACGGCACAGTCATTTGTGTTCCCCATAACAGAATAATTGTCGGATGAAGAAAATGACAAGTTTGAGTTTTTATAAATAATTCACAGGCGTAGTTATTACTGATTAACACCGTTGGAATACCCTTGTGGTTAAAATACGATGTCTGCGCGTGGATGCATGCAAGATTGATGAATTATTGATCCTTACGTAAGAAGGCACTACTCAATAATTGTTATAGTAGTTACTGTTCAATATTTTATTTTATTGATTCAATAATTGCTGCGTTGATATTTTATATTATTGTTGTTTCAATAATTGTCACTACACAGTATTTCCCATTATCAGATCAATAATTCATATTATTTGAATAATATTATTAGATAGCATTATTGGCAATGTCTAGAAAGTTTTGTCAAGGAGAGGTTTGGTCACCTAATTGCGTGCCAGTAAGGAAAAATTCTTATTGAAAGCCCTCTTCTCGAGAACGATGCCGTTTGTATAAATGTGATTCTGTAATATTATTTGTGAATAATTAATTATTGATTCATATGATAAGGAAATATTTATTTTATGTGGTTATAAATGTTGGATATATTTATTGTGGTTAAAAAATTAAAGAGTTAATGTTGAGGTGTTTTATCAGTATTTTTGTCGAAATGAAGGTATTAAAAAAATTAAACCAGTGTTTTTGAGATATATTAAGTGAGTTATAATTTTTAATCGTAGTTGCTGATCGTTATAATTTTTGGATATGTTATACATATATAAGTTGAGTATATGTCCACAAATTTTGAACCGTTAAAAATGAACGTATGATTTGTTATGAATTTTAAGAGGTGACTGGTTCAGAAATTGTTGAAGTATCCAAATTTAGCATTTTGGTGGAAAATTCTAGAATTGAGTGGGCCCCACTTGTGGTTGGTGAAGAAATGTGCTTAATTTTATTTCAAATGTGGTGGGTGGGAATAGTAGCTGGTAAAGCCATCAGGTTGCAGGTCAAGTCTGCTAACATTTTCCTATAAATAGAGAACTAAGTTAGAATTAAAAATCACACCAGAAACATAAGCTTTCTCTCTTTCTCTCTCTAGATTATTGAGTGTATTTTGTGAGTTTCTATTCATCAGTGCAAGTTTCCTTCACCTTATCATACGATATTCCGATCGTAAGCATCGATATTTTGAGGTAAGGGATGTTATTTTCTTCATATATGATATTATTTTTCAATATCATTATCTCAAGTATTGATCTGAATTTTTATCAAATTTGGAACTTTTTGTGTCGGGGTTACTATTCATGTATACGACACTATTCACGAATACGGCACTATTCACCAAAAAATGAAATTTTTTTCTTTTTGTCCAAGATGTCTATTATGGTTACTATCTTTGATTGTATCCATGTTTTGATCTTTATTCTTGAATTTTGCTTCAAAATTGGTTATTATGGAGTATTATTGATCTTGGATAAACTGTTATACCAATCCCTACTATTTGTCCTTCTATCTCACTGGATTCATTTTCTTTAAAATATTTTTCATCATCCTCAGTCCTAAATGATGATATTACTAAATATCTTTGGCCTGTAGTGCACAGATAAATAATTAACTGATGAATATCTTTGGCCCGTAGTGCAAAGATGAACAAGTGTTGAGATGAACATGACCAACCAAGTGATATAAAATGAATATCTTTGGCACAGTAGTGCAAAGATGAATATTTGAGTAAAGATGTATATTGATTGTTGTTATAGGGATAAAATATTGATGATGGACTTTTAAATCTTAGAAGATAGTAGAACTCATTCTCTACTTGACTCTTCTAATGGATTGTTGTTTTCAATTGGAGTTGTTGATCTAAAACTTGTTGTCATTATATTTTATCATATTTTTTCTCATTGAAGACTAACGATAATTTGTTGTATATTATCTTAGTCATAATATTCTTTATTTGGGCTAGTTGAGCTCACCTTTTCCTTTTTTGTTCCATTTTTCTCAGGAGGTGAGAACATAGCAGGAACTAGTTGGGATACGGAGTGATGATTCTAGAAAGATCTTTTAGCAGTCCTCACTATTTCTGTTAAATAGTGTTTGAATAATTGTAATGAGGACTTATTTGAGTGTGGATATTGTCTAGAAGACAATATTTGTATTTAAACTCACAGTATGTGTTGTCGTATTTTGCACGACAATTGTATTATTGAAGTTGTAGTTTGTTTTCTATACCATGTATTTGGCGACTCAGAATGGGTGTTGTATACCTATTTTGGGGGCGTCACACACATATATATATACATATATATATATATGTATATATATTTCCAGAACCATAAATGGAACCAATTTTTAATAACAATTAATGGAACCAAATTTAAATAGTAATTTTTAACACCGGATGTTTCAACAATAATAGCAGTAAACTTCCGCCATTATTTTCATAAAGTATTTTGTCATTTTCTTAATCCGATAATAATTCCGCTAGTGGGTCCACTTAATGATTGTGCCTTTGTACTAATATTCCCTATTAAAACGAATATTCCCCAACCAATCTAATATTATAAAACAACTTCATGTACTTTGAAAAATTTATAAATATTACCTGACTATTATATCAATTTCACTCCATAATATTCAAAATAATATTTATAGAAAATTCATCTTTATTCAAAAAGTTGGGGTTTACAATCTCCCTTCTTATGAAATTTCGCCCTCGAAATTAGGGTACGCGACTGGTATGTCAAGAGGTAAGGATACCTTGATTTCATTTCAGATTCTAACTCCCAAGTCATTTCCCCAACATCGTGGTTTCTCCACAAAACTTTGACTTGAGGTATAACCTCGTGCATAGAATATGTTCCTTCTTATCCAAGATTTGAACAGAACCTCTTCATACGCCAAATCTTCCGCTATTTCGTCCGGGGCCCAACTCAATAATGTGGTTCGGTCTTCCACATATTTACGTAACATGGATATATGAAAAATATTATGAACACGAGACATACTTGGCGATAAAAGCGAGTCTATAGGCCACGCTTCCTACTCTATCAAGGATTAAAATGGGTAGATAAATCGAGGATGAGCTTTCTCTCTTTCCAAATCTCGTAACCCCTTTCCATGGAGCAACACGTAACAACACACGATCTCCTATATCGAATTCCACGCCCTTTCGATGAAGATCGGCATAACTCTTTTGTCGATCTTGTGAGGTTTTTATACGTCTGTTTGATCGTTTGAATCTTTTCGTAGTCATACGTGCATCAACTCCGGTCCCAACAACGTTGCTTTCATCCACCTCATCCCAAAGATACCGAGAACGACACTTTCTTCCATACAACGCTCGAATGGAGTCATGCCAATACTTGCTTGATATCTCATTGTTGAGGAAAACTCCACCAATGGTAAGAACTTGTCCCAACTTCCTTGAAATCAAGGACACAGTAGTCTTAATAGATCTTCAAGAGTTTGAATAGTCCTCTCCGATCCGTCTGAGTCCGTCTGAGAGATGATATGCCCATAGCTTTAGCTTTTTTTGCTAACCCAAAATCGTGAAGTGAATCTTGGGTCTCGATCGTAAACTATGGATACTTTGGCATACCATGCAGCCTTACAATCTCGCTTATGTATATACGAGCAAGACGCTCAAGTGTATAAGTCTCTCTTATAGGTAAGAAATGAGCGCATTTGGTCAATCTATCAACAATGACCCAAATCGTATCTATGCCTTGAGAAACCTTGGGAAGACCAAAGAATCGAAATCCATGGTAATGTGCTCCCACTTCCATTCGTGAATTTCAAGTGGTTGCATGGACCTTTTGGTACTTGATGCTCCACCTTGACTCGTTGACACGTTAGACACCTTGAGATAAACAACGATATCTCTCTTTCATATCCCACCAAAATGTATGTCAAGATCATGATACATTTTGGTACTCCCAGATGGATTGCAAATGGTGTGTTGTAAGCCTCCATCATGATTTTACACTTTAAATCGTGGTCGTTAGAACACAAAGTCCGGAGTTGATTCAAGTATTCCTTCTTCATCGATTCTTGCTTCCCAAGATCGCACCTTCTTCAGCACTTTCTTCCTCATACGCATCAACTCCTGGATCAGAATTTGAGCGCACTTTTAATTTTATCAATTAAAGTCGGTTCTACTCGTATATTTGCCACCATAACGTGGGTCCCTGGAGTCTTTATCTCTATCTCTATCCTTTGCAAGTCATACAAAATGGGCCTTTGCGTTGACAATATTGCACTCGTACCCGCATATGATCTTTTACTCAATGCGTCAGCTACCACGTTCGCTTTTCCAGGATGGTATTGGATGGTATGATCATAATGTTTCAACAGTTCAAGCCAACGTCGTTGTCGCATGTTGAGTTCCTTTTGGGTGAAGAAATATTTAAGGCTTTTATGATCCGTAAAGATCTCCACTTTCTCCTCATACAAGTAATGCCTCCAAATTTTAAGTGCGAGAGAACAGCGATGCTTAACTCTAGGTCATGAGTAGTATAATTCCTCTCATATTCTTTGAGTTGTCGTGAGGCATAGGCTATGACTTTCCCCATGTTGCATAAGAACACATCCTAACCCATTGTCCAAGCATCACCAGTAGATGACAAATCCTCCGAACCAGATGGTATTGTCGTAACAAAAAAATGAAATGAGTCTCCCTCGAGTTCTTGAAAACTCTTCTCACATTCTTGCTCCAACCGAACTTTCAGATCTTTCCGAGTCAAATGAGTTAGTGGAGTAGCGATTCGAGAAAACCCTTCTACGAATCTCCGATAATAACCAAATTTAAACCGAGAAAGCTACGACTTTGGCCATCGATTTAGGTTGCTCCCACTTTGAATAGCTTCAATCTTTGTTGGGTCAACAAATATTCCATGACTTGATACTACGTGCCCAAGGAATGCTACTTCCTCGCCGTAACTCGCATTTCTTCAACTTGGCATAAAGCTTGTATTCACGAAGCTTTTGGAGTATCGACCTCAAGTGTTCCTCATGATCTTCACGGCTTTTGGAATATATGAGGATGTCATCAATAAAGACGACCACAAAATGATCCAAATATTCCGTGAATACTTGGGTTCATCATATCCATGAAGGTAACAGAGCATTAGTCAATCCAAAGGACATGACTAGAATTCATAATGCCCGCATCGAGTTCTCGAAAGCCGCCTTTGAATATCATCGGCTCTAATCTTCAATTGGTGATATCCTAACGAAGATCAATCTTTGAAAAGAATTTGGCTTCTTGCAACCGGGTCAAACAGTCATCAATACGCGGGTAATGGGTACCTATTTTTGATGGTGACATGATTCAACTCCGATAATCAATACAAAGTCGCATACTCCCATCTTTCTTCTTCACGAATAGTAACAGAGCACCCCAAGGAGAAGTACTAGACTTAATAAAGCCAATGTCTAAGAATTCTCGCAATTGAGTCTTTAACTCCTCAAGTTCAATAGAGCCATTCGATATGGGGCTTTGGAAATGGGTTTTGTATCGTTCAAGGTCGATACAAAATTCAATTTCACGCCTGGGGTAGGCCAGAAGTTCTTCAAGGAATACGTCAGAAATTCATTAACAATAGAAATATTATTCAAAACTGACGTATTTTTGTTTAGAACTGTGACATGAGCTAAGAAAGCTTGACATCCGTTTTTCAATAAACAAATAGCTTTATAGCTTAAGATGACAGTGATTGATTTTAATGGTTTGGTTGCTTGAATTCGCATAATAGGTCGATTAGGAATATGAATGCTAACAACCTTACGAAAACAATCAATTTATGCATGATGAGTAGTTAACCAATCAATCCCTAGAATTACATCAAATGCAAGTATTTTTAATGCAATAAGATCGACAAGTAATGTGTGGGTACCAACTTGAACCAAACAAGACTAATAAACCATGGATGTAATAAAGGTTTCTCCCAACGGAGTTTCCACATATAAGTCAAAGTCTAATTTCTCTGGAGTCAAATTTAATCGTTGAGTGCAAGTAGGAGAAATAAAAGAATGGGTAGAACTGGTCTCAAATAAAGTGTAGACTTCGCTAGAGTTTATGATAAGCTTACCCGTGAAGAACTCATTCGGGTTCCTTGCTCTCTGGGAGGTCACAACAAACGCTCTCCCTTGCACTACCGGCTTTGACTTTTCTGGGACAGCCTTTGGTGCCTCCATCCTAGCTGAATTTGTCTTCGGTGAACGACAAAATCGGGCTAAATGACTTTCTCTTCCACAATTATAACATGCTTTGGACGGCATCGCGCAATTTAGACTGATGTGTCCCTCCCCTCCGCATTTGAAGCATATGATAGGTGTTCTTTCTCCTTCCTTAACAACCGGTGCTGGTGCTGACGTCTTTCTATCATTGTTGAATCTCATCTTCCTGAAATGTCCATTCTTATTATTTTGGCCCTGATTACCACTGAAGTGGTTACCATTTCTGGCCTGTTAATTCCCTCCACGCTTGTTGTCACCGCTTCGATGACTGCTCTCACTGGTATTATCATTTTGCCGGCTGCTCTCTTTTGGTTGCGTTGACTCGTTATCGCACTCCACCAACTGAGCCCTATTTACAACATCTGAATACAAACACAGTTTATGAGAAATAAGATGTTGACGTATTTTCGGCTTTAAACCTCTTAAAAATATTCGCGCCATTCTCTCTTCATTATCCACCAAGTGGGACGCAAACCGGAATAATTCCGCAAATTTTGCCTCGTATTGCGACACGATCATATTATTTTGCTCCAATTTGATAAACTCCACCTCCTTCATGTGACGAATACTTTCGGGAAAGTATTTGTCGTTGAAAAGCTCTTGGAACTTCTCCTAAGACATCTTTAGCACGGCAGGTTGAGTACGTTTTACCGATTCCCACCAAGAATCACCCTCTCAAGACAACATAAAGGCAAGAAAGGGAACCTTTTGCTCTCTGAGCATCCCAAGACATCAAATATCTTGGTGATCCGCTTTATCCATGCTTCTTCCGTAAGTGGTTTTGCTTCCCTTAAACTCCGGTGGTCCCAGCTCTTGAATCTGCTTAGCGGTGACCGCCCGAGAGTTTCAAGAGTTTCCACCTACATTTTGGATGAGAGCCGCTCGCCATCGTTGTTGCATGAATTGCATAAAGCCTCTAAATAATCCATCATTCAGTATTTGGTCAGTGTTGTTGTTTGCATGAGGATTGTAGCCTTCCTGATGCACATTCTCCTGATTATTGATATGTGGAGACTTAACGGTCTCTTGTGCTCCATTGCTATTCTCAACATTTTTGGATATCATTTTCAGACATCGCCACAAAACAAAGGTTAATCGACATGTAACATAATATCTCTAAACTCGACCAACCAATTTAAATATAAAATAAATTTAAGTAGGTCATACTAGCGAAGAATTCCCCCTCTCCCTCCTAGTTCTAGTCTCACATCTTAGCCGTGGATCATATCCCTAAGCTTTGATACCAACCGTGACGCCCCAAAAATTAGGTATACATCACCCATCTTGGGTGGTCGATACATGGTACGTAATTCAAATACAACTTACTAATACAACTGCCGTAAATATATAATACGACAAACATAAACCGTGAGTTTGAATACAAATATTATCTACTAGAGATTATACAAACTCAAAAGGAGTCCTCATCACAATTATTATCACACTATTTCACGTAATAGTGAGGACTACTAATGATATCCTCTCGACCATCACTCCGCTCCCCGACTCGTCCCCAAATATATTCTCATTTCAAGAGAGAATGCGGAAAGAAAGAAAGGGTGAGCTCAACTAGCCCAAGAAGAAATATTATGACTAAGATAATCCGTAATAAATTATCATTAGTCTCCAACAATGTTAAACCGATAAAATATAATAGACATCAAGTTTAATCAGAATGGAAAACAAGCAATCCATTAAAAGAGTCAAGTAGAAAATAAAATCTACTATCTTTTATGATTTAAAAGGTTTTTCATCATCATTATCGCCGAGACTCACTTTAATAAATATTCCACATCATCGAATCACCCCTCGCACTACTACTACCAAGGATATTCTTTAGTATCACGACCACAATTATCCGTGCACTACGGGATAGAATATTTGTGTATTCATTAATGGTCATGATCATGCCAACAATCGTCCATCAATGCACTACGCGCCAATGAGGACTTTTACCACATCATTTGTAACATTACTGGTCATGATTACACCGAATAATCCCTCGGTCATAATCATACCAAGTCCATTTATGCACTACACAGCCACGTATGACTTTCAACATAATATAAACATGAGGATGATGACAATGATATAAGAATTCAATAAAACAAGTTCAAGAATTAATTTGTCCAAGAACTACTAATGTCCAAATTGTCAACATGATATTGCTTTGTAGAGTAAAAAATTCAAGAATGATCGTAAGAATATTTCCATGAAAAGATATCTGACGGATGAAGCGTAAATATCAAGGATATTCTACTAATTTCATGGAGTATAGAAGTCAAAACTTTAACCAACCGAGTATAATAAAGAATGGAATAACAAAAGAAATCACCATGCACGTGGTACTTCAGATGTATGTGTTATTCCAACAGAATACTAAATAACGGAACTGTGTCAAAGTAAATTCGCACCGACAGATGTTCCAAATGTAATAATAAAGAATGGAATAACAATGAAATCACCATGCATGCGGATTGCAGATAGACAAAAGTTATTCCAACAGATATACTAATAAGGATTTTAATCAGTCCCCAGAAACACACGCAGATGATGATATTCCAATGTAATAATAATAAAGATTTTAACCAGTTCGACGAAAAACGCATGTATGTGATATTCCAACGTAATAATAAAGACGGAATCGTGTCCCACAGAAAACGCATGCATGTGATATTCCAAATGTAATAAGTAAAGACTTTAATAATGTAAGAATGTCACCAAGTATAGGGTAGATCACAGATACAAAGTTATTCCAATGTAACTATAAAGAAATGGAATAACAAAGTTTCTCTTCATGAATAAGAAAGAATAACACCCTCATTTAATACAACAAATAATATTCCCTACCTTAAGAAGAAGAGTACTCGGATATATAAGTAGTGAAGTAGCGAATACTTTCTTCTTTCTCTCTATAGTTTATCTCTAGAGTTTCAAAGTGAATTAAAGAAAATAATGAATGAATGACCTTCATTTATTGAAAAATGGAATGTATAAGTAACTAACTCATGAACTATTGAGATTGATTTACTTTAATCTGACGGTCCATATTTAAAACAAAATAAAATATAATATATTCTATTTATAATCTAATAAAACGAATAACTTTATAAAAGATTTTACTATGCAAATACTATGCAGGCACTATGCAAATACTATGCATAATAAAATATAATATATTCTAATTATTGTCTAATAAAACAGATAGCTTTATAAAAGTATTCTATTTTATATAAAAAGATTTTACTATGCAAAACACTATGCAGCATACTTACGCAACACTACGCATAATAGAATATAATATATTCTATTTATGAATAACTTTTATAAAAGTATTCTCGCTTTTATATAAAAGATTTTCTCAGTATTATTACATTAATAATACCAACAAAACCGAGTAACTTATCACTTAAGCATCAATAATTAATACCGTGTTCTACTATGCAACCACGCCAGACATCGCATTTTTTAACACCGGTGTTTCAATAGTTAACGGTAAAATTTCCGCCGTTATTTTCATAAAGTATTTTTGTCGCTTTCTCAATCCGACAATAATTCCGCTAGGGGTCCACTAATGATTGTGTCGTTGTACTAATATTCCTCGTTAAAACGAATATTCCCCACCAATCGAATATTATAAAATAACTTGCGATTTTTGCAAAATTTATAAATATTACCTACAACTATTATATCAATTTCACTCCATAATATTCAAAAATAATATTTATAGAAAATTCATCTTTATTCAAAAAGTTGGGGTTTTACATTATTTGAATAATATTATTAGATAAAGATTATTGGCAATGTCTGAAAGTTCGACAATGAGAGGTTTGGTCACCTAATCAAGGCCAAGAAGAAGGAGAAATTCTTATTGGAAAGCCCTCTTCCTGAAACTACCGTCATTGTCATAAATGTGATTCGTAATATTATTTGTGAATAATTAATTATTGATTCATATGATAAGGAAATATTTATTTTATGTGGTTATAAATGTTGGATATATTTATTGTGGTTAAAAAATGAAAGAGTTAATGTTGAGGTGTTTTATCAAGATTTTTTGTCTTAATGAATGTATTAAAAAATTAAACCAAAGTGTTTTTAGATATATTATGTGAGTTATAATTTTAATCCGACCGTTGGATCGTTGTAATTTTTGGATATGTTATACATATATAAGTTGAGTATATGTCCACAAATTTTGAACCGTTAAAAATGAACGATGATTTGTTTATGAATTTTAAGAGGGACCGGTTCCAGAAATTGTTGAAGTATCCGAATTTAGCATTTTGGTGAAAAATTCTAGAATTGAGTGGGCCCCAGTTGTGGTTGGTGAAGAAATGTGCTGAATTTTATTTCAAATGTGGTGGGTGGGAATAGTAGCAGGTAAAGCCATCAAGTTGCAGTTCAAGTCTGCTAATATTTTCCTATAAATAGAGGGCTAAGTTAGAATTAAAAATCACACCGTAAACATAAGCTTTCTCTCTTTCTCTCTAGATTATTGAGTGTATTTTGTGAGTATTTAGATACTTTGTGAGTTTCTATTCATCGGTCAGTAAGTTTCCTTCAAATTTATCTACCGATATTCCGATCATAAGATTGATATTTTGAGGTAAGGGATGTTATTTTCTTCATATATGATTTATTTCTTCAATATCATTATGTCAAGTATTGATCTGAATTTTATCAAATTTAGAACTTTTTGTGTCGGGGATTACTATTCACGATATAGCACTATTCACCAAAAATGAAATTTTCTTCTTTTGTCCAAGATGTCTATTATGGTTACTATCTTTGATTGTATCCATGTTTTGATCTTTATTCTTGAATTTTGCTTCAAAATTGGTTATTATGGAGTATTATTGATCTTGGATAAACTGTTATACGAATCCCTACTGTGACACCCCCAAAATAGGTATACATCATGTAAGACCCCGAAATTTTTTTAAATAAAAAGGAATTTCCTTTATTTATTATTTTGAAATAGTAAGGGTTGATTTGATTAATGTGGATAGTTAAGGGTTAAATACGCAAATATTTCAAAATAAGCAAGTGGTTATAAAATATTCATTTTTGTTGGGGAATATTCGTGCTCGTCGGGGAATATTCGTTTGGTCGTGGAATATTCGTGATCACTTGTCGGGAATATTCGTATGCACGGGCAACAGCCCATGTGTGGGCCCCATAACTTGAAAGCGATTGGATGAGGAAAGCGACGAAGTTTGGGTGGTTATAAATAACGGCGTAGTTATTACTGCTTAAGACCGCTTGGAATACCTTTGGTTAAAATACGATGTACGCGTGGTTGCACAAAGAGCACCTGTATTACATGCAGTATATTGTTGAATTATTTATTCGCATGCGTAAGATGGCACTACTCAATAATTTTCACAATGAGTCTTCGTTCAATATTTTATTTTATTGATTCAATAATTGTCTGCGTTGATATTTTATATTATTGTTGTTCAATAATTGTCAACTTGCACGAGATTTTCCATTATCGATCAATAATTCATATTATTTGAATAATATTATTAGATAACATTATTGGCAATGTCTAGAAAGTTCTGCTCTAAGGAGAGGTTTGGTCACCTAATCATGCGGCCCAAGAAGTGAGAGATCCTTATTGAAAGCCCCTCTTCCTGAGAACACCTGGTTGTTATAAATGTGATTCTCAGTAATATTATTTGTGAATAATTAATTATTGATTCATATGATAAGGAAATATTTATTTTATATGAATATAAATGATGGATTTATTTATGTGGTTATTAATGAAGGAAGAAATGTTGAGGTGTTTTATCGGTATTTTATCTGGATTGGAGGTATTAAAAATTAAATCGGGAGTTTTGAGATATATTGCGGGGTTATAATTTTAATCCGACCGTTGGATTGTGGTAATTTTTGGGTATGTTATACATACATAAGTTGAGTATATGTCCACAAATTTTGAACCGTTAAAATGCACGAATGATTTGTTATGAATTTTAAGAGGTGTCTGATTCTAAAAATTAGGGTTATAATTGATTTTGGTGGAAAATTCTAGAATTGAGTGGGCCCCACTTGTGGTTGGTGAAAAATGTGCTGAATTTTATTTCAAATGTGGTGGGTGGCAATAGTAGCGGTAAAGCCATCAGTAAGTAGTCAAGTCTGCTTGGTAATTAACATTTTCCTATAAATAGAGGGCTAAGTTAGAATTGAAAATCACACCGAAACAAAGTTTTCTCTTTCTCTCTCTATATTATTGAGCGTATTTTGTGAGTATTTAGATACTTTGAGAGTTCTTTTGTTAAAGACAAGTTTCATTCAAAGATCACTTCCGACCTTTCCTTCCGGGCACCGATTCTTTGAGGTAAGGGATATTATTTTTTTCGTAATGATATTATTTCTTCAATATCATTATCTTTGAAATGTTGATCACGAAGTTTTATCAAATTTGGAACTTTTTCATGCTCTGGGTTACTATTCATGAGTTACTATTCACGAGTTACTATTCATGAGTTACTATTCACGAGTTACTATTCACGAGTACTATTAATGAAGCGTGAAGATGTTTTTTGTGGAATTTCTATCTTTTGGTGTTTGATTTATTATTCACGATATATCAAGACTATTCACGATATCTGACTATTCACCTAAAAATAAAATTTCTTCTTTTGTCCAAAACATCTAATCGGATACTAGCTTTGATTGTATCCATGTTTTGATCATTCTTGAATTTTACACCACTATGATTATTTTTGAGGTATTGTTGGACATGGATAAAACAAAGTACGAATCCTTAATCCTTAATCCTTGTCATTTTGTTTCACCGGATTCGTTCTTTAAAATATTTTTCATCATCCTCGGTCTTAAATGATGATATTATTGAATATCTTTGGCAACGTAGTGCAAAAGATGAATGATTTCTCAAGAATATCTTTGGCTGTAGTGCAAAGATGAGCAGTGTTTAAATGAACATGATCGATGATGAATATCTTTGGCTTTGTAGTGCAAAGATGAGCAGTGTTGAGATGAACATGATGGATTGATGAATATCTTTGGCACAAGGTGCAAAGATGAATATTTGATTTGAGATGAATATTGATTGATGTTACGAGGATAAAATATTGATGATGAACCTGCTAAATTCATAGATTATAGTAGATTTCATTCTCTCACGTAACTCTTACATGAATTATTATTTCACTGCGAATATTGATCTCAAAACTTGTTTATCATTGTATTCTATCGATTTTCCTGTTGGAGACTAACGATAATTTGTTGTATATTATCTTAGTCATAGTATTCTTCTTCGGGCTAGTTGAGCTCACCCTTTTCCTTGTTGTTCCATTTTTCTTCTCGTGGAGGCGAGAATGTAGCGAATCTTAGTCGGGGTATGGAATGAAGGTTCAGAGAGAGTTGTTTAGTAGTCCTCACCATTTTTGTAAAATAATGTATCAATAAATGTGATGGGGATTTATTTGAGTATAGATATTGTTCAAAGATAATATTTGTATTTAAACTCACAGATTTTCGTTGTAATAATAAAGTTGTAGTTGTTTACGCCATGTATTTGGCGACTCGTAATGGGTGTGGTGTATACCTATTTTGGGGGCGCACACATCACCCATTCTCGAGTTGTCAATACATGGTAGAGAACAACTACAACTTTATTATTACAACAAAAAACTGTGAGTTTAAATACAAATATTATCTTCTGCATAATATCTATACTCAAATAAATCCTCATCACATTTATCGATACATTATTTTATAAAATGGTGAGGACTACTAAACAACTCTCTCTAGAACCTTCATCCCATACCCCTCAATTGCACTCGCTATATTCTCGCCTCCCGATAAAAATGGAACAAAAGAAAAGGGTGAGCTCAACTAGCTCAAGAAAGAATATTATGACTAAGATAATATACAACAAATTACCATTAGTCTTCAACAGAAAAATCTAATGTAATACAATAGACAACAAATTTTAAATCAATATTCGCAATGGAAATAATAATTCATTAGAAGAGTTAAGTAGAGAATGCAAACTACTATCTTCTATGTATGAATTTAAAAGTTCACCGCCTATCTTTTATCCTCAGAACATCAATCAATATACATCCGAATTAAATATTCATCTTTGCACTACCACAGCCAAAGATATTCATCACCGGTCATGTTCATCTAAACACTGCTCATCTTCGCACTACGGCCAAAGATATTCTTCAGAATCATTCATCTTTGCACTATGTGCCAAAGATATTCCATAATATCATCATTTAAGGTCAAGATGATGAAAAATATTTTTAAAGAAACGAATCCAAAGAAAACAAAATGACAAAGATTAAGATTAAGGATTCAGATTGGTTTTATCCATCGTCCAAAAATACCTCAAAAATAATCATAGTGGTGTAAAATTCAAGAATGATCAAAACATGGATACAATCAAAGCTAGTATCCGATTAGATATTTTGAATGAAAAGGAAAATTTTCATTTTTTCGATGAATAAAGGTCGATTCGTAAATAAAGGTCAGATATACGTGAATAAAGTCTTGAACAGATATCGAAATAGTAACTCCAGACACCAAAAGTTCCAAATTTGATAAAAACTTCGATCAATATTTCAAAGATAATGATATTGAAGAAATAATATCATTACGAAAAAAAAATAATATCCCTTACCTCGAAGATCGGATTTACTAAACACACCTGGATATAAAGCTATGACTTGAACTTGCAATCAGTATAGCAATACTCAAACTATACTCAAAATACTCACAAGAATACGCTTCGATAATATAGAGAGAGAAAACTTGATTTAAATTGTGATTTTCAATTCTAACCTAAGACCCTATTTATAGGAAATTGCTTAGAACACCAAAAGCGAAAATTTAATATAATATTAATATACAAAATTTTTCTCTACGCACATTCTTATAAACTGAAATCAGCTCATTTCAACAACCAACCAAGCCCACCAAACATATCAAAAATGTTTTTCTAATTTAAATTATTTTAAACTTCCAAAAATCAATTATTTCGGAGCTTCAGAACTTCAATAATTCTTAATAAATAGCCCTTTTATAAAAAAAATTCGAATCTCGCGTGTTTTTATAGGAAATTCAATTCTCTACAACTTTGCAGAAGAAAGTTTTTCCAAATTCCAAACAAAAATTGACCGAAATTCACAAACAAAGCGATTTTATAAAGTTATAATCAAATTTCAAATCGATAAATGGGGTCCACCAACATGTTTAACATGTTTTAAACATTTATTGCAACAAAAATACTCTTCCTCCTCGTATACTCATAAATCCCACATTCGTTGTAAAAATATCACCATTATTATATTATTAAAATAATATATTTAAATGAATTATTTTATCGGAAAAAATTAAAATATTAATTTTCAACAATTGTCATTTTAAAAATTTTCTCCATCTATATCCACATAAAATCAATATTTTTCTCATCATATGAATCAATAATTAATTATTCACAAATAATATTACAGAATCACAATATCGACAACTTATAGTTCCTGTGAAGAGGGGGCTTTCGAATAAGAATTTCTCCTCATCGTGCCAAGAATTAGGTGACCAAACCTCTCCTGTATGTAACTTTCTAGATATTGCCAATAATGTTATCTAATAATATTATTCGTATAATATGAATTATTGCTTCGATAATAAAAAAATCTTTGTGTAATGACAATTATTGAAACAACAAAGAATATAAAATATCAACGCAACAATTATTAAATCAATAAAATACTTGAACAAAGAATTCTTCGTAACCATTATTGAGTAGTGCCTTCACGTAAGATTCAATAATTGGTGCAATACCGCAGCTTCTTGTGTTTTAACCACCGAGTATTTTAACAAGATAATAGCAGAATAACTACGCTGTTATTTTTAAACAACTTATATTTGTCGTTTTCTTCATCCAATCGCTTTCACATGGGGGGCCACACATGGTCAAGGCCGTATTTAAATATTCCCCGATAAGATGCGAATATTCCACGACCAAACGAATATTCTCCTACAACAATGAATATTTTATAACCACTTGCTTATTTTGAAATATTTATGTATTTTACCCCTAACTATCCACATTAATCAAATCAACCCTTACTATTTCAAAATAATAAATAGAGAAAATTAAATTTCATTAATAATAAGTTGGGGTCTTACACCTACTATTTGTCCTTATGTCTCACTGGATTCGTTTTCTTTAAAATATTTTTCATCATCCTCAGTCCTAAATGATGATATTACTAAATATCTTTGGCTTCAGTAGTGCAAAGATAAATGATTAATCGATAAATATCTTTGGCCCAGTAGTGCAAAGATGAACAGTGTTGAGATGAACATGACCAATTTGGTGATACAAATGAATATCTTTGGCTGCGGTCTGAAAGATGAATATTTGATTAAAGATGTATATTGATTGTTGTTATAGGGATAAAATATTGATGATGGACTTTTAAATCTTAGAAGATAATAGAACTCATTCTCTACTTGACCGCTCTAATGGATTGTTGTTTCAAGCTGCAGTTGTTGATCTAAAACTTGTTGTCTATTATATTTTATCGATTTTTCCTGTTGAGACTAACGATAATTTGTTGTATATTATCTTAGTCATAATATTCTTTTACTTGGGTCTAGTTGAGCTCACCCTTTCTTTTTTTTGTTCCATTTTTCTCGTGAGGTGAGAACATAGCGAGGAACTAGTCTGGGAACTGGAATAATGGTTCTAGAAAGATGTTTTAGCGATCCTCACTATTTCGTAAAATAGTGTTTGAATAATTGTAATGAGGACTTATTTGAGTGTGGTTATTGTACTGAAAACAATATTTGTATTTAAACTCACAGATGTGTTGTCGTATTTTGCACGACAATTGTATTATTGAAGTTATAGTTTGCTTTCTCTCATACCATGTATTTGGCGACTTTAATGGGTGTTGTATACCTATTTTGGGGGCGTCACACACACACACACACACACACACACACACATATATATATATATATATATATATATATATATATATATATATATATATTTTCGAACTGAGAAATGGAACCAATTTTCAATAGCAATTAATGAAACTAAATTAGAAAGCAACACTACACCAAAAAAAAAGAGTATTTAGTCAAGGACAAATCCTTCACAAGATATAATATATCATTTACAATATATTTATTGCGAAAAAAATATTTCTTTCATACGATTGCTCACATAAGATCTTGTCGCAATAGGGTATCATTCGCTAAGTAGTAATTAAATGTTTTTGTAAAGAATATATTGTGAAAAATTTTTTATTCACAAATATTATATTTGGTAATGAAATATTGTTATTTAGTGAAAGGTTAGTTTCTTTCATGAATAATATTTTAAGGACTATTTGAAATTTGTGAATAACTTTATTATCTCACAAATAATATATTGTGAAGAACAAATTAATTTATTTAACTGGAGAATATTTTTCTTCACTAATTATAAATTGAGAATTATCTTTCTTCAATTTAGTGAGAGAAAAATTCTTCATTGATGACTAACTAATTAACTAGAAAAGATTTTAGTGAGAGAAAATAATCCTTCATTAATGTCCATTTCTCAAGTACTAAAATCCTTCAAAATTATAAATTTATAAATAAAAATTAATTGGTAAATAATTAAAATTCATTGTAAATTATAATTAATTTTTAAATGAGGGATTTCATATTTTTTAATATTATTATTATTAATTGCTATAATAAATAATAAATTTAATATAAATGTCATACTTGTTTCAAACTCATTGATAAACTAATGAATAAAAAGTCAATAATTAAAATCAAAACTCCACATATAAATAGATAATGTGTCATCATAACTACATAATTTGTTAATATATCTTTTTCTCCCAACGACCATAGTACCTATAATATTTATTAAACATAAAAAAATTGGGAAAAAAATAACAATGAACTACAAGGAATAAAATGTACATCATGTTAGGTCCACTTCATCATCCCTTTCTTCAAAGAAATCAAGGCTGGACTTGTAACCTTCATGCTGCAAGAGAAACACCAAAATTCAATTTCAATAAGATGAAGAATTAGAAAAGATGAAACTGGTGAACTTAAATTAAGAGAGAGATAGAGAGATTAACGGAGGACAGAGACAAAAATATAACTATTAGTAAATACCTAAATTAATTCATGGTTGTTAAAAAAAAGTGGGAAAAACATTCGCGCACCAAAAAAATTATTTGGTTTGATAGTAGTTTACATTTAGCATTGGAAGTAAGGTATACCATTGCAGCAAAAAAGCAATATCATCAGCCTCTGGAGCCTCATTTTTTTGTCCATAAATTTGGCACAAAACAACATAAGTAAACTTTAAAACAACTTGTGCTCGAGCTTCACGAGAGAGTTCAAAAAACCTTCAGTTGTGGGGAAAGTATTTCAAAAATAGTCTTCCTTTGTTTATAAGAAGGATGAAACAGATGTAATATATTTGTAGCTTAGCCATCAAGCAAGATTAAGATATCAAAAGAATCAAGAAATTAAATACCTCCAAATGATCTTTTTTCCAAAAAAACTCTGAAGCATTAATTCCCTTCTATAATACATCAGACTACACACTATATATGCAACCACAATAAAAAATACAATCAAAAATCTCATACGTAGGATACTTTTTGCTACCTTATAACACTACAAAAAATCATGTCATAGCCGACGGGACCATTGTTAACAGGAGTCACACCGTCGAGAATGACCTCACTGGCGATGGCATAGCTGTCGCTAATGACTCATGTTGGCAGTGATTCCCTAAACCTCATTCGCGCCAAATTTCTCATTACGCGCGCGCGCGCCAAAAGTGAGGGTCAACGGGGCTTATAATTAAGTAGTTTTTATACCTACTTATCCGATATTTATTTCTTGAATTAGTTGCTTAAACCTATGTTTTTTAGTTACTTTTCAAGCATTTTGTGTTCATTTTATAGATTTTATGATTAGAAACTATGTGAGCAACTATTGGTATGAAAAAGCAAGGAAAAGCAATTTGGACATTGTTTGGAGTATAATATCCAAATAATTGCAATAAGGAGAGAATGCAGGGCTTTCAATGCCAAGTTGGATGCATGTTCTTGGCTTGAAACTTAGATTTTATGTATGTAGAGTTACTTCATAGTTTTTTAGAACATCTTGATCAATCATCCCAATCGGAGTTCGGATGCGAGATCTAGAGTTATAACATTTGTACCAACAGACATTGAACCTCAAAGTTTGGAGTTGTCATTGGTTAGTGTTACCTTTCGATTTAACTAATGCACCTAACACTTTTATGAGATTAATGAACCATGTTCTGTGTCCATTCATTGGTAAATTTATTGTAGTTTATTTTGATGATATCTTGATTTATAGCAAAAACTTAGAAGATCTTGTATTGCATCTAAAATCTGTTTTAGATGTACTTCGTAAAGAAATTATTTGCTAACATGGAAAAGTGAACGTTTTGTTCAGATAAAATTATTTTCTTTGGCTTTGTTGTGAGTTCACAAGGAGTCCAAATTGATGATGAGAAAATATGTGCAATCTGAGATTGGCCGAGTCCAACGAATGTGAGCCAAGTACGAAATTTTTATGGACTCACAAGTTTTTATCGACTCTTTGTTCAGAATTTCTATGAGATTACATCACCATTGGCTGAGGTTATCAAGAAAAAGTGTGGGCTTTAAGTGGGGTGATGAACGGAAAAAAACATTTAATTTGATTATGGGGTGATGAACAGGAAAAAACATTTAATTTGATTAAAGATAAATTGACTAATGCTCATTTACTTATTTTACCTAACTTTGTTAAAAATTTTGAAATTGTGTGATGTTTCAGGTTTAGAAATTGAAGCTGTTTGATGTAAGATGTGACACCCCCAAAATAGGTATACATCACCCATTCTGAGTTGTCAATACATGGTACAGAAACAACTACAACTTTATTATTACAACAGTAAAACTGTGAGTTTGAATACAAATATTATCTTCTAGACAATATCTATACTCAAATAAATCCTCATCACATTTATTGATACATTATTTTACAAAATGGTGAGGACTACTAAACAACTCTTTCTAGAACCTTCATTCCATACCCCCACTGCATTCTCGCTATATTCTCGCCTCCCAGAAGAAAAAATGGAACAAAAAGGAAAAGGGTGAGCTCAACTAGCCCAAGAAAGAATATTATGACTAAGATAATATACAACAAATTATCGTTAGTCTTCAACAGGAAAAATCTAATAGAATACAATAGACAACAAATTTTAAATCAATATTCGCAATGAAATAATAATTCATTAGAAGAGTTAAGTAGAGAATGCAAACTACTATCTTCTATGTATGAATTTAAAAGTTCACCGCTCATCTTTTATCCTCGTAACATCAATCAATATACATCTGGAATCAAATATTCATCTTTGCACTACAGTGCCAAAGATATTCATCGATTAATCATGTTCATCTAAACACTGCTCATCTTTGCCTGACTACTTGCCAAAGATATTCTTCAGAAATCATTCATCTTTGCACTACTGTGCCAAAGATATTCCATAATATCATCATTTAAAGTCAAGATGATGAAAATATTTTTAAAGAAAAATCCAAAGAAAACAAAATGACAAAGATTAAGGATTAAGGATTCGTACTTGGTTTTATCCACATCCAAAAATACCTCAAAAATAATCATAGTGGTGTAAAATTCAAGAATGATCAAAACATGGATACAATCAAAGCTAGTATCCGGAATAGATATTTTGAATGAAAAGGAAAATTTTCATTTTTCGATGAATAGTGCAGTATTCGTAAATAGTGTCAGATATCGTGAATAATGTCGATATCGTGAATAGTAACTCTCAGACACCAAAAGTTCCAAATTTGATAAAAACTTCAGATCAATATTTCAAAGATAATGATATTGAAGAAATAATATCATTACGAAAAAAAAAATATCCTCTTACCTCGAAAGATCAAGACTTCTAATTGAAACACCTGATATAAAGCTATGACTTGAACTTGCACCGATAGCAATACTCAAACTATACTCAAAATACTCACAAGAATACGCTCGATAATATAGAGAGAAAACTTCAGCTCGGTGTGATTTTCAATTCTAACCCAAGCACCCTATTTATAGGAAATTCTTTAGAACACCAAAGCGAGTAAAATTTAATATAATATTAATATATAAAAAAATTTTACGCACATTCTTATAAACTGAAATCAGCTCATTTCAACAACCAACCAAGCCCACCAAACATATCAAAAACGTTTTCTAATTTAAATTATTTCAAACTTCCAAAAATCAATTATTTTGAGCTTCGAACTTCAATAATTCATAATAAATAGCCCTTTTATCGTAAAATTCGAATCTCGCGATTTTTATAGGAAATTCAATTCTCTACAACTTTACGAAGAAAGTTTTCCCAAATTCCAATCAGAAATTGACCAAATCCACAAACCAAGCGATTTTATAAAGCTATAATCAAATTTCACTAATAAATGGGGTCCACCAACATGTTTAACATGTTTTAAACATTTATTGCAACAAAAATACTCTTCCTCCTCGTATACTCATAAATCCCACATTCGTTGTAAAAATATCACCATTATTATATTATTAAAATATAATAATACATTATCTTATCGTAAAAAATAAAATTTCAATTTTCAACAATTGTCACATTAAAATTTTTCCATCTATATCCACATAAAATCAATATTTTCCTCATCATATGAATCAATAATTAATTATTCATAAATAATATTACGAAATCACAATATTGACAACCAGTTACTCGGAAAGCAGGGGCTTTCCAATAAGAATTTCTCCTCATCTTGGCCAAGCAATTAGGTGACCAAACCTCTCCTTAGATGTAACTTTCTAGACATTGCCAATAATGTTATCTAATAATATTATTCAGGATAATATGAATTATTGCTTCGATAATGAAAAATATTGTGTAATGACAATTATCAAACAACAACAATATATAAAATATCAATGCAAAAATTATTGAATCAATAAAATAAAATATCTTGAATCAAGAATTACCGTAACCATTATTGAGTAGTGCCTTCTTACGTAAGAATCAATAATTGGTGTAATACCGCAGCTACTTCTTGTGTTTTAACCACCGGAGTATTTTAACAAATTAATTCAGTAATAACTACGCTACTAGTTATTTTTAAACAACTTATATTTGTCGTTTTCTTCATCCAATCGCTTTCCATTATGGGGCCCTACACATTGTCATGCTGCCGTCGCATTTAATATTCTAGATAGTACGAATATTCCACGACCAAACGAATATTCTCCGACAACAATGAATATTTTATAACCACTTACTTATTTTGAAATATTTGCGTATTTTACCCCTAATTATCCACATTAATCAAATCAACCCTTACTATTTCAAAATAATAAATAGAGAAAATTAAATTTTATTAATAATAAGTTGGGGTCTTACATAAGAGATAAAACCAGTGGCGTATTTCAGTGAAAAATTAATTAAGTGGGGCAGTTTTAAACTATCCTACCTACGACAAGGAGACGTACGCATTTGTTAGATCATTGGAGATGTGGCAACATTACATGTGGCCCAAGGAGTTTGTGATTCTTACCGATCATGAGTCATTGAAATATTAATTTGAAAAGTTAACACAAGTTGAACAAAATACATGCGCGATGGACGGAATTTATCGACACATTCCCATATGTCATTCGATATAAACAAGGTAAAGAGATTGTTGTTGTGGATGTTTTGTGTTATAGGTATATTTTGTTGAATACTCTTGATACGAAATTACTTGGTTTTGAACGAATAAAGGAATTATATGTTAATGACGTACCTTAATTTCGGTGAGGAGTTTTAAACTTTAGAAAATAATGTTGTAGGTAAATACATTAAATTAGTTGATGATTTTTTGTTTCGTGAGAATAAATTGTGTATACCTGCAAGTTCTTAATTTACGTGAGTTGTTGGTTAGGGAATTATATGGGGGTGGTTTGATGGGACACTTTGGTGTTGATAAAACTTTGGTTGTTTTGAATAAACATTTTTATTGGCCTCATATGAAACAATATGTCGAGCGAATTTGTGATAGATGCATTACCTGTAAACAAGCTAATCTCATGTTTAACCCCATGGACTTTATACACAATAATTGCCTATACCTAGTGAACCTTGGATTGACTAGTCAATCGATTTTGTGTTAGGTTTACCTAGGTCTAAACATGGTAATGATTCTATATTTTTTAATGTGGATAGATTCTCAAAGATGACACATTTTATTCCATATCACAAAACTGATGATGCATCCCATATATCTAATTTTTTCTTAAAGAAAATTGTATGTTTGCATGGTATGCTTAGAACAATTGTTTCTAATTGAGATGTTAAGTATGTTCTTAAGCTATTTTGGAAGACTTTGTGGTGTAAATTGGGAACTAAACTGTTATTTTCTATTACTTGTCATTCACAAACTGATGGTTAAACTGAAGTAGTAAATAAAACTTTGTCTGATTTGTTAGGGCTATCATTAAAAAGAATATCAAAGTCTGAATTTGTTAAGTAGATACATGAGAAGGCGAGACTCAACGTTGAAAGGAGAACGTAACAATATGCTAAACAGGCCAATAAGGGTCGACGTCAAGTTATCTTTGAACGAGGAGATTGGGTGTGGTTACATATGCGGAAATAAAGATTCCCAGCTCAAAGACGGTCAAAATTTCTTCTGGGAACAGATGGTCCATTTCAAGTGCTGGAGCTCATTAATGACAATTCTTACAAACTGGATTTACCGGGTGAGTATAATGTTAGTGCAACTTTCAATGTTTCTGATCTAAGTCTATTTGATGTAGATGACGATTTGAGATAAATCCTTTTCAAGGAGAGAGGGATGATGAGGACATGCCGAGCTAAAAGGTTCTCGTCTCAATATAAACGTTGAGTTCATGATCCGGGCGACGACCACCTCACGTAAGCGTTTTGTAGAATCCATTAGTAAGGAACACTTGACATATACCTAACCTCTTTATCTGTCTAAGGAGATAATTCATATGATAATCTGAAGTGAGCAACAAAAGGACTACTTACTGGTTTGGAATGCCTCATACCAAAATGATCTAGTAACTTCGCGATGTAGTCTTTTTAAGATAAATATAATTTCTTAATTCTGCAATCTTGTTGAATCTCCATGCCAAGAATCTTCTTAGCAACCCCTAAATCTTTCATCTCAAACTTGGTACTCAACTGTGATTTCATTTTACCAATCTCTGAACCATTTTTTGTTGCAATCAACATATCATCAACATAAAGAAACAAATAGATAAATAAGTCATCCTAAAAGTTCCCTGAAGTATACACAACTATTATATTGACTCATGCTATATATACTTAATACGTACCAACCATAAATGAATGATATCGTTTATACCACTGCTTGGGAGATTGATCATTTAAACCATATAAAGACTTTTTCAATAAGTAAATGTGGTCTTTCTTTCATTAAATTTGAAATCGCTAAGGTTAACGCATATACATCTTTTCTTCAAGTTCACCATGCAAGAAATTTGTTTTCACATCGAGTTTTTCCAACTCCAAATCATGTATAACAACCAAACCAAGTAATACTCGAATAGAGTTATGTTTCACAAATAGTGAAAACACATCATTGAAGTCAATTCCCTCGACTTGGCTGAATCCCTGAGCTATTAGTTGAGTCTTGTACATAACGTCTTCAACATTTGGGATGCTTTCCTTTTTCTTAAATATTCATTTGCAACCCACAAATTTTTTACCTTTAGGTGGTTTCACAAATTGTCAAGTCTAATTTTTCTGAAAAGATTTTATCTTCTCATTCATAGCAAACAACCAATTTTCTGAATCATTCGAGGAAATAACATCTTTATACGTCATAAGGTCACTATACTCAACTGCCTCAGCAACTGACAATGCATAAACAAAATAATCTGAATATTCATATCTTTTTGGGGGTAACATTGTCCTCTTTGCTATGTCACTAGTGAGACTATACTGATTGTCCACACATTCCTCCTCTAGTAGTAGTAGTAGTAGTAGTAGTAGTAGTAGTAGTAGGTATATGATTTGAACATTGTTGTGATTTTTGAACCTTAGAAAAAGTTACTTCAAGCTCCACCTTCTGACCCACACTATCAAAACTATCAATACAAGCTAGGAACATATGATTCCTTGTTCTTACGAAGCATAACGGACTCATCAAAAGTAACATGACATTTGATGACTTCTAATCAGCACACCAAAGTCTATAACCCTTCACACCAAAACCATAACCAAGAAAGATGTATTTCTTGGCTCTTGGTTCGAGTTTTCCCTCATTTACATGTGTATATATTCAAGACAGTAAAACACCCTAACAGAAGAATAATTTGCAAGATCACCTGAGCAAACCTCTTCAGGGGTCTTACATTTTATAGTTGTGTAAGGAGAATGATTCACCAAGAAAGAAGTTGTGTTCATTGCTTCTGTCCAAAATTCTTTGCCCAAACATGCATTTAACAACATGCTCCTGGCCTTCTCTGTCAAGGTTTTGTTTATACGTTCTATAACTCCATTCTGATGTGGCGTCCTCACAATTGTACGATGCCTAAAAATTCCTTCATTCTTACATGCAGAACTCATTTAACCTAATCTCACAAAACTCAAGGTCATTATCTAATTTGAACCTCTTAATTTTCTTCCATGTCTTCTTCTCAACCAAAGTCTTCCACAGTTTGAAAGTCATAGAAACGTCATTCTTATGTTTCAAGAAGTAGACTCAAACCTTCATGGAATAATCATCAATGAAAGTTAACATATAATGTGCACCGCTACTTTTGGAAGAAACCTGTGAAGGTCCCCAAAGGTCTAAATGAATATATTCTTAAGCCCCCTTTTCTATGAACCACAGCCTTGAAACTAACCTGATTCTGTTTTCCCAAGACACAATGCTCACTGATAGACACGTAATTTATACATTTTATTATCCCTACTTTTGTCCTTTTAATTATATTAGTTTATTAAATTAATATATTTTATTTTATTTTGTAGGATTTAATATTTGTTGCAATAAAGTCAAAATCTTGGTGATCAAGCAATATTTAATGTTGTTATTCATGTAAGGGATATCCAAGAAGAATCCTACAAGGAGAAGGAAAGAGGTGGAACAATCTTGGCGTGCAAGTCAAATCCAACAAAAGAAAGGAAAAAATTTATCTAGAAGATCTCTTTGAGAAGTTGATTGCATGTCATTAGGAAGTTGAAACCTACATGGGAAGGGAACAAAAATGTCCAAGTTCAATGAATCTAAATTAGGGTTCAAAGTTATTTTCCTTATAAATAGGTCTCTTGTTTTAGAGAGGAAAAAACATTAGGTATTGTATTACTTTAGGTTAGGAGTAGGAGTAATTAAATTACGTTTCATTGTACGTTTGTTGGAGGATCATTAATAAAGGGAGTTTTCTTATTTATTTTCAATCTTCTACTTCTTCTTTATTTTAGTTAGTTTATTTATTTCCATGTCAAGTTAATTTTTTATATCTAGGATAAAGATAAAATTAAATAATTATTCGTGATAATATTTTTCATCTCTTCTATTATTTATGCTTTTATGCTTAATTGATTTCGCCTTCATGTTTCGTTATTGAAATACCTTCGTTTTATAGTTCTTATGTGATTTTAAATTAATTAAGAGGTTTTGATAGATTATTGTTAAGATATGTGTTTTTCATAATCCATGCTTGCTCAAAGAAGTTTTGATGGGTTATAGTTAATCCTATAGTTTTCATAGTCTATGTTTGCCCACGTTAATTGTAAATTACTATATTAAAGGGAAGGAAGATCAAAATCATAATTGAGTTATAAAAATAAAAGAGATTAAATTAATTATATGTTATGTTTATTATTTAATGGATTCGGATTCCTAGATTGTTTCCACATTATTAGTTTTCATATTCTAGTTAATCAATTTTCAATCTTAATTTCTAATTCGCCTAAAATAGATATTAAGGAAATATTAAAACTAATCTAGTCTCTGTGAGTTCGATACGCTTGTCGGCTTCTTCAATTCGACATCAATCTACATTGCGATTACATATTTTAACACATCACTCACAAAAGTCCAGATTTCCTATTTTATTTCAAGACAAAATACATTTCTTACTCAAAGCATCCATGTCTTTTTCACTTATATGGCCGCCCAACCTCATATGTCTTTATAACCTGATGATGTCATTAATTATAGTAATTGAAGAACAAATTACATATGAATTTGTAGTTGTAGAACCCTTCAACTTATATAAAGTGTCGACCTTGATTCCTTTCATCAACATTAGAGAGGCTTTGTTAATTTTCATAACTCCACTTTCAGTTGTGTACTTACACCTGTATTCATATGGTGTACCCAAAAATATGATATTTTTCTTTAAACCTAGAATATGTCTAACATCTGACAATGTTTGATTATACCATCGTACATCTTAATTTTAATTATATCAATGGTAATTTCTTTACATTTAGAATTATTTATCATCAAATCAATTTCAGTACCATCAACGATTCATATGTGGAGAACCAATCATGAGTATGACACATATGATAAGAATACCCATAATCTAAAATTCAGTCATTACTAAGTCTTTCCATGTCATCGGCTACTAACAAATTAAAAGACCATCACTATCTTGAGTAACACTAGCCATGAGCAGGCTTTCTTGCCTCCTGATTCTACTGGTTCTGCACATTTTCTGATCATGACTGTCTCCTCTCTGTTCTTTATTTTTCAACTTTAAAAAATTACGATTATATGCCCTTTTTGTACGACAATAGTTACAACTAAAATTCTTATTAATTCTGAGATTTCAATCTATGTGTACTATCACTTTTTGAACTTCTCTCAACTAACCTCCCTTTGACAAACAATTCAACACCTTGATCATCATTTTTCCCAAAAGTCATTTCATAATCTAGTTTTTTCTTAATCATAAGAGAATCGTCTTAACATCCTTAATTGATATAGTGTCTCTACCATAGAGCATAGTGTCTCTAAAGCGTTTATATGAAGGAAACAATGAGACTAACAACAATAGGGCTTGTGATCTTCATCATCAATCTTAATATCAATATTTTACAACTCAGTTACAATTGAATTAAAACTCAATGATATGATATTTGATTTGAGTACCTTCTGCATATGCAATGTGTAAAGACATTATTTAAGTCTCAATTTATTGGTGACAAACTTCGTTAAATATAAATACTCTAATTTTTTCCACAAACCAGCAGTTATAGTTTCGCTAACACCTCATACAACACATCATTCGAAAAGCATAACTGAATTTTCGAAAGTGCTTTATCATACATAATTTCTCATTCTGACTCAAACATCTCATTATCTTTGTTCGTCTTCTGATCCCTATCAGACATATCTACAAGCTTCACTGGCTTTCCTACAATGGTTTTCTTCAAGACTTGCCGAGTAAGAACGGTCTTCATCCAAACCTGCCACAGACTGAAACTATTATTCTTATCAAATTTATCAATATCAAATTTCGTTGATGAAATTGAACTTAACGCCATAGTATGGATCTAAAATAATCAGGCTATTGATACCAGTTTGGCAGTTTGTTATGACAAACTATGGCAAATACAATAAATCAACGCATAAAGATAAAAATAATAACACAATATTTTACATAAAAATCCAAATCGGGAAAAAAACACAAAGAAATACAGAAAAAAATTCACTAAATAAAATCTGAAGAATACAAGATAAAGAGATAACCATGAGAATTATTAGAATATTTCTGAATGTCTCTTCTCCAAAAACATAACACCTATATTTATAGGCCATAAAATTTTCATAACCAAATATATAGGATAGAAAATGTGTATGGCTAGGAAAGATAATTATCCTAAAACAAAATGAATTATAGGTAATACCTAAATCCAAATTTAACAAGAATTCATGTTATACCCAACAACATCTATATGTACATATTAACGTACTTCGTATGTCAGTATCAAGCTTGATTGAGGTCCATATATGATGCAGGAGGATTTGAGTTTGATAATGCTGCGTTGACAAATAGTACATTGATGGCATTGAAGTACCATGAGGTAGTGGATCGACGCAAGGATGACTGTCATTGACTTCTTCGGGTTCGGCTTTGTGATATTCAAGAGTTTGGGTTCAACTTTCTTCAGGAGTTCGGGTTCGAAAAATGGTTCAAAAATTTTCGAAAATCTCTTTAGGGGTTCAAGTTCGGATTTTTTCATAATTTGTCTTCAGGCCTAGCTTCGATTATTACTATTTTTAATTATTCTTAGTTTTTATTATGTTTCTCTCTTTTATGGTAGTGTTTTTTTTAAGAAGTGAATCTTTAATGTTATTACTTAATTAATTATGATAAAATTATTAGGAGTTTGTTACTTATTGGAAGTTTATTACCATAGTTATAGGAATATTCTATTACATTCTGATAAGAAAACCTTTTAAGACTTGTGGGTTGAATTATAGTCAATTTTTTTTATTTGATTTGATAATATTAATTCTAATATTAGATACGTTTCTCTGTATTTAGAGTAATTTTTGTTTCATTTTCCTTTACTAAATTCGCAGAATAATCGCTATTCTGCCTGGCGTGAATATCGGGTTTTATTAATTTCAACTATATAATTGCAATTTATATTAGTATCAAAAGTACTACTCCCTCCATTCCTATATGTAGGTCGTTTTAGACTCTCTTTTATTCTTAATTATTTGTCGTTTGTGGTTATCTAGGAGAATTGATTACTATTTTTCCTAAATTGCCCCTTACTACTCCACCTAATCTTTTGATTCATATTTATGAGATAAGTGAGGTGAAGGGTATTATAGACAATTGATACTATAATTAATGATTTTCAATCATTTTCTTAATTCTTGTGCACATGTCTAAAACGATCTATATTAAAGAACGGAGGGAGTATTATAGACACTGAAATTTATCCAATGGTTAGGTTTATAACTTGTCATTGCACTAGCTAGTAAAGTAATTCAGGAGCAAGTTGGAGCTAACACAACAGCCATTGATGCAAATAATTGGTGCAAATTAATGCAAGACGAACAGGTACTACAAACAACTTACAAAGATGGACGTTGGACAAAAATTAATGGAAGTACAACAATTGTACTATGTACCTTGCATTTGAACAAACTTTAATTAATAATATACTACCTCCGTCTCACAATAAGTACTTTTTTAGGTTTAATATTTTTTTTCAAAATAAGTGATGTGTTAGAACTTCAATACAATTTTTGCAATATTTTCTCATATACGCCTTTACGATTCAATGGTATTTATTTATCAGACTTTACCATCACTACAATTAAATGACACTCATTAACTTTTCAACTTCAAAGAAAATATATTAAGGGTATTTTTGTCATTTTAGCTTGTGTATTGATATGTGTAATTTAAACTAAAAAAATACTTATTATGGGACGGAGGTAGTAGTAACTAATTTTTCCATGACCCATAGAGTCCATAAGGGACACGAATAAAAAGATTTGCACAATTATTTGAGGAAACATGCATTGACCCAATATACTGATTATTTGCAAGCTGCAATATCAATTTCTATACCAAAAGTTTGAAATTATTTAGTTTAACAAGTGAAATTATTCAGTTTTCAAGGTGGAGATAGAGAGAGATTTATATTATTATAAACCTATGATTTGCATGTGTAGATGTGTGACAAAATCATTTTCTTCTACCAAGAAAGAAGGTAGTTAATAATTAACCAACTACATAATTATTATCATATAGCCTAGCTATAGAGATGGATGTACTTATGGCCCTGCTTCAGCCATGACAACTTAATGGTTGCTGTACTTGGATTTCACTTTCATTGAGCTGTTTCTTGAATGATTAGCTATAGGTACCTAAATAATTAGTATGAGTGTGGGTGTGCATGGGTGTGGGGGACAGAAGTAATACATTCTGCTATTTAGCCTTTATAATTAAGAACCAAAATCGAGCCTGTACATGTGGTTCTCTCACCTTTCTCAAGGCCAAGTTTCACCTTTTTTGCTTAAGTATTTATTTTCATTTTGGTAGAAGGAGGTGCTTGCCAGGCTTAGGAAGATTAATCGGAGGCACCTCCATTAGCATATGTATTTTAATTTATTATCACTAATGAAAGCAAGTAAAAGTGAAAATATAGATGAAAGCAAAAACTAAAAACAGATAACGTGTTAGTTTTGGATTGGATTGCCACACCAAAATGTAAGTTGGGAGTATGTATAGCTTTAAAAACGAATTCGGTTAGGGTGAAGTTTGCACCAATTCAGTTAGGGTGAAATTTGCATCAACTTCACGATACCCTAATAAGTTTATATAGTTTTTTGTTTCATAGGTTATAGAAAATGTTGTATTAATCAAGACAATAAGAAATTATAAAGTTTATGGATATAACACTTATTATAACTCATGCAATAAAAAGTTTTAGAACTTACTCGGATCCTAACCGGATCTCTTTAAAACATTGATGATATAGATCAAAAGTTATAGTCCTGATTAGATTTTCTTGTGGTACATGCATATTGGAGTATATTGAGTAACAAAATTAGTAATTCAATTCGTAGCAAAGACATTTCCCTAAGTTCCCTCTAGTTCGCCATGACCCCTCCCCAGGTTCCATGGGCCTTTACAATTGAAATGTAATAATATTTGTTGTTAAAAAAAAACATGGGTGGCATGAGGAAGAGACAAACAATTATAATTAATTAGCCATAAACAAATGAATATATCCTTAGAAATAAGAAAAAGCTAATTACTTAATTAATTTAATTTAATTTTGATCCAATTTATTTGGCTATCAAAGAGTAGTACTCTCCCATTTCAAACCCTCCAAAGAAACCCTTGAGACTAGAACTTAGAAACTAAATATAGGTGGAACGATGGAATAGTTGTTTACCGCTAGACCAAAATCAATACGTGGCTGATATTTAGTTTCAATCGATCTTTCTAGTTTTCTAATTAGAAAAATGACCAAGTCCAATCTGATCTCAGAATTTCTTTGAAGTGCATATAACTAATTAAGATCATGATGGGCACATAGTACTATTGCAACCCATTTGCATATATACCATGCGTAACACTGCCCACTCGAGCTAACACAGCCTAAAACTCAACTTTAATATATCAAATTAAAGATTAATTCAAAACTATCACTTTATTCTAATTAAAGATTAATTAGTTTTTAATTTTGTCAAATTATATAACAAGTAAAGTCCTTTAAGAACTTCATTATGTATATACCATACACCCACCCAATATAAGTCCACTTGATTCTTTACAATGACAGAATTTGTGAGATTGGTTTAAAGTTGAAAAAAAATTAAGGATCTTGTTGGTTAATAGTAGTAATTCAATTTAAATATAGAGCTAGAGAGATATATAGATATAAATTAAACAACACGCATATATATATAGAGAGAGAGAGAGGAGAGAGAGGAGAGAGGGATCCGGTTAGCATGAAGTTATTTTTTTGGTAAGTTAATTGATTGGTAATAGAATCTTGTGTGTCATACAACCTCGCTCATGCCAAGATTCTATTTGGCCAATCGACTTAACTTACCCCAAAATAAACTTCATACTAACCACTTCTAGGAGAGAGAGTGAGAGTGTACATGTGTGTGTGCATAAACTAGCTAGTATATATACATGTCCCACTTCCATTACTTCTCCTTACCACTTGCCCTTGCGATCATATATAGAGAGAGTGCTGCATTCAATTCATCACTAGCTAGATTTCCTATGAGCAAAAGGAATGTGTAGTATATATTCAATTCACATATCACCATCTCATTTTTTTTCTCTCTCCTCTGATCATGCATTTTCTTGAATGAACGAATGCTGATTTAATAAGCCAATACCCTCCTCCGGTTATCACTCCTTCATTGAGCAAAAATACAGTACATGCATAATATATAGTTTCAACAAAAAAAATCTCCTATTTAATTTTTACTCATAAGTGGATAATAACAAGTCTCTTAATTAATCCACTCCACCATTCTAGGAGACATATTAATTCCCTCTCTCCCAAATCCTTTTTAAGATAAGCAAAGAATTAGTTTATACTTAAAATCTCCCCACAACTTCTCCTCATTTTTTTCCCTTCTTTTCTGCATCCCCCATTGACTCAAAATTAATTGTTTTCTTCTTTTTTTTATTTCCTAAATATTAATTATTCCACCCATACCTAATAGTACTCAACCCTTATCTCACTTAAAATTTCCATGGACTATTTGAGGGAGACGGAATGTAAAGGAGCACATGATCCTCATAATTCGACACCACGGTGCATATGTGTTCCCGGTCCGGTCATCGTCGGAGCCGGACCCTCCGGCCTTGCCGTGGCGGCGTGCTTGAAAAAACGCGGGGTCCCAAGTGTAGTCTTGGAGAGATCTAATTGCATAGCTTCTTTATGGCAGCTCAAGAGCTATGACCGCCTTCGGCTTCATTTACCTAAGCAATTTTGTGAGCTTCCATTGATGTCCTTCCCGGAGAACTTCCCTACTTACCCTACCAAGCAACAGTTTGTTGAGTATTTGGAAGAATATGCTTCAAGGTTTGGAATTAGGCCGGTGTTTAATGAGAGTGTGGAGAGGGCCGAGTATGATGCGAGTATCGGGTTTTGGCGCGTGAGGAGTGTGGGGTTGAAGGGGGAGGAGAAGGAATTTGTTTGCCGTTGGTTGGTGGTGGCGACGGGGGAGAATGCGGAGGCGGTGGTGCCGGAGATTGGAGGAATGGAGGAGTTTGGAGGGGAGATAGTGCATACAAGCTGTTATAAGAGTGGGGATGTGTTTAGGGGGAAGAGAGTTTTGGTGGTTGGATGTGGGAATTCAGGAATGGAAGTGTGTATGGATCTTTGCTATCATAATGCTACACCATCCCTTGTTGTTAGAGATTCAGTAAGACCACTTTCCCTTCTTTATTTTTTTTAATTATATTT
Source organism: Panax quinquefolius (assembly GCA_020205615.1). Classification (NCBI taxonomy): domain Eukaryota; kingdom Viridiplantae; phylum Streptophyta; class Magnoliopsida; order Apiales; family Araliaceae; genus Panax; species Panax quinquefolius. Next base: position 23,908,031 of record CM035162.1, read on the forward strand.
TCTTACTACGCCTTAATATTTTGTCTCAAAAATTAGAGATATATTTTGATAATTTGAAATTATTTTGCGTAATTTTAAGAATAAAAATTAAAATGGATATGGATGTATTTGAGTTAGAAAGAAAAAAAGTATGCATGGTTTGAGTAGTTTTTTAGTTAGTTTACAAAGTTTTAGCTATTTGTACTAAAATCAAATAAAATTTCTTATCGATTTAAATTTTAAATCGTCTAAGGATTTTATAAATTAACTTTAAAAAAATCATAATGTATCTCTAAGTTAATTTTCATTTGAACTTATTGTATTATTAACTTTATCTCGGAAGAGAAAAAGGGTTGCACATTGTCTAGAAAATTATACGTCAAGGTTTTTTAACTTTGTATTTTTGAGTTGGAAAATTGTCAAAAGGTTAATTTGGAGAGGATAAGAAATTCCCGATTTCAGATTTTCATGTTATTGTGTAATTGATAAACAAAATAACTAATACAAAAACCACTATATATTTTGTTAACTATTTGTGCTAGTGAGTACAAGTTTCAACAATGACTCAAAGTATATATATATCATATCGGTTAATTTGTTGACGGACCAATTATGAGGACAGTTTTGTGAGATATAGCGACGGTATGAACTGTCGTCATAGTATGGACCGGCTATAACGACGGTTCATATCGTCGCTAAAGTTTCGAAAATCGTCATATAATGGCAATTCTAGATTAACGATCTAACCAGTTGGAGAACATCTACGATATATATATATATATATATATATATATATATATATATATATAATCTGTGGTGTTTCACTTTCTTGGGATTTGCTAGCATGTGCTGCATAAGTTAATTACACAGTGGCGAAGCCATATTTGATTCCACTGGGAAAAAAATTTATTTTATGATATATGATAAATTTAGAAGAAATTTAAGTGTAATGAACAAATTGACATCACTGAAATTTTATAAATTTTTTAATATACGAGGTCAAATTAAAATTTTTATATCTTTCTCAATTTCATATACTTCTATTCCTTTATGTATGCATCTTCTTCTAATATTTTTAAAATAACTAATAATTTAATTTAGATTATTTTCATAACATAAGGAATTTAAATATTTATTAATAAATTTGTGATTAGAAAAGAGTATTAGGGGTCAATAAGGAGTGTATATATGTATAATGTTATTATTTATTATATTAAAAATATTGTAACCATGCAAATACATGTTTTACATATGCAACCGGTCGTAAAACATAAAATTATCTAAAAAAATTAGCTCGAAATTGCAACTCCCGAACTCCCGTTAAATTATTTATAAGATTATAATATTTTGACCCCATAGATCAAAATTCTAGCCTCCCACTGTATACACATACAGATACTATATATAAATGTGCGTTTTCACTGTAAAGTAAAAGTAACCTCCTATTTGAGTCCTTTAATTAATTATGTGACTGGCGACCAAATTTATTTTTTAATATATTGATTGCAAAACTTAATTGTTGTTTCAATAGGTCCACGTTCTACCACGAGAGATGCTGGGAAAATCAACTTTTGGGCTGTCAATGTGGTTGCTCAAGTGGCTGCCCGTCCGCCTTGTGGACAGTTTCTTGTTGATGGTGTGTCGAATTTTGCTTGGTAATACGTCAAGATTCGGCCTTGTTCGGCCTCAATCCGGTCCCCTCGAGCTAAAGAAATTGTCCGGAAAGACGCCGGTGCTGGATATTGGGACGCTAGATAAGATCAAAAGTGGAAACATCAAGGTACGTACTACCATATATATATATATACATATACATATATATACATGTGTATCTAGCCAGCACTACCGCAGTTTTTATCATTTCAGCACAAATGATGCAATAAACAGATATATTATGTGTATAAAAAGTTGCTCATTTCACTACAAATGGTGAAATATGTGCATGCTCGAAAATATTGTCGTAGCTTTTTGTAGTGTTCAATGGATCCCAGTTAGGGAGTTGACGAAAAAGCTCCTTCTTTGTGCTTTACTACAATTCAGTACTAGCTACAAGATTAAAATTTATTAAATTTGGTTAAATATGTGCTCCAAAATATCATCTTCATTCTTTTGTCGTAGCCTTTTGTAGTGTTTAATGGATCCCATTTAGGGAGTTGACAAAAAAGCTCCTTCTTAATTTTATTTGTGCTTCACTACAAAGATTAAAATTGAGCAGATTTTGGAACGATAAATTAAATGCTTTCTCGTTTACCCTTACATGTTTAAAATTAAGCATGCATGTATATATGTATATATATATACCGATATAAAATTCTCCAATTAATTTTATGGACTAAATTTAATTTTTTACATCACTTTTTGTCCAAATTTTAATAGATAGATATTTTGAGAAAAAGAATTAATTAATAGCTTTATTAGTCGTTTTCTTAGCTATAAAATTAAATTTATTGTTGATATAAATTGGTGTAGGTAGTTCCAGGAATTAAGCGCTTAACACGAAAAACAGTGGAATTTGTGAATGGCAGAAAAGAAAATTTCGATGCAATCATCTTAGCAACTGGCTACAAAAGCAATGTACCATCTTGGCTAAAGGTATTTATAATTACTATTTATATACTAGCTAGCTAGTAGTAGTAAACTTTAGTTTTCCCTACTCTTTTTTTTTTGTTTTCTACGTACCTTTAATTAATTCTTGATTGATGTATTAATTGTTTTAGGAGAGATGTAGAGAGATGTTCTCGGAGAAAGATGGGTTACCTCTAAGACCTTTTCCGAATGGGTGGAAAGGGGACAATGGGCTATACGCGGTGGGGTTCACCAAACGCGGCCTGCTTGGTGCATCCATGGATGCTAGAAGAATTGCGGAGGACATTGAACGCTGCTGGAAACCTGAGGCAAAGCATCTAACTGCCTTTAGTTAGTTAACTAGATTTTGATCGATTCAAGTACTAATTAAACATGACCTAGCTAGAGAAATTTTGGTGGTACGTACCAAGAATTAAGCTGCATCTAGCTACAATATAATTGAGGCCGAACGACAGACAAAAAGAAGATTATATTATTAGCAATCATGATCAGACAACCGCGCGCCTGAATCTATCTATCTTTCCGAGATAGCAAAAAAAGTGTTCTTT